>JARFJB010000114.1:417500-1022500 GCA_036346205.1 Vesta saturnalis | reverse complement strand
AAATCAGTAGTCACAGGTCATATTTCTTCCCGTGTTCAATATGGGGGTTGCCAGACGCTTTACTACATCGCTTGGTTTATTGTTGAGTGAGAATGGACCTTCACGTTGCAACCCACAATAAACTTCCATATTGTATGTATAAGATAGATAAGCATCTACCATCGCATAGATTTTTATTCCATATTTTCTACGTTTTTTTTGGAATGTGCTGTATAAATTGGCATCTTCCTCTAAAACCCTCTAGTTTTTCACCTATTGTAACATTGTTACCAAGCGAATAGCGTTTTTGACAGTTCAAATTGAACTTCTCAAAAATGTCTCTAATAGGAGCGAGACGATCAGTTTGATTTCGCACTTCAATTGTCGACATATTGTCAAAACGAACACAGTGCATTAGAAACTGAAAACGTTTTATGCTCATTACCTGTTTAAAATCATCCATTCTCCACAAGTCCAAAACATTGAGACGATTGGCTCGGTAAACTCCAGCTAAATAGAGAAGCCCCAATAAAGCTCTTATTTCAACTTCATCTGTTTCTCGTGCGTCTCTGGGTCGAGAATACTTTCCTTGTATAGAACGTATGTATACATTGGTACTATTTACGATAATATCGATCATTGTATCAGTAAACATGCAATTCCATATTCCCGAAATATCTGTGATATTTTTGGCTGGTCCGATTACTCCTACCTTCTGGGCTAAGATATTATGTTTCGCACGCTTTCTTAATGGTAGTTGAGTTTTTTGCCATTTCCAAGAATTAATTACTTTATTTTTCTTTCCTTGAAATGCATCATAAAGGCCAGCTTCTGTGTTTTCGGTGTCATCTTCCTCGACACATTCTATCGTACTTTGTTCGGACTCCGAATCCCCTTCACGTTCTTGTATATTTTCCTTTTCATCAGTGTCACTATCGTCTATATAATTTTCTTCATCGCTTGAATCGTTAGTTAGCATCATGTTTCTTAGTTCTTTGATATCTTCTGGATTATCGAGGTTAAAATGGTTTTTTCTGCTAGTCATATTGCCTGAAAAAGAATAATGTTACATGAACGGTCGCGAGTATGTAATATTTAAAGTTATCAATTTTGGAAAAACTTTTTATAATAGTCGCTTGAAACATTTACAACTTAACTTAATTTTACAATATTCTAACATTTTGCGTAAATTTAAGTTATAATAATAAAAGTATAAAAACTCACCCAAACGGTCGCGCGTATCCGTTAGACACGATCAAGGTTATAACTATTGTAAACTTCTCGTTTCAAATGACTGAATTTGACTAAACTGTTAGCACCACTACATCCGACAAATAGATGCAAAGATGAATCCCCACCTATTTAAATTTCTGAATACCAGGGTTGAACCGTTGTCGTGCGTATGTATCGTATACGCGCGCCTATCGGAAGGTTAAAAGAATTTTCTATAACTCTCAAAAAATGTTTATATTTTTTTACTAATGTGAGTGTGCGAAATGTCAGTTTTTTTGAATTGCAAACTATTTTTTCACGTTGACCAGGGCAACATGCGCAAAATATTTTGCACACTAGGGCACAAAATAAATTGCAAGGATCAATCACTTTATTAAAAGAAAATCTGATGTGTGCAACACATGACCTCACAGTACAGTGTAATTGATAATTTAAACAAGCACAAGTAAAATTGAAAGAATTTGATGTGTTTTATAACTAGTATACTGTTTTTTTTTGTTCCTAAAAGTTTTATTAATATTGTTATATTAAATTGTTAAATTGTTTTTTTTTAAATTGTAAGACTTCGACAGAAACAATTAAATATGACGATTCAAAACGTGTCAAATGAAAAAAAGAGTTTTTGACCAAGGGGTCAAAATTTTCTTTTTTCAACAATGTTTCAAATGGCCAGAAATGACTTAATACGTCTAATAAGGTTAGCTAAAAAGAGCTCGTACATTATGCGTCTTGAACCCGAGACGCCGGACTTCAACCAAACGCACTGCCACTGCGCTACCGGAGGAGTTCTCGACGAAAAACTTGGTAGATATTCAATTCTAGGATGGTTCACTTGGTGCAACGTACTACGTAAAGATGTGCCGGTTTGCTACGAATAGCCGCTCTTATTTATACACTCTATAACAGTCGAAATCTGAAATTTCGCCATTTTGACTGGACAGATTTGGCTCAAAGGTTCATCATTCGGTCTACTCATGGACTCCAACCTGGGTACTAAATTTCATCACGATCGGAATATCTTTGTTGACGCTATCTCGTTGGAACACATACAGAAAGACACACATACATTTCGAAACTCGCAATTTTTAAATATGGTAGCTCATTTTAAAAGAAATTTAATCCTCTTTAATAATACACTGGGATCTACTTTCTATAGTGCGTAAAATTAATGATTGCGAATTTGGGCTTAGTGTTTTATTTGGCGTGCACACTAGTAGTTTGTATCTATTACGTTCTAACACACAATATTTGGAAATAGAGAGAATGTATTACCGTCGCTGCGGGTGGTGAACTAAGACGGACACTATACGTTTAAAACGTCTGTATTTGTGTGAGGTGTGTTAGAAGGAGATAGTAATATTTGTTTCAGGCGTCTCTTTAAAGACCAAATTGTTTGTTGTAATCCTTTGACAGTGGTATTCAAAATTTTATTTCGGGTGTTTGTAACTAACAACTAAAATGTTAGTCCTTCAATTTATAAAAAAAATTGAAAACATGATAATATAATTTATTCTTATAAACAAAATTACCTTATAATAAACTACTTTCTAAATAAGTACATTAAATAATGTGGGTCATTTATATATCATTATTTTACACAATGTAGCAGAGTCTACAAATATGTGCGGAAATAATCTAATTTTTGTTCAAACCATTTATAATTTTAAATTTCAGTATTTTTGCAATACACAAAAACTACAACTAATAACTGTAAATAAGCATGTAGTTTAATATGCAGTTTTAATTAGAAGAATGTAATATTTACATAAAAAAAAGCTTTTTTACAATTAGAGTATGTATCACGAAAATTATTTACCACAATTTAATAATATAATTGAATTCAAATTATCTTTATAAAAATAAATTATATTATTATATTTTCAATTAAGTTTTAATTTTTTTTATAAATTGAAGGAATATAACATAATTCAGTAGCTGTTAGTTACAAACACACGATATAAACTTTTGGATGCCCCTGTCAAATTATTACAACAGACAATTTAGTCTTTAAAGAGACGCCTAAAACAAATATTACCATCTCCTTCTAACACACCTGACACAAATACAGATGCTTTAAACTAATAGTGTCCGTCTTAGTTCATCACCGGTAGAGACGATAATGTTGCATTCCATTCTCTCTACTTCCTAATATTATGTGCTAAGCCGAAATTCATTTTACGGACTATATCTATACAATACACACACACGCACGCACGCACGCACGCACGCACGGACTGACTCACGCACGAACTCACTCGCTCACGCTCGCACGCACGCACGCACACATGCACGCACTCACCACGCACGCACACACACCACCCTCGCACGCACGCACGCGATGTAAAAAGTCGATTGCATTGCATTCCCTACATATTTATATGTAGGTTCGAAGGTAAAAAGCTTTAGACTAATATAAGTAGTTGTGATTTTGAGGAATGTGATAGTATGTATAGGATATGTACAAAGAAGATGTGTTTTAATGCAAAAATGTAAGTTAAGTATCAGAAATTTAGGTGAGAAACCAATATTCTCTACTATTTAAAAGACCCAGGTTATCCTAGAAACAGTTATCAGAATCATAATTATTTATGTTGTCCTGGTGCACGTTCCCGCGAAATACATAAATAATTTATGAAAACGTAAACTTTCACCATTATCACACATAACAAGTTACTTAACTTTTTTGGGTTTTTTAATGGTGTATTTTAAATTATACAATCTAAACGTTTCGATAACACTTACAGTTATCTTCGTCAGTAATAATATCTGTTAAAATTATTAAAGATGTAAAACAATTTTCTCAAAGTTGAAAAATTAGAACACAAAACATCGGCATGCTATTAATATTGCAGTTTCAGAAACGTATAAAGCCAGCTATAGAAGTACACTTTAGTAAAGAATAACTAGGTCATTATAAATTAAATACTGTTAAACTGTCTTAAAGACTCTCTAACGGCGGAAGGTAGCAATGGAAAATGTCAGCCAAAAAACATATTTAACAAAATTTAATCGTGTTATGATGTAAGTGTAAAGTTGTGAAAAACTTCAATTTCAAAATCAAATAAAATAATCCAGTTAAATCTAACAAAGAGATATCTTTGTCAATAAGTGCAAGTGTTATTAACAATGAAAACGTAATGCAGAACGTTGTTTGTAATTTTTAAATCTAATCTTAATTTTAACTACTTATGTTAAATTATAACGCTGTGGTAATTTAACATATAATTGGTAAAGTACAAGGTCTAGGAAAAACACAGCAAAAAACCAAGACATACCAAAAGTCAAAATTAAAATTAAAACTAAGATGTATCATTATGCCTTTTTTTTTATTGTTAGATTCCAAAACCTATTTAAACGGAGATTTTCTTCTTGTCTATTAAAATTATTAGGGTGTTTATATATTTTAATAGTTTCACGTTATAAATGATCATAATAATGAGTTTGTCTTGACAATATTTCTATGTTGTCAAATCGAATGTCATGATTTAGATTATTCAAGGCATGGTCAGCCATCGCACACTTCTCTGGTTGACCTAATCTAGAAAATCTCATATCTTCTTTACGTCTTGTATAAAAACTATGTTTTGTGGTTCCAATGTATACTTTTACACATGAACAAGATAACTTATACACTCCGGAAGATGATAATTGGTTTGACACATCTTTAGGCGGTCTTAAATGTTCTTTAATTTTTAATTATTTAGAATAGGTTCTATTTAAATGTGTGATTTTCCTTCTTCGTCCATAAGAATAGTTTTAGATTGCTTAGGTTGATAACCAATTAATTGTTTCTTCAAGAACGATATCAGCGAGATATGCCAAGATTTTTATCCTCAGTTATGTTGATATTGTCATATATTTCAGACACTTGACTAAAACAAGGCCTTCTTAATCTAAAAGGAGGAGTACCATATTGTAATCGTTGTCATCAGTTGTTGACCAAACCGATAGGAAGATAAGAAACAATGAAGGTCGAAGGATTAATGGGCAGGTAGAAGCTTCATTGGGGTAGTAAAAAAAGGGTTCGTGGCCAGCTAAACAGTCGGTAAGGATCGTGGGTGACTGATATTTAAAGAAAGACAAAAAAGCGCCATGAACCGCCTAATTATATGTTTAAATTTTAACACACGAACCTTCGAAAACGACTTCACTACTTCAAGCTTCATAAGTAATCTCTAGGACCCGTAAGCGTACACAGAAGGAAGGATAAAGTGACAAGAAAGTGTTTAATTGTAATAACCAAATTATCTTAAATTGGAATTGATTAGACGATAAATATATAATTAAATTCAAACTTTATAACAAACGGAAATTTAATTTTAATCTGGTATGTTTTTCTATAGATTAGTACAATAATATTTCATACAAAAGAAATTATCGTAACAAAATCCAAATTTAACCCAGTTATTGTTGATATTGTCATATTTACACTTGGCGCGAACAATCGACGCAGTGGCTTAATCTATAAGGCGGCAGGTACCACTTTGTAATCGTTGTCATCATCGTTGTTACCCCGATAGGAAGATAAGAACCAGTACTCGGATAGGCCTCGAAGGACTTAGAATGGGCAGGTGGCTTAATATGGGCGACAAGAAAATAAAGGGTTCGTAGCCTCAGCTAAACAGATCGAGAAATAAGGATCATGGGTGACTGATATTTAAAGAAAGACAAAAAGGGGCGCCAGAAGCTTAATTATATGTTTTTTTAACACACGAACCTTCGAAACGACTTCACACTACTTCAGCTTCATAAGTAATTTAGGACCCGTAAGCGTACACAGAAGGAAGGATAAAGTGACAAGAAAGGTTTAATTGTATAACCAAAACTTAAATGGATGAAGACGATAAATATATATATTAAATTCAACTTATAACAAACGGAAATTTAATTTTTAATCTGGTATGTTTTCTATATAGATTAGTACAAAAATATATCTATATACAAAAAGAAATTATCGTAACAAAATCCAAATAACCCAAGGAATTATATTAACGGCGCGAACAATCGACGCAGTGGCTAACATAATGATCCACAAAATTTTATTATCTACTTATAATACAAAAAAAAAAACCAGTACTCGGATAGGCCTCGCAAATCTTAGAATACACATACTTAATATTTCAACAAAAAAATAAATTGTTCTAGCCTCACATACAGATAGAAGAACAAATAAATCATGAGTGTTATTAAAACTAAATCATGAATGTACTTCTACGCGAAAAAGGGGGGGGGGAATGAATTACCATAATGAAACAAAACTAAAGGGGTTCAAAACATCCCAAAATACTGATTCTTAATTAAGACTATTATACCTAACTAACTGCTTCGTGATAATAAAGCGTCGTCCACGATAAGCATGTTGAACATGGATAGGTGTAAACTGTACTTTATACAGAAGAAGCTATACGTTACATCAATTAATATAATGCATGAGTCAAGCAACGGTAGAGTGTGCAATGTAACATAAAAGTAGGTATGTATTTACACAACAAAAAAAGAAACGGAGCAAAGTGACACATAAAAATAACTAACTTGGGTAGGTAAGTAGGTACACAATAATTGACTGTTATAATATTTGATACACACAACAAATTTCTTTTAGGTTAACAAAACATGTAGAACAAAGTTGGACGGTGAATCATCAACACATGAAATCACAATATCCAGAACTATAGGTGGATGGACAACGGACAAAACACAACACAGATCTGACCTTAGGCAAATACTGTTACTCCCGTAGTTGAACTGCTTATAGTCGGTGGACTTCCAGAGAATAGTGTACCATCAGTATATCGTGGTACTATAATAATACATCAACAGTGGCATGATAGTTACACTACCGGCTACAATAAATTAATTTAGTGATGGATATCCAGAATTAAGCTGGTAACATACCTCTACGGTGTAGTGCGAGCCTTTGGTGAAGGTATCGACACAATTGAAGCTTATCCACGAGTGGTAAATAATAGGGTAATAGTAAGGTAGTAATAATGCTAAAATAAAGTAGATAAATTTACAGTGTGGTTAGGCTTCCGATGAATATTTACCCCTACGGTGGAATGTGCACCCGATAAAGAACTTGGAATTGTGTGGTTTCTTTTTAATCCTCGAATCGAGAAAATAATTAAGGTAAGACCAGAACCACAATAACGGCTTAATTATTTTAATTTCTAAAGGCCACTAATCTTTCAGATCCCCTTTTTGATAGGGCGATTTTTAATTAAAGAAATCGAGTAAAGAAAATGGCATCCACACAATTCAACCTTCTAGTCTCAATGTCAAAAATTGTTAGCGGAAGACGTTGAGGGAGAATTTTCACCGGAAGTGCATTATGGAATTGTCAGTAACAATAATAAAATTAAAAATTACCAAAGAATTTGTTTATTTACTACATTTGTCAATTTTTGATGAATAGGCAACCCACAGTACACACATGTACCGGCAGCTAATACCTAACTACAGAAAATTTGCAAGAATTGCCAATTAAACGTAACAGAATCCTCCACAAAAGAAAATTTTCCCAAAATTTTCTCCAATGGCTTATTAACACACGAAAACTTCGAACGTAGACGGATATAGAGCTACAGGAAACACAAGTTACAAACAAAAAAAAAGGTAACCAAACACTATTACTCCGAGACGTCCGTTTCCTTATTAGTAAATGGTTTTAGGTCCTTGGCATGCCAACTTCCCCTTAGGATATTCCTGTCAGGGTCTTTCAGTTCGTAGACCCAACGAGAGAACTTTCTATTGATAACAAAAGGCCCTACGAACTTTGCCGCCAGCTTAGCGGAAAACTTTTGCCGCATCGGAAAGGACATAATTTCTTTTCCACACCCTGTCGCCTACGTTGAACTGGTCAATTCGCCGTCTGAGATCAAAATATTTGTGGGCTTTTTCGTAAGATCTCCTAAGTCTAGTTTTAATATTCTCGTAGAGTCGGTGAAGCGTTACGGAACGAGTATGAAGATTTTGGGACCGATCGAAAATTAAGGGGTCCTCGTTAATGGTGTTTCCGGTTTCGTTCACCAGACGCATTTCGCGACCAAAATTAACGAAGTATGGGGTCATACCAGTAGATTCGTGCGTTGCGGTCCGAATAGCGCACGTGACATGAGGTAAGTGTTTATCCCAGTTACGATGGTTATCCTGGACGTACGAACTGAGCATAGTTTTTAGGACACGATTAATACGCTCCGTAGGGTTGGCCTGAGGGTGATAATTAGCCGTATAAGAAATTTGACAATTATATTCTGTAGAGAACCTAACGAAGTCTTTGCTGCGAAATTGAGGGCCATTGTCGCAGATAATACGTTTAGGCACTCCGAATATTAGAAACACGTTTTGCTCCACCAGTTCTATGATTTTGTGGTGGTGGATGCACGCATAGGAAGGTTAAAGGGAACTTGCTGAAGCAGTCCGCAATAACAAGAAGAAAGCAATAGCCTTTAAGTGAACGAGGCAAGGGTCCGACAATGTCCATGCAGATGACTTCCCATGGCTTGTTGATTTTGGCCTGACCCCCCATTAAGCCCGCTGGACAGCGCTGTAATGGCTTAGTCTGATTACACGTGTGACACCGATTTACGTACGTGGCCACGTCTTTGCGCATTTTGGGCCAGTAGTATTTTGGTTTAGCCGAGACAAAGTTTTGGAAACGCCCAAGTGACCTGAGATGGGAATGTCGTGATGTAATCGCAGTAACTCGCCGCGTTTGTCTTTAGGAGGACTATTTTCCATTCGTCAGTTTCCTCCGAGAGTTCAGGAAATCGAACTTGCACGTTTTTATAAAGTTTCCTTCAGACACGCGCCATAATGGGTATTTGCGAGCCTGGGTGCTGACTTTGTGAACCATGCGCTTATACCACAGATCCTTGATATTCGAATGAGTGATGGCATCGATGACGGGCACAGACCTTGACAAGGCGTCAGGAACGACATGTTCCTTGCCCTTCCGATGCACGATATCAAAGTCGTATTGCTGGAGCCTTACCGCCCAACGTGCGATACGACCGACCGGATCAGCGATACTGTTAAGCCACTTCAAACTATAATGATCTGTCACGATAGTGAATTTGCTGGCCTCAATATACGGACGTAGCTTTTCAATAGCGAACAGTACTGCCAAGCATTCGCGTTCGGTAGTGCTGTACTTACGCTCATTCTTGGTGAGGGACTTACTTATGTAACAGATCACTTTTTCCCCGTCTGGGTGGTTCTGGGTGAGTATGGCGCCAATACCGTAACCGGACGCATCCGTTTGGATAACAAACGGAAGTGAGAACTCTGGACATGCCAGTACGGGTGCACAGATAAGGTGTTCCTTGATGTTAGAGAGCATCATCGCATTCTGGTGTCCACTTAAAGGACGCATTCTTACGCAGCAAGGAAGTGAGCGGGGCGATAACGGAGGAGAAGTTGGGCACAAATCTCCGGTACCACGACGCCATACCGATTATGCGGCTTATTTCAGGCACGCAAGTAGGGGTAGGTATTTGAATGATAGCCTCAACCTTTTCGGGGTCTACCAGTAGGCCCTTAGAGTTAACCATGTAGCCAAGGTAGCGTAATTCGCTTTTACAGAAATGGCACTTGTCCTGACTAAGAGTTAAGTCTGCCTTCGTCAACCGGTTGATAACCTCGCGAAGCACTTGGAGGTGATGGTCGAAAGTTTGTGTGCAAATAATCACGTCGTCTAGATAAGTAAACACGTAAGGTTCTAGATCCGCTCCAATTACGCGATCAATAAGGCGTTGCCACGTGGCTGGGGCGTTGTGTAAGCCGAAAGGCATACGGCAGAATTGAAACAGGCCCCGATTTGGGACGGTGAAAGCCGTAAATTGTCGTGAGGATTGCGCTACGGGTATCTGCCAATAGGCCGATTTTATGTCTAACGTAGTAAGAAACCGAGCATCCCTGAGTTTATCCA
The DNA here is from genome assembly GCA_036346205.1 of Vesta saturnalis. NCBI lineage: Eukaryota > Metazoa > Arthropoda > Insecta > Coleoptera > Lampyridae > Vesta > Vesta saturnalis. The sequence goes on along the minus strand of JARFJB010000114.1, from coordinate 1,012,359 downwards.
ATGTAGCGCTAACGTACGGGATAGGGTACGCGTCCGGCTGACTAACCTTATTTAGCCGACGATAGTCGACGCAAAAACGATACTCGCCATCGCGTTTCTTTATCATGACTATGGGAGATGACCATGCCGATGTCGAAGGTTCCACGATCCCGTCAGCTAACATTTTCTCCAGTTCGCGATCGACGTGCCTTTGCAACGCAGGAGATATGGGGTAATACCTCTGCTTAATCGGAGATGAGGTGGTTTTAATCTCATGCTCGACAAGATGAGTAATTCCTATTTTCGATCCCATAGTCTCAAAGGTTTCTTTTATAAAGTTTTGGAGCGGTTTCTGTTGATCATCAGACAGATGTTCCACGTCCTGAATGGCGTTAACAACGCAACGAGGGGGGTTTGAGGAAAACTCCCATTCACCGTGACGTAAATCTGGGACAATACCCATTTTTCGCCAGAAGTCGGTACCTAATATAAGAGAATTGGGGATGGACGGTACCACTAGGACTTCCATTACGCAGGTTTTCTTTCGTAAGACAAACGGTACAAAAACAGTACTTAGGCTGGCACATTCGTTACCATTTGCAACTATGCAAGATTTCGCGCGAGCTGTGTTAATCTTACAGCGATCTTTTAGGAGTTCCCAACCTTCCTTTCCTATTACGGTATGAGAAGCTCCGGAATCTAACAGACCCAGCACTTGACTGCCAAAAACGGACACCTTAAGATAAGGCCTTTCGTCATGACCGACGCTGGCCAGAATAAAATTTAGAAGAATTTGTTGGTGGTCGTTCTCCGGAAGAGTTTCAGACTGTTCCGTTAGGGGACAGCGAGTTAATCGACCTCTTAACTGCGCTGGTTGGAGTTTAAACGACATGTAGGGCAAGACTTTGTCGTGAAGTTAGGTTTTCCGCAGCGATAGCAGTGTACCCGCTTGGGTTGAGGACAGTTAACCGATCGATGATTAAGACCGTCACAGTTCCAGCAAACGATTGATGCTACTTCTATAGCGGGTTGTTCCGAGACTTGGGTTTCAACAGTGAGGTCAGTTGAGGTCAGCGACGCGGCTCTAGGTAGTAGGCGCACCGATTTCTGATACGCCAAATCGGGCTCTAGTATATTTTAGTGTTCGAAGGTGGAGGCTTAAATTTGGTTGTGCGTATGTGAGTATCCTCTAACTGCTTACAAACGTGAACCAGTTCAGCGATAGTAGGGATAAAGTGTAACGTCAATTGCGATTGTAAATACGGTAATAAATTGCGCTTAATCAGACTAAGTCGAGTGGTTTCTAGCGGGAGGAGGAAATCTCCTGAACAGATTTTCCATCATGGCAATATATATCGCGGCAGGTTCGTCCAGACCCTGGGTTCGATTTCGCACTTCGTCCCACAGACTTTCCTCATAATCGCATGGAAGAAACGTATGTCGCAAGGCACTGATGAGTTCATCCCAACACATAAGGGTGTCACGCACTGACCGATACCAGATCAATGCATTGCCCGAAAAGAGTTCAACGGCCGAAACAAATAATTGATCTTTACTGACGCCTCTTGAAAGGCGTAATTCTTCGACGCGTTCTAGAAAACTCGAGAGATTGGAATCTCCACTAAACTTAAGGTTCCATTTCGTGATGGCAACATAATTCCCTAAGGGGTTGGACGTTGGCGGTACCACTTTTGTGCTACTGCACCTTGGACTGCCGAAGTGGGGTGTCGAACTGTGTGCAACTGTTGAATGAAGAATATGACTATTATTGTCAGCAAAACGTACCGTTGGAGAGAGTGTCAAAGATCCTGAAACCTTTCGGTCACAAACCGGGATTGACCTTCCGCCGCGCGAGAAACAATAGGTTCATCATCCAGTGTAATCAAATTAGGTTCCTCAATTATACCGGCATGACTTCCTTTATTATCGGACTGAAATTTGCTTTGCAGGTCGTCCATGACATTTAAGCATTGGTTCTTTAACTTATCCATAGTGCCAGACCGTTCCGTTGTAGGACTAATTCTATCTAAACGACCGTAAACATGTAAGAGTCGGGTTTGAAGCCGTTCGGATGCACTATCGGGTTGAGTGGCCCGGTATACTTGTACTTCCGCGCTAAGAAGAACCAGTTTATCCGTGCAAACTAAGATTTCCTCATCAGCATTCAGATTTATTTCGGGAAAACTAAAATTATTAAGTTTTTCAACACGAAACCTAGCTCGTAATAGTTTCCTCTTATCAAGTGCCGACCCATCGCACGTGATACCACGAACAGATAGTTCGTATTCAACTTCGTCAAGTAATAACTTATCGACGTTCATCGTTTGAACAAAACAGAAAATCAACAACAAAAACAAAAAAATTGAATGTCGCGTAGAGAAAAAAAACAATGAACCAGGAACACAATCACAAATATAGACGCGGTGCCCCACACGAGGGCGTCAAATTTCCTTTGTTACCCCTATAGGAAGATAAGAACAATGAAGGTCGAAGGATAATGGGCAGGTGGCTTATTGGGCGGGGTAGAAAAAAAGGGTTCGTGGCCAGCTAAACAGTCGGTAAGGATCGTGGGTGACTGATATTTAAAGAAAGACAAAAAAAAGGGGGGGGCGCCAGAAGCTTAATTATATGTTTTTTTTTTGAACACACGAACCTTCGAAACGACTTCACACTACTTCAGCTTCATAAGTAATTTAGGACCCGTAAGCGTACACAGAAGGAAGGATAAAGTGACAAGAAAGGTTTAATTGTATAACCAAAACTTAAATGGATGAAGACGATAAATATATATATTAAATTCAACTTATAACAAACGGAAATTTAATTTTTAATCTGGTATGTTTTCTATATAGATTAGTACAAAAATATATCTATATACAAAAAGAAATTACCGTAACAAAATCCAAATAACCCAAGGAATTATATTAACGGCGCGAACAATCGACGCAGTGGCTAACATAATGATCCACAAAATTTTATTATCTACTTATAATACAAAAAAAAAAACCAGTACTCGGATAGGCCTCGCAGAGCACTTAGAATACACATACTTAATATTTCAACAAAAAAATAAATTGTTCTAGCCTCACATACAGATAGAAGAACAAATAAATCATGAGTGTTATTAAAACCAAATTATGAATGTACTTCTACGCGAAAAAGGGGGAATGAATTACCATAATGAAACAAAACTAAAGGGGTTCAAAACATCCCAAAATACTGATTCTTAATTAAGACTATTATACCTAACTAACTGCTTCGTGATAATAAAGCGTCGTCCACGATAAGCATGTTGAACATGGATAGGTGTAAACTGTACTTTATACAGAAGAAGCTATACGTTACATCAATTAATATAATGCATGAGTCAAGCAACGGTAGAGTGTGCAATGTAACATAAAAGTAGGTATGTATTTACACAACAAAAAAAGAAACGGAGCAAAGTGACACATAAAAATAACTAACTTGGGTAGGTAAGTAGGTACACAATAATTGACTGTTATAATATTTGATACACACAACAAATTTCTTTTAGGTTAACAAAACATGTAGAACAAAGTTGGACGGTGAATCATCAACACATGAAATCACAATATCCAGAACTATAGGTGGATGGACAACGGACAAAACACAACACAGATCTGACCTTAGGCAAATACTGTTACTCCCGTAGTTGAACTGCTTATAGTCGGTGGACTTCCAGAGAATAGTGTACCATCAGTATATCGTGGTACTATAATAATACATCAACAGTGGCATGATAGTTACACTACCGGCTACAATAAATTAATTTAGTGATGGATATCCAGAATTAAGCTGGTAACATACCTCTACGGTGTAGTGCGAGCCTTTGGAGAAGGTATCGACACAATTGAAGCTTATCCACGAGTGGTAAATAATAGGGTAATAGTAAGGTAGTAATAATGCTAAAATAAAGTAGATAAATTTACAGTGTGGTTAGGCTTCCGATGAATATTTACCCCTACGGTGGAATGTGCACCCGATAAAGAACTTGGAATTGTGTGGTTTCTTTTTAATCCTCGAATCGAGAAAATAATTAAGGTAAGACCAGAACCACAATAACGGCTTAATTATTTTAATTTCTAAAGGCCACTAATCTTTCAGATCCCCTTTTTGATAGGGCGATTTTTAATTAAAGAAATCGAGTAAAGAAAATGGCACCCACACAATTCAACCTTCTAGTCTCAATGTCAAAAATTGTTAGCGGAAGACGTTGAGGGGAGAATTTTTCACCGGAAGTGCATTATGGAATTGTCAGTAACAATAATAAAAATTAAAAATTACCAAAGAAATTGTTTATTTACTACATTTGTCAATTTTTGATGAATAGGCAACCCACAGTACACACATGTACCGGCAGCTAATACCTAACTACAGAAAATTTGCAAGAATTGCCAATTAAACGTAACAACGTGTGGACCATAGTAGCATACAATTAAAAATTTTTTTTTAATTCTACAAGATTGCAGGAACGATTATTTGGGCTCGATAGAGAGATAAAAGTTGAATACAATAGATTGAAAAAAAAACATTACAAAGTTATGCGCTCTGAACTTATAATGGAAAGGCAAAGACATCAAATATAGAAACAAAGTCTATCTTCATTTGTTTGAGAGGGAGAGAGGTTCAAAGTTACATTTTTGTATTGAGGTTGTACTAGGAATACCCTGATTAGTCAATATTTATTGCATAACCGAGATTGCTTTGAAAAAAGTTGAATACTGAACATAAGCTGCCTTATTTCTTTTAGGTCGTTTTCCCTTCCCTTTGGTCTTAATGCGTATCAGCGGGGTATTGTTCCGTGCTTCTTCTAATAATAACAATATGCCCTATGTGACTAACACAGGCTCTTTATTATTACAATTCATAACTTGTAATGATTACAAATAACATTGTCGAATAATAATTTCTTTCACGACTTGATTTGTGTCTACATGCATAGTTTTCTCTGCAGCACCGTGAACACAGCACTACACATATTTGTCTGGACAGCACGGTCGTTCACGTCCTTATACTTCAAAATTCAAGTCAATACCAGTAATCACTTAACAAAAAAAAATTAATCTAGTAAATTTACCTTTTTGCATCACTAACGTACGTAATATTGCACAATTGCACTCTGATATTAGCAATTTCTATGTATCGTGTTACACGGTACAGGTATTTGATATTCCTCAGGGATATATGTATCATCATTGTCATTTTATCGTGCAAACAAGCGAGTTCGGTACGTACATATAAGTTTCAATGAAGTCTGACCTCCAAAACGACGTGAAGCGTTTGAAGTAAGATATGTTCCATCTATCGCCTTTATGTAGGGTTAATTTATTTACCTACAGTTTTGAAGGTTTATTTGGGATTATATCGATTTAAATGTTAAAAAAATGAAATGCAGACAGAAAATTTTGAAGCATTTCACTATATGAATAAATAGAATAAAAGAATAAATGAAACAAAATCATTCCATTCTATTTATTATACATATTAATAAGAAAAATGTGTACCAAAAACGCACATCTATATTGTTATTGTAAACTTATTGTTTGTATCCTCCAAAAGTAAACGTATTTCAGCTATGTACACATCGATATAATGATTTTTTTGGTGGCAAAAGCACTTATCTATTCTGTCCTACCTTTACATACCTCTTTCAGGACTGACGCTCTGAATATGACGCAGTCATTTATTCCTAAATCATCCTCTTATAGTCGTCATCAAGATGATATACACTGAAGGGTCAAAGTGTAGATTACGAACCCTCCTACTGAAATAGTCATTCAGGGTGAAGTGTCGCTTATCTGCGGGAGAGACGTAGCTGAAGGGGCGGTTTTAAATGTATCATTAAAATTCTGCTTCCAAATTATTATTATCTATTGCATATAGCCAAGTAATATGCCCTTATTTCCCAAAAACATAGAAATTGGGGATAAACACATATAGCCAATTTGAATTACTACTTGAACAACCCTTGGTCTTCCATTGAAACCATCAGATTGTTACAGGTGAAAACATAATTAACATCGAACGTAATAGAAAATGAAAGTGTGCTGACTGCTTAGTGGGTGGTGGGATTGTTTCAGAATTTCAATTTTTAGAGCACGCAAAGTACAGTTAGCTAAACAAACAAATACTCACTTACCTTACGCGGCCCTCAACGCCAGGTGCATGCTAGTTAAGGTCCAGGATATATCCTGTAAAATCTACAAAATAGCCACACGCCTTCAAAGTAATAATGCGTGTCATCAAATCTGCTGTTGGGCCAACAGCCTTCTTTACCCTATTTTCATGTTATTGTAAACCCAACCCTTTACCCAAAATACGCATAAATGAACACTAACTATTTCGGCAATTATTGAAAACTAAAACACGCGCGAGCAAACTAGTTATCTAACAAAGCTTTACCATAAACTAACTTAAAACAAACACCAAGCTAAATAATCGCTATTGAAAACTCTCTTCACTCTCTCACAGCTAATCATTGCCATAATAGAACTGTTTGAATTAATGCAATTTGATATCGATTTCTACATTTTTACATGGTGTACTCGTAACTCTTACTACATCATATTAAAAAAGGACCAACAAATGACTATATGCCTATAAATGACAATGTTAAACAAATGCTTTAAAAAAAATAAACGTATAATCACAAATCAAAAGATCGCCAATAGATCTCATTCAAAGCAAGCGACATTCGGTAAACAAAACTAACCTTGACTCCATTCGCACTATACCTAAATTCTGAAATTTCAAATTCCGTCTTCAGAGCTTTTCACTGCTGTCAGGTATGAGATTACAAGTATTGTTCATAAATTCGTTACTCTATCAATATATTAAATAAAACATACACCAGCGTTAGTTTAAACGCCTAATGCCTTAAATCCATAACAGGAAATGTTAGGTAATAGTTGCTTAAACGAAATTAATCTTGCAAGATCGGCTTCCTCTACACTCAATGTCATCTAAAGCTTTCAATATTAACTTGTTTATTAAATCTCACAAAAACGACAACTAATTCGGATCATTTAAAAGTTATCAATTTTTTACAACATTTAATTTTGGTTACAATTTACAAACAAATCAACACCAAACAGAAAACAATAATAAACTGTTCAATGCACGGATGAAAGCAGTTTGCTATATAACGCATTGGCTTGAAACATTCAAATACAAAACAATTGCGTTCATCCTCTTGTAACTATATCACTTCAAGAATAAAATTTTAGTTGCATGAAACCACCACAAAGAGAATAAATAGCAAACAAAAAGATTACCTCTTAGATATCTCTTTAGAATTTCTCGAACCCTGGTGACATTAATTATTTCTCCTGGTACTATGTCTTATTGTTAAATGTATTTACAAAGGTTACAGTGGGTTTTTGTCTACTCAACTTGCTGAATGTATGCGAAGCGGACTGGTGTGCTTCTTGAGTAGCTAACGTACGCTAAACTGGAACCGCTGCAAAGTGTTAAATATTTCACATGGTGCACTTGGTTAAACTAAACCCTTTTCGAGAAGTTCGAAACTAATACCAAAGGTCCGATAAATCGACATAATACCTGGGGTGTTTAGCCACTACAATATCTACTAACATATGTTTGGGGATTTTTTACCCAATCTACTAACATATGTTTGGGTAAAAAATCCCCTACGAAACGTTCTCAATCCCCAGAAGCGATACTTAACTCAGTCATCGCCATCACGCGCAAGCCTACGGTCAACTTAAGATTGACTAATTAACCGCCAAAAAAACCTTCTTCCCCTTTGCAGTTACATCATCCCTTACATACTGGTGTCATACCTTTTTAACATAAATCTTTCACATAAGAATTGCATTATCAGCGATCATGCAGCCAAACGGAATTGTCCCACGAACTGATATCGTGCACTGTATGTGAGTACGCACGCACACAAGCACACGTACGCATACACACACACATACGGATACGCACACACATACCTAGACGTGCATGCAAACACACCAACACACAATCACACACACACAAACACACATGCATGCACGCACTCACACAAACGCACTCACACGCACGAACCCACACAAGCGCACACACGCACAAACGCACACACGCACACGCATACACGCATACACGTACACACGCACACGCGCACACACGTACACACGTACACACGTACACACGCACACACGCACACACGCACACACGCACACACGCACACACGCACACACGCACACACGCACACACGCACACACGCACACACGCACACACGCACACACGCACACACGACAACGCACACGCACACACACGCACACACACACGCACACCGCACACACACGCACACACACACGACAGCACACGCACACACCACACACGCACACACGCACACCACACACGACACACGCACACGCCACACGCACACACGATCACACACGCACACGACACGCACACACGCACACACGCACACGCACACGCACACACGCACACACAGCACACACGCGCACACACGACACACGCACACACGCACACACGCACACACACGCACACGCACAACACACGACACCACACACGCACACACGCAGCACACACGCACACGCACACGCACACACGCGCACACTCACACGCACACACGACGCACACCACACACGCACACGCACACACGCACACACGCACACACGCACACAGCACCACACACGACACACGCACACACGCACACATGCACAGCATGCACACACGCACTCACGCACACGCACACACGCACACACACACACGCACACACGCGCACCACACACGACACACGTCACACGACACACGCACACACGCACACACGCACACACGCACACCACACACGCACACAGCACACACGCCACACGCACACACGCACACACGCACACGCACACGACACACGCACACACGACATCGCACACATGCACCACACGCACACACGACACACGTACACACACACGCACACAACCACATACGCACACACGCACACGCGCACACGCGCACACGCACACACGCAAACACGCACACACGCACACACGCACACACGCGCACACGCACACACGCACACGCACACACGCACACACGCACACACGTGCACTCGCGCACACGCACACACGCACACACGGACACACGCATACACGTACACACGCACACACGCACACACGCACATACGCACACACGCACAGACGCTCACACGCACACACCCACACACGCGCACACGCACACACGCACACACGGACACGAACACGCACGCATGCACACACGCACACAACATACCTTCATTGTTATGTACTGCTATTTCAGAGGCTAGATTATTTTTTGATAGAGTTCAGGTACTACATACCTGCTTTTCAACGTTGGTTATTGATAACCAAGATATCAAAAATATTCAAAAGCATTTGTTTAATGAAACAAAGCTAGTATGTTCGCTTTGTACAACAAGATGATTTAGTCATATTAGGGCTATTCGTGCTTTGAAGTTCACTCATACTGCTATATTATTATAATTGTGATGTAACCGCTAAAGAACTAGGTGTAAACAAATTTATGCATCTCTTCTACTGTGTTATTAACTTTTATTTTTGAATTTTTACCTGGCATCTCCGAAAAAACTCATACGTTGTTAAAAGGAGAAAAAAATATGCATTTGTGCATGTGGAATTGCAATCTCTCATACTAACATTTAATTATTTCCGCAACAATGAAGAAGTTTTTGATAAACTATTTAAACAAACTGTCAATTTTTGCAATGACAATTATATTCCAATATCGAAAACGAATTCAAGGAAAAGGGAAAGAGTTTGTAAAATGGCAGTATCACGAAAACACAAAAATGAACGAGAATGTAGAAGCGCCACAAACATTTAAAAAATACCGCAAAACTTGGGTTATACCCATCATTTACAGGTTTCTCCAGGATTTAAAGAGCAGGTTTTCTGACGAATCAAGCAATGAATGCTTTAAACCCTTCTTTCGGTAACTTCTTAAATCTAGAGCTGTTAGAGCACTTGAAGTCACATTACAAATTGTCAGGTGGTCTTCAAGAAGAACGTAACATTCTGAAAAATTACTTAATGTTGTTGAAGACAAAACAAATGATTTGAGTAGTTTTTTACAAGATTTTAGACAATAAATTGTTTCCAGTTGTTTCAAGAATTGCATAAATAGCTTTGATAATTCTTGTAACTCCTTGTTCGTGCGAGTGAGCTTTCTGTGTCTTAATATTATATAAACTTATCTACGTTCAACCATGATAAGTTCACGAAATTCTTGTGATAATTGGATATGGTAATAGAGTGCGGACACAACAGGAGGTGTGTGTTTTATTTAATAGCAATATCCGGATAGACCAACAAACAAATCGACAGTTTGCAAAATTAAAAGAGGTACTGGTTCTGTGAAAAGTAAACTAAAGGCTGAACGTTCTGCGATCATTGAGGATAAAAAAGTGAATGTTTTGCTAGCTGTACAAGAAAATCTGCATAGTAGCATTCGGCAAATTACTTGCGATCACAGTATTCCTACTTAATCTGTACATAAGGTTTTAAAATCAGAAAAACGGTATCCGTATAAGATACTTCTTGTACAAGACTTAAATGAAGACGATCCAGACCGACGAATGCAATTCTATTAAATCCTAATGGATATGTGCCACAATTTCCCCCGCCACGTTGAAAATATTACATTTTCAGATGAACCAACATTTACAATAACCGCCGAAATTAATAGACAGAACTGCCGATATTGGGCAAAAGAAAATCTCAGATGAAAGAGAGAACACCATACCCAATATCCAGAAAAAAATTATGTTTGGGCAGGGATTGTCAAAAATCAAATCATTGGACCCTACTTTTTTGAACGGACTTTGAACGGTCCAAGATATCTTAAATTTTTACATCTAATCCCTGATTTCAGAGCTTTATTTCTCAGTCCTAATAATCCAATGATGTATGAAGAAAATTTATAGTTCCAGCAAGATGGTGCACCTCCGCATTATGCATATCAGGTTAGACAATATATCGATGATGTAGTATTTCCCAACAGATAGATTGGAAGGCGTGGATCTGTTGAATGGCCACCAAGGTCTCCGGATCTTAATACTTTAGACTATTTTTTGTAAGGCCATCTAAAAATGTTGTGTACCAAACTAGACCTGAAACGATTGACGACTTAAATACTAGAGTCAGAAGAGAATGGGTTAATATTAGTACAGAAACAGTAAATATGATTCAGCAAGAATTTATTCACCATTTGGGATACTGCCAGATACAATCAGGATTTAGATTTGAACATTTAATTTAGTATATACTTATTGTTCTTACTTATTAAATACTATGTTTCGTTAAAATATATTGATAGTTGCCATAATCATCGTCTCGGTTACTGATACGTTCAGAAGTAATTTCTCGATAACTGTAGAGTTTAGGTATAGGACATGCTATATAAAATATACCTCGAATTCCAAGCAGAATTCAAAAATAAAATTAAAAATAAGTGTTTTTATTGGAAGAAACTAAGTTGATGATCGTAATTTATTTTTGGTTCACTCCATATACTTGCATTTACCATGAAAAGAACCGCAACAAGAAATAAGAATCGACATTTGAATTTATTCCAAACTTTATGTACACACTGTATACTGAATAACAACATGCTTTATGCTGCTGATTACAAATGAAACATTTAAAATATAGCGCCCTCTCTTTGCCCACCCCAACGACGCGCCTGACGTAAAGGGGAAAAACTATCTATTTTAGTAAATAGTAAATTTAACTCATTATTATAAACTTAACATAACTTTCACGCCATTACCTTGCGGAGTATGTAAAGTAATAACTTCCTCTTATTTATGTTTCATTCACGATATTTCTCCATACTTTCTTATCTCCTCATACCTCATAGCTTCTGCAAGATTCATACGTTGTCTCTAACATGCCCTTTTTATTTTTAAAACTCCTTACCTTCTTTCTTTACATCTAATACATTCAGCCAAGTTTTGCGCAGCCTACCAGGTACAGCCATACCTCTAACCTCACCCAAATATCCATGCTTCGTTAATCTTGGGTTGTTCGTTCCCTCAATGTGACCAAAACAACGTCTTTTCATCGCCACATTCCGTCAATATGCATTCATTTTTTATATTACCCCTTCTAGTTTTACCACATGCATTTCTTAGGAATCTCATACCCACGGCATTTATTCTTCTTTCGTGTTGCTTTTTGACATACCCTTGTGTCACTTCCATACAGCACTGATTGGATAAACACGCCCTTATACATTGCTTGTTTCGCAGCTAGACTCATGCTTTCGTTTCTGATTATCGTCCACATACTTCCAATCACTTTCCTTCCAACATTGACTCTTCGTCCAATCTCGCCCTCATTTTATCATCTGCAGTAAACATTCCACCCAGGTATACAGCTCATTCACTTGCTCCACAATATCATCTTGCAGAGTAAATACTCTACTCCCCTTTCCACCTTCACGATTGAACCTCAATCTTAGCTTTATTAACGTTCACCTTTTCTCACATTCTGTAGCAAACTTCCACAGAGCAGTTTGCAGCTCATCCGCAACTGTCACTTAATAAGACTGTGTCATTTGCATACACCTGAAGTACATTTACGTCACCAACCATTAAACCATTTGTATCGGTGCATGCCTGTCTAATACATTTATCCATGCATACATTGAGCAACCACGGTGACATCACACAGGCTTGTCGCACTCCTTGCTCAATATTAAAGTATTCAGTCCAACCTCCCCTCACCCTAACACATTCCCGACTACCCTTGTATACTGTCCTTATTCCGCTTATTAGACCTTCATTTACACCATATTCATTTAATATTTCCCACAGCTTATCTCTATTTACTCTGTCGTATGCTTTCTCCAGATCTACAGACGCACAGTACACCTTTCTTTGTACAGTTAAACACTCTTCGATCACCTGCTGGAGAGAAACCATTTGACGGGCACATCCTTTCTCTGGCGTGAAGCCACCCCGCACATCCCAAATCCTAGTTTCTTTAGTTTCTCGTACTCTATCAATCAGTATTCTTCCAAATACTTTACCAGGCACGCTGAGCAAACTTAGTTCTCTGTAGTTCTTGCAATCACTCTTGTTCCCTTACCTCTATATGATTTGGTATAATGATCGAGCTATTCCAATCCCTCGGCATTTTTCCACACATAAGGCATACATTGAATAGTTCACATAATCTTCGTATAAGCTTTGTACCCCCATACTTTAGCATTTCACCAGTGATTTCATCTACGCCTGCTCCCTTGCCGTTCTTCAACATTCCTACTATTCTCTCTACTTCATTTGTCCCAATATCCTTCTCAGTTTCATTCACCATTCCTTCTACATTCTCCTTATTGAACCCATCATTTTTACTTTGCTCACTACTTCACAGTTTTCCGAAATATTCTTGCCAGAATTGCCTTACTTCACAATCGTCCCATACTATTTCGTTGCTCATATTTATCACTCCTGCAGCGTTCTGTTTTGGACCACGTTTTGTCTTTTTTACCCATTTCCAGAATAGTTTCTTGTTTCTTTCAAAATCATTCTGCATTTTCTCTCCTTCCACAGCCATCACTTCCTCTTTAATTATTTTCACTGTTTCCTCCGCTTCTTTGTTTCTTAATCGGTAAACCTCACACAATCGCGTTTTCTCAGTCTCGTTTTTTCAGCAATCATTGCTATGTACGCATCTTTTTTCTTGCATATTGCCTTTTTTACCGATTCATTCCTCCAAGCACATTATTTGTGTCTACCTATAATCGCTCTTCCACATTTCCGCACTGCACAATTGACAACAGTTTTACAATCTTATCCATGCACTTTCGACGTGAGTATCTTTTATTTGTTCCTTACACAATGTTTCATTCACATTCAACTCTATACTCACAGCATCTGCGTATCTCATTATAATGTTGTGGTATAAATATGGTTTAAATAATTTAATAATAAATAAATAGGTGTAGTTGTTCTCAAAACAAATCGTTAAAATAACCAGGGGATCCGAAACACTCAATAAAAGTTAATGCCGTTGTCTCAGTCTGTAAATTAAATCAGGCCGATTCAATTTTTTGATTTGCTTAATTACCACAATTCCAGCTTAGTTATTTCCACTTAACATCAATATAGTAACTGCAATGTAACAATAATAAGAATTCTCTGGGACGCCAAGTTAATTTTTGAGTATGCTCGGAATAACTAAAGCGAGGATACAATAAAGAATTCACCAAAATGTTAAAATAAAAGATATACAAACTATGTTTATTAAATATTTAAATTTAGAATTATATAAGATATATCTTAAAACTAGTTGTAATAGCCTTAAATTACTAAATTATTAGGATACAAAGACCTGTTCGAAAATTTTGATAGCCTGTGGTATCTAAAGAAATACGGAAATGTAAACCAAAGGTGATGCAATCTTTGCACAAATATTGCGCAATATGTCGTAATAACAATGCGGTATGTTGTAAACCATACCAAAGTTGAATTTCACTTCTTATAAATTTATCTTCATGGCAATCTGAATAATCCAGTGTTTATTGCATTATTCCGAAAGTTCAAATAAAAAATGTGATCTAAATTTAGATCTGAATTACTTGCAAAATTGTAATCATAAGCATTGAAAATACCAAAAGTAATAAAAGTAAAAGTGGTAAAAGTAGTAAAAGTGCCTGCAAAAAGCAAATGTTTTAGATTTTAATATAAGACGAGTTAAATGTATCTTACCATTAAATCAATGGCACTTTTCACAAAATTTAGATGGAAACCCAAACATGACTTCCTAATCAAAACAACGGTCAACAATAAATGCTAAAAAATACACTCATTCTATCAGGTGATGACGCGTTGCGCGAGAATATGTGCAGAAAATTAATTCAAAAATATGGGAATATAAACCCCTAAGAAGATATGCACTTAAGTTACACCAAAATGCAAATTAAGTTGCCTACCACATACTAATAAATCATTAATAATTAAAAACTTTTTTCTTATATTTTACAACTAAATAAGCGAAGAACGTAAAATACGGTATATTTTAATACAACTCGAAATGGGTTGTTACATCATTCTCGCACCGTTATCCACTAGCTTATCTACAATAATTATGGACGTTTGCACTACGTTTGCTCTCCACCTCCAGACCCTCGATACAACCGAAAAGTGGTCCGATCCGCGTCTTTCACCTGGTTTATTAGTCGTTCATCATGCTCTATCAGATCTATCATACTTTTAGATTCGCCTCTTTGCCATGTATACATATTTATGTTTAAACCACGTATCAGGCTTCCTTCTACACATATGTTTACCAGGCGTTCACAATTCTCACTGACTCTTTGGTTTTCGAAATTTCCTAGAACGCGTTCGGTATGTTCTCTCTGCACACTCACCCATCCGTTCCTATCCTCCACTATCATCCTTCTTTCGTTTATCTTACATACGTTCAACACATTCTCTACTTCATTCCATAAGTTCTCACGCTCCTGGTCTCTTTCTCTATTCACCGGTGCACAGCTGCAATAAAAATTTTCTTCGAAACTCCATTTTTATTCTAACTTACATTACCTGGGGAGACACCAGTTCGTACTGTTTAACACACCTTTTCGCTCTTTCACTTACGATCACCCCAACTCCTTCTGCGCTATGCACTTCAGTCTTAACTCCTGACCATAGTGCTAGGCTGGTGTCCTCCATCTTCTTTTGAGCTTTGTCTCCCATACACACAGAATATCAAGGTGCCTTTCGTACATTACCATACCGGTTACTGGCACAACCGTGCCCCGGACAATGTAGCATTCTCTACTAACGGTATCGTCCTACTACCGGACAGTATTTGTCTACTGCCCGGAGACGTAAGGAAGTAAGATGTAGAAATATAAACAGAGTCAAGAAAGATAAATAGTAGAGTGTATAGCTACTGTATAAATATCTAAATGTACATATATACATATTGCTCTCTACGCGATTCCTAGCTCTCGCGCCACTCTTCGGACTCGCTGTTATTTATTTGCGACCAAATGCTTCAATCATTTTTAATTCAGATTTCGGGGTTATAGTCCTTTGTTATTTAATTTAATATTTACTTATCAAATCGGTTTTATTATTGACGCGAAACGTGACAACTTAAATGTTTCCATCCTTTAAATTTCACTTTTATTCAATTGAAGGGTAATAATTAATAACGATAATGGCCCTGTTAGCTCTCCCACTTTTAGGATCAATGAATTACAATTAAGATCAAACAAAGCTAAAAGTTAGCTTAAATTATGAATTTGCGGTCAAGAAAAAGTATAGTAATAAGACAATATGCAACACAAAGTTGTAATTAAGCTTATCACATATAGTACCAAAAATAAAACTTGGATCAACCTTCAAATTTGAAAACAAAGAAAAAATGTTCAAAAACTTACTCTTATTACATATCATTATTATTATTCATTTTTAACTTTAACCTCACAATCCTCGTGCGCGAATAATAATTGCGTCAATGTAGACGGGTTTATGTTACAGGCTTTAAAATTGTCTCTTTACGATGAATCTGAAAAGATATAA
Source organism: Vesta saturnalis (assembly GCA_036346205.1). Taxonomy (NCBI): domain Eukaryota; kingdom Metazoa; phylum Arthropoda; class Insecta; order Coleoptera; family Lampyridae; genus Vesta; species Vesta saturnalis. The sequence goes on along the minus strand of JARFJB010000114.1, from coordinate 995,798 downwards.
TGTCTCATTGCATACATTAATTGTTCAGAATTGCATTTTATCGTAATATCGTTAGGATGCTTTCAGATTTGTCTTACGATCACAACGATTGTGCACAGAATTGCAGCATTTAGCTATAATGGTTAATTAATAAACTCGTTAGGTAAAAACGACTGTACTTTTTTATAAATCATTAAGACTTTGTTGAATAAAATGATCCCATTATGCTAAATTAGGTACTCATTTACGTAATAAAACGACCCCAAAAATTTAAAAGTATGAAACCTCTTTTAAAAATCATCAACTCAAATTACCTCTTTCTATAAAAATTTTCATTAAGTTTATTTTCGTTTAACGTTGCCCGTATTATAAAAAGGGTTGGTAGGTGTGTAAGACATGCAAATAAGGTTATACATAAACTACATGATGCTCTTAAAGTAAAATTACCGCCTATGGATATTTGTTAAGCCAAAATCTTGACGCTTATACAAACGCATTATGTTAGTTTACGCGTTGCTCAGGTTGCCGTAATTTTCGCATATACTTTAAGCGTGCGGAAATAAAAATATTATTACAAGTCGTTTCTGTTTCTTCATTGTGTTGACATAACCTAAAATCACCTTTCACGTTATACCAATAAAATCCAGTAAGAAAACATTAACGTATCATAATTTCGTAAAGGAGTGTTAAAGGAATGAGTAATACAGACGTGAAAGCAATTTAGAAGTTAAGGTCTCCTTTTTATGTTTATACGAGATTAGTTCATGAGTTATTCAGAAGAAAGCTAAGTCCGAGCAAGTATCATCATTGGATGATCAGCACCTTAGGGAATTCCTTTACAATCGGATTTTCTAAATTGTGTTATCTACTTACACCTCCACACTTTTTTAAGGAAACTTTAATTTATTGTTGTGAGAAATTTAGACCAAACAAGTTTTTAATTTAACATGTAAAAATTGGGTTGATTCAAATAAATCGAAACGGTTAATAGATGATTGTAGTGCTTTGGACAATGTTTGTTATTTCTAAATATCTAATCTAATTTCCTCTAATTTAGTTGCAATCGTTGCCTTTCAATTAGGGTAAACGTGCTGTGAAATTGAATTGTATGTTAATATTAGAATGCATCTTAATTACCTTCGAAAAACTCAGCCCAGTTTGTCAGTCTGACCAATTAGTTAGTGTATTTACTGAGGGATAGTAAGCACGTAGCGCAATTGCCTTTACCTCACAACAAATACGTAAGACGCCCTGTGACGCAACTTAAACTCGGAATTTTTCAGATTATTTCTAAAGAGTGAGGTTACTGTTATTGTCGCTTAGACATGATTATTTAATGTTCAAGAGGGTAAATAGTTTGCAAAATAAGCCAGAGTAATTAAGGTCCACTTCTTCCAGTTCCTTTCACGCCAACAAGTGCATAAATGTTTTAGTGTTATCACCAGTCAATTCAGTGACGCTTTGTAAACTGTTCAAAATGATCTTTGAGCCTAGCCTGAAATACGCTACAGAAGATATATCGTCTAGATCAGCTGATCTTGTGGGATCGCTAAACCGGTAGTAAAAAAGGTGCAGCTTGGTCCCTGGCGTAATCAGTGGAGGGAGAGGTATCGCCCACGTGGCCGTGGCCATTCCCCACCCCTATGGCTTCTTTTCGGGATCCTTTTGCAACACGTGTACGGAATTTTCAACCCTTTCAGGGTGGGGCGGCTTCTTTGCGGGGGCGATTTTCAACCCCTTGATGGCATTTTCACCCCTTATTAAAGCCTTTTTGTCAATTCACCACAAGTTTAGGGGTGTGGGATTTGGAGGTGGTCACGTGACATTTTCACCCTAATTAAGGCATTGTTGGCAGCCCCTGGATTACCTAACAAACGCGAAAACACGTAAACACGAAAACACGTAAATGCGAAAATACGCAAACACGCAAACGCGCAATCACGCAAACACGCAAACACACAAACATACAAACAGGCATGACTCATAATCAAATTGTGAACATAAATACGTAAGTAAGGAGTGGGGTAGGGCAAATCCCAATTATTTTAACTATGAGTCATGCCTGTTGGCGTGGTTGCGCGTTTCCGTGTTTGTGTGTTCTCGTGTTTGCGTCTTTTCATGTTTTAGCGTTTGTGTGTTTTCGTGTTGAGCATTGATCTAATCTAAAACCGTTCTAGGGAGGCGAGGGAGGGAGATATAGGAAGAGAGAGGGAGAGAGAGTCACGGGGGACGAGATACCTGAGAAGCGAGAGAGGCGAGTGGTGAGAGAGGTGGGAGAAACGAGAGAAGCGAGAAAGACGAGAAAGATAAAAGAGAGGCTAGGGAGAGGACAGTAGTGAGCATGATCAACTTCTATTACAGAACACATGCACTAGTTAATACTACACCACTAGATGACATCGCAAACAAGCAAGTCCGCTTTTAAAAATAAGTGTAACCTAATTAAAGGCATTTTATTGTCACGCGTAAAGAACGTGAACATCATACTTCCATTTTCAAGAACATTCCAACTTTCACTTAATTATTTAATTAGCGATTTTTCCAAACACATTGGATGTACTTGAAAAGTGAAAGGTTGTTATTGTGGTTACATAACTGGGGAAATACAGAAAATAATTACTTTATGTTTATGATTACCGGAGGCCTCTAAGTACTTTATATTGTTCAGTTATAAACAAGACGCCGAAAGTAAACGCGTTCTGACTGTCAGCAGCTGTTTACCCTGTCAATGCGTTCTTCCAATACGATTATCAGCAACAACCTCTGGTAAGTCATCGTTTTTAATTTGAATCCTCACCCCTTATTTTATTTACTTTGTTTAATTGCTAGAGGACTAACTTTAGGTTTAGTTATATTTTCTGTTTATTATATGGTTATATGGTTGTCTAATGATAATGATGAGCTTTGGGTAAAATGAAACAGAGTCGTATAGTTACCTTACGAAATGAAATTGGGTTAGTTTCAAATCACCTGTGTATTATCAAAATTTGAAGCGTAAGTCAGCTTTTTATTTGGCCCCGGGCAATTGTCCATTTCCGAAAACGAAATAGCTCGTTCAAGCTTATTTATAAATTTCGGCACCTTTTTATCAGAGGTATTTCCGATAAGACATTCCTTGCATGTACAATAATATAGTGGTCTGATTTCGAGTTTGGTTATATTTGTTATTGTATAGGCATTTTTACTAAATTAATTGTAAAACGTATATTTATCACTAAGCATAACGTGGCAATAGTGTTACACGCTAATTTGGTGTTCGTATATTGACAGCAATGTGGAAGGCCATCTCATGTGTTTTTGAATTGCGGTCGATTTTAGCAAGCTAAGTTAAGCCAAACCAGTATTTTTGAATTGTAAGCTGGTTTTTGTAAGTTGTAAGTTATGATTTGGTTGATGAGATTAAACTGATTGAGATTGATTTTCGGGTGATCAGATAATTAATGGGTTTTTCCCTAACGCTATAGATGTAATTGAATAGTGAAAGGTGAAAAGACCTTGACAATGTAATTATGGTGTTGACCTTGGTTACGTTACTTGCGTTTCCTGTTTAAAACCTGTTTGCGTAAAACCCAATGGAATTTCTCTAATACAGAAAACATTAATTTGCTTTAAAACACACAGCTTCACAAACAGTCAAATATACTTTTAAAAATGCACTACTAGGTGGAGCCCCCGCTACAGAAAACATTGATTCGATTTAAAAATACACCGCTGAATGGCGTCACAAACAATCAGTGGTATGGCAAAGGGGCTAAGAACCGACAAGGGAGCGATGACCACAGAACAAGTTCAAAAGACCTATACCTGTCTTATGAGATAGTATGGTCCCACTTATTAGTACACACTTTCAAATCTCCCGCCAATTACAAAAATGGTCGACAAAACCGATACTATTTCAAAGGGGATCATAACAGAGGGTTAAGACACGTTAACAAGTCCGGGGTCTCATGAGACAGCGTTAGGGCCCCTTATTAGAATACTATTTCAAATTTCCCGCCAAGGAGATGAAGACCGGGCAAGGGGGCGAAGACCCTAGAACAAGCTCCACTTACTAGATGACAATTTCAATTTCCCGCCAAAACAAAAATAACCGACAAAACAAGTTAGTCTACAAAATTTAATTATGACTCACTATTAAAAACACAATGGCGTCAGAATTTAATGATGGCTCGATTAAAAACAAAATGGCTGAGGAATTTAATTATGACCTCACAATTAAACACGATAAAATGAACCCTCTTATTAAAATACAAGTTCAAATTTCCCTCGATAGCCGTCAAGATGGTGGCCAAATCAGATTGTCGATAAAACAAGATGGCCAGCAATATACTCTCACAAAATGGCCAACAACATTTCCTACAAGCCACGCACACAAAATGGCCGTAACCATTCAGACGCCAGGGGGCGGAGTCTATGGACCAATTAAAAAGTAGGGGGCGTAGCACACAGTCAGGCCCTTCAATCAGAACACCGTATGCGCGAACATTTTCCTACCTTCCAGGGGTGAACTACTGAAAAGGCCTTAATTAAGGTGAAAACGTCACGTGACTACTCCCAGACTCCACACCCCTAAACGTAGAGTGAACTGACAAAAGGGCTTTAATTAGGGGTGAAAACACCATCATGAGAATGGTGAGAATTCATCAAGGTGTTGAAAATCGCCCCCGCAAAGAAGCCGGCCCCACCCTCAAAGGTCACTAATTGCGGTAAAAATACCATCGGGGGTTGAAAATTCCGTGTAGGGGTTGAAAAATGTCCCCGAACAGAAACCATAGAGGTGCTAATTAGGGGTAAAAATTAATATCAAGTGTTGAAAATTCCGTTTACTGGTTGAAAAACGGCCCTCAAAAGAAGCCATAGGGGTGGGAAATGGACACAGTCACGTGGTTGTGACCTCCCCCACCACTGATGACGTCAGGGACCAAGCTGCACTTCTTCCACTGACGGTAGTGCACTGTGATCGTGCAGTATTACACTGGATTCAAGAACCACAAGGTATTAGAAAAAGAAGGAGTAACGAAAGCAATTCATCTTGGGACAAAAACTGGAAGATCAAAAATGTCCGGAGGTATGAGAAACAGGCTTTGGTAGAAAGATTGAAATGCTTACAATGGAATTAGAAATTTAAATAAATCAGGAAAACCGACGTTAATTTTACATTCTTTAACCTTACTTCGTGAAATTCCATATTTAAAAGCTCTAATTGTTTCATGTATAACTTCATAATGTTTTATAAAAGCACTTATTTCTCAGTGCGTTTGAGTACAACACGTACCAAAAAGTAAAAAAATAAATATATATAAAGGTAAAAATAATTTAAATGCCTGTTAAAAATTTTAACAATTTTCGGATTTATCGTCAAATTTTAATTTTAATTTATATAAGATGTTACATACAAAAAATTTACCTTTTTCGAATTATTTAGAAAAATATAAAAATTTGCAGGGTTTCACAAAAATCGGTACTGTGCCCTGACCTCTGCGCATTTCGAAATCGGTAATCTGGGGTTCTAAGAAAACCTAATAAGCTACGTTTCGACGTATTTTAAGTTAAAGAAGTCCTCTACAACCCCCGAAATGTTCATCCGAAGTTGCATGATTTCAAACGTCAACAACTTTCTTATTTCAAATGGAATACCCTAATTTTTATACCGTTTTCGGATTTATCGTCAAATTTTAAGATCAGTTTATGTAAGGTGTCCTATATTTAAAATTTGCCGTTTCCAAATTATTCGTAAAAATTTAAAAGAATATTTAATTTTTATTTTGATCAAGTCAACAGGCTACATGTTGACAATCCAAAAATTCATTAAACTGCAGAAACTTATTTTTAGATAAATGAGGTATTCATAACAGATTCTCAAACTGCCCCCATTTCGATCATAACACAATTGCAGTCTTGCCAAAAAAGATCTATCCACTTCTCGTAACACCTCAATGCTTACGCTATTTCTAAACGCATATATCCTCTGAAGTGGTCGTAGAAGTTTGATATACACAGTTTTTTACGTAACACCATAGAAAGGAATCTAGTTTTGTTAAATCTGGCGATTTAGGCGGCCAAGAAAAGGGACGGCCACGGCCTATTCCTTCAGATTCTCGATTTAAGTAATCTCACATTTAGCGCAAAACTATAAAATCAGCCATAATAACCACCCCATACATTTACAGTCCACTGTCGTTGCGAATTAACTAATCATACTTGGATGTTGTTGCCGAAGTGGTAGAAGGCTCCCAAATTACAGACAACAAAACATTCAGTTGGTTTTGGTTGCTTCTTGCCCTCTCAGCCCTTTAACATTTTTCATAATTCACATTGCCTGTTCTAATAAACCTTTCTTTAAGTTTTACTAAACTTCTAACCGAGGGTTGTCTTCTATCGGGATATTTTTGCGCATACATCCTTTGAGTCAGCAAACAATATTTACCACAACGAAGATCCTGTCAATAGGTTCCGTTTTTTCGAAATTCACCTGTATTTAGTTAACTACAAACATTAATATGATAATGAGAATGAAATATGCAAAATGATTGCGTACCTACTCACCAAATTTAATAGGTGGTAGGCACGTATACTCCATGCCAGCCGGGGAGGTACCACCACCCTTACCATGGGCTCCTTAATATTGGGTCTCCAATTTACTGAGCTCGGTAAGGGCTGCCGGTTACCTTTTCCATCATCCTTAATCTATTCTCATCCTTATTCTTCCTTTTCGCCCTCACTGACTTCCTATCGGATTAAAAGTCCCAAATTAAAAAATAAGATGGCTGTGGTTTCTAGGGTTACAAATTCCGGACGTAAAATCCTGCCCCACTCGGATTTCCGGGAGGGCAGGGCCCAAGCGACCTCGGTCATCGAAAGTATCACCTTTCTGATTCACTACTGCAACATCCGCGTTATCAGGTCTAATCTTGATGCTATTCACCAACATCTTGAACAATTACAACCTGATATATTGTTTCTATCTGAAACACAAATCTCCTCTGAAAGCTCCGAGTCACCCGACTTGCAATTTCCTCAATACCATCTTCACTCTAACTTTCGATATAAAGGAGGCGTATGTGCGTACATCGACAGAATTGCTTGCAAGAGGGTTTCTTCCTTAGAAAATAAAAATTTTGACGTGATTTGGTTTAAACATTCTGGTCCTAATTTTGTGAAATTCTACTGTTGCATTTATAGGTCTCCTTAGTATGAAAGTTGACTATCTCCTGTCTCAGTTTCCATCTTGCGATATCTCATTTGTAGGCGATTTCAATGTTCATAACTCTAATTGGCTTCAATTTTCATCTACTACAAATCCCGCTGGTTATAGTGCAGAAACATTTGCTATTTCATGTGATCTCACACAAATGATTTCTGAACCCACAAGAATCCCTGATAACCCTAACCATACTCCACATCTTCTAGATCTCTTTCTTACATCAAACCCTCTTGTTTATAAAACTTCCGTTCTTTCACCTTTAGGTCTTTCCGACCATTGTCTAATAAAAATCATTTCTACTGTACCTAATTCCACTGTTGTTCGCAAAACCGATAGAACCTTGTGGTGTTTTAAGTCAGCTCGATGCAGTGATTTACGGGATTCCTTTGCAACCTTTCCATGGCGTGAATATTGTTTTAAGTCGGCCTCTTCTTCGGACATCGCTCTTTCAGTATCTGAAGTCATCCTCATGGGAATGGAGTTATACATTCCAAAAAAACAGTACCGTGTAGGTCATTCACGTTCCCAACCCTGGTTCAATAAGGCTTGTTCTGATGCAATATCTTTAAAAAATGAATGTTACATTAAATGGAAATCTAATAAATCGGTTGACAGTCATGTAGAATACGTTGGTGCTAGAAATATCTGCAAAAGTGTCATCACTAACACTAAACAGTTGTTCGAACAACGAAAATGCAATGAACTAGCTACATCTCCTTTAGGCAGTCGTAAATTTTGGTCTTTAGCAAAAGCCATTAGTAAAAACTTTCGAACATCTTCATTTCCCCCTCTGACATCTATTGGCGGATCGGTAGTTGCTGATTCTGTAGACAAAGCCAACGTTTTTGTGGATTTGTTTGCATCAAACTCGTGTCTCAATGATTCTGGAAAAGATGTGCCCCTAGTCAACTCTTCTTCATACGTTATGAAACCAATTCATTTTCGGTACAAGCTCTTGGAATCGATCATAAGTAGGCTTGATTTCAATAAGGCGACTGGCCCAGACGGTATCCCAGCTCTTGTCTTAAAGAAATGTTCCCCCGAACTAGTACCAGTCCAATCTAAGCTCTATACGATCTCTATATCTTCTGGGGAATTCCCTTCGTCATGGAAGTTAGCAAATGTTCAACCTATTCCCAAAAAGGTGATAAGACCGATCCCTCAAATTACAGACCAATTGCCATCACTTCCATTTTGTCTAAAATCATGGTAAAAGCCATCAATCAGCAACTGCTCACGTTCCTTGAAACTAACAAACTCCTTAGTGACCACCAATATGGGTTTAGGCAAAGTCGTTCAACAGGCGATCTTCTTTCATATGTGACCCAAGTTTGGAACAATACAGTAGAGCAGTCCGGTGAAACAGTTGTAGTCGCTTTAGATATCTCAAAGGCATTTGACCAAGTTTGGCATAAGTGTTTACTTTTCAAACTCACCTCGTTTGGGTTAAATGATACGCTCATCAACTGGGTTTCTAGCTTCCTTGATAAAAGACGAATACGTGTCGTAGTTGATGGCTTTTTTTCAAAAGAAGTTAGCATTAACGCGGGCGTACCACAGGGATCCGTTATAGCGCCTACACTTTTTCTGCTGTACATAAACGACCTTATTTCTTCAACAACTACCCCATCCATTGCTTTGCTGACGATAGCACTCTTCACTGTAGTTCATCTCAGTCTACTCATAGTGATAATCCACCTTCTATGTCAAATCAAGAAATTAAAGCTGAAATGGCAAATTCAATCAACAAAGACATTCAACGTATTCTCGAATGGGGAAGTAATAATCTAGTTAAATTTAATGCTAACAAAACTCAGTGTTGCCTTATGTCCGCCAAAAATGATCGATCATTTCCTGTTGTATGTATGAATGGCTCAGTTCTTAAGTTTTCAGACTCTATTACTCTGTTGGGCATGACTGTATCTTCAAATCTCTCATGGGTTGACCATCTTCTGTCAGCTACCAAAACAGCTGCTCGTAAAATAGGCTTTTTGTACAGATCTAAGCAGTACTTTACCTCTCGACAACTCCTTCTGCTGTATAAGGCCCAAATTCGGCCTCATCTGGAATATAATTCTCACCTTTGGGTTAGTGCTCCCCAATACGCTCTCGATATCGTTGATCGTATTCAAAAGAGAGCGATTAGGTTTATAAATGACCCGTCCTTAACTGCTCACATACAGTCCCTTGAGCATAGAAGGATGGTTTCAGTTCTTTCTTTGTATTATCTTTATTACAACGGCTATTGTGCTGGTGAATTACATTCTTTGATACCATCTCCGGCTATCTTTGCGAGAAACACTCGGTTCGCTCATTCACATCATCAGTATGCAGTACAAATCTCCACTTGTCGTACCAAACGGGCGCAATCCACATTTTTCTACACGGCTTCTAAACTCTGGAATGATCTCCCTGGTCCCTGTTTTCCTCTCACTTATGATATGAGAAAATTTAAGATAGCTGTTCATAGGCATCTATTGGCAATTCATTATCCCTCTATCCATCCTCCTAAGTGTTCCTGAGTGCTTTAGCACGATAGGCCTTATTTAGCCTGTTCAGGTCCACAATCATAAAAAAAAAAAAATGAATAATAATTGACACCTTTAAAAATCGTGTAAGAGATATTTAAAAATTATCTCTTTCGTTTGCAAAAAAATAAGGCATAACGAACATGCAATGTAATACTACATGCCACTTACAAAGAACTATGACATTTATGATATTTTCCGAAACAAACACATCTGTAGGAATAAACAAACGTTTTTTTTTGTTCCTTGTCAATATGGTGCGGGCTGACTTTATCAAAATAACAATTAAATAGTTTTTTTAATCTTGCCGAATAATTCGGGAACGGTAAATTTTAAATATAGGACATCTTGCAAAAACTGACCTTAAAATTTGACAATAAATCCCAAAACGGTATAAAAATTAGAATATTCTATTTGAAATAAGCAAATTATTGAGGTTTGAAGTCATGCAACTTCGAATAAATATTCCGGGGGTTGTAGAGAACCTTTTTTTTCATTAAAACACGTCAAAACGTATTAGGCCCCAGAATACCGATTGCGAAATTCGCAGAGGTCCGGGTACAGCACCGATTCTTGTGGAACCCCGCAGCTGTCAAAATTTTCATATTCTTCCAAATAATTCGAAAACGGTCAATTTTTAAGATAAAATATCTTAAATAAATTAACTTTAAGATTTGACGATAAATTCGAAGATTGCTAAAAATTTATTTCTTTATGACGCACCCGGTAAATTTGAAAATAATCTTAAAATGCGCACCTCTTAAACACCAAAAACTTTGATAGGACTTTTCCTACTAAAACTCATATTTACTGAGATATGGCGCTTTGACGCGTTAATAAGCAACCCTGTATTCCGACATATTTAGGCTGTGTACAGACACTTGTAAAACGGGTAATTCAATTCGACAACGATATCGCCATCAACATGGCAAAAAACTTTGAGTTGCGATTAACTATTTACAAATGGCAAATATGTTACCATAATAATATATGGAAGAGATAAATATTAGTTTGATACCAGAAAGCAGCAAGTTGCTGTTATGGAAAAATGGAGAGTAGTACAATTAAAAAAAATTGTGGTGAAAAAGGGAATTAAGATTGTGCGGCTAAAACTGGTTGTTACACACCCCAAGTAAAAAAAGATTTCATGACAGCGTTAGAAATAGAGAATACAATTACAATAACATTGGGATACTTAGAAGAAGAACGTTCTTTAAAGCGGTTGCTCATGACCACGGCAGTAAAAAATGTTGTACTGTGCGATTAACAAAGAAAGGGAGCGCGCTCCTATGAAACGTATCGTTAGTAACCATTTGCCGCAACATACGTTAAGTATAACATAAAAATTGACATTTGACGTTTAACGTTTATTCGAAATGACGTAAAGAACAAAAGGCAAATTGAAACGACTTAAATTATTTTTTTATTGTTACTGACAATCAATCATGAGTGATACTACAATTATGTAATTTTTAATATTGATGTACTGTCATATGTGTTGCGGCAAATGGTTATTAACGAATTGTTTCATAGGAGCCACGCCCACTTTCTTTCCACTCATAAACAACAGTTCAATGTTGTGGTTATATTTAGTATGGGCGCACTATCAAATACGTTGGGGCAAATTGTTACTGACATGTTTCATAGGAGTGGAGCCCTCTTTCTATGTTGATCAAATTTTATTATATACCGCAGAATTTTGGCATGGCGCAACTAAAATGGGTATAGTAAATAACTACTACTCAAGCTACCAAGGCAGATTGAGCATGAATGCATGCAGTGCATACCGAACCACAGCTACCGAAGTGATAATAGTGGTGTTAGGTCCACTTCCGTACCTGAAAAAGAAAGACCACACAAATGGAATAGAGAAAAAAATTCCGGACGTGTAATCTTGCCGCATTTCGATGGCAGAGTGGGCAGCACCGTAACGATCCATTATTATAACATCCGTTTTATTAGGTCTAAACTTAATACTGTTCCCTAACGCCTTAAAAAATTTCAAACTAACTGCTCTGTTCCTAATACAATCTGCACTCTAACTTTCGGCGGAAAGTGTGATTATCTAAAGAACATAAAAGTGATTTCTAGTTTCGAGAATAAAAAATTCGACGTGATTTGATTCAAACTTTTAAAACAAGTTGATTTTAACGTGGGCGCAAGACTTACACATAAATGATTTCATTTCTTTAAAAATCAACTCACAGTATTTCTTTCCAGACGGAATAATCAAAACAATCCCTACCTCTTATTTATTCTTCATTAACAATCTTTCTCCATGCTTTCCTACCTCTGCGTACCTCCCTAGCTTCCGCAAGATTCACACACTGCCTCTGACACACCCTTTTATTTTTAAAATTCCTTATCCTTCTTTCCTTTATCATACATTATACTACATTCAGCCAAGTTTTACGCGGCGTACCAGGCACGGCCTTACCTCTAACCTCACCCACATATATTTGCTTCGTTAATCTTGCGTTGTTTATTCCCTCAATGTGACCAAACCAACGTAATGTACTACCATTATGACTATCCAGCATCGTCTCTTACTCGCTACACTGCGTCATTAAGCATCCATTATTTATCTTGTCTCTTCTCATGCGTCTCTCAGGAATCTCATACCTACGGCATTTATTTTTCTTTCGTACTTTTTTTGACATACCTATGTCTCACTTTCATACAGTATTGACGGAACAAACACGCCATTATAGATTGCTCGTTTCGCAGCGGGATAATGTTTTCGTTTCTCATTATCGTCCACATACTTCCAATTACTTTCCTTCCAGCATTGACCCTTCGTCCAACCCCGCTCTCCATTGTAACATCTGTAGTAAACATTGTACCCAAATATACCAGCTCGTCCACTTGCTCTACAATTTCATCTTGCAGAGTAAATACTCCACTCTCCTTTCCACCTTCCCGATCGAACACCGCAATCTTAGCTTTCTTCACGTTTACCTTTAGGTTCATGCTCTCATACATTGTATCAAACTTCCTCAAATCAGTTTGTAGCTCATCGGCACTGTCACTTAATAATACTATCTTCTGCATACACCAGAAGTCGTACATTTACGTCACCAACCATTACACAATTTGTACCGGTTCATGCTTGTCTAACACATTTATCCATATATCCATTGAACAACCCCGGTGGCATCGCGCAGCCTTGTCGCATTACTTCCTCAATATTAAAGTATTCACTCACACTTCTTCTCACCCTAACACATGCCCGACTACCGTTGTATACTGACCTTATTCCGTTTATTAGACCTACATTTACGCCATATTTATTTAATATTACCCACAGTTTCTCCCTGTTCACTCCGCCGTATGCTTTCTCCAGATCTACAAACGCAAAGTACAGCTTCCTTTTAGACTTAAACATTTTTCGATCACCTGCTGGAGAGCATGAAGCCACCCTGCACATCCCACAACTTAGTTTGGGCAGTATTCTTCCAAGTAATTTCCCAGGCACGCTAAACAAAATTCTTCCTCCGCAGTTCTTGCAACCACTGTTGTTCCCCTTACCCTTATACAGTGTGATACAATGATCGCGCTCTACATTGAATAATTCACGCAATCTTCGTATAAGTTTTGCACTCCCATACTTGAGTATTTCACCAGTGATTTAATTTACGCTTGCTCCCTTGCCATTTTTCAACCTTCCTACCGTTTTCTCTACATAATTTATCCCAATATCCTTGTCAATTGCGTTCACCATTCCTTCTGAATTCTCCTTATTTAACCCACCATTTTTACTTTCCTCAGTACTGTACAGTTTTCCGAAACATTCTTGCCAGCATTTCTACACTTCACAATCGTCCCATACTATTTCGTTGCTCATATTCATCACTCCTGCAGCGTTCTGTTTTGGGCCACGTTTTGTAATTTTGACCCACCTTCAGAAGAGTTTTTTGTTTCCCTCAAGATCATTCTGCACTTTCTCTCCTTCCACAGCCATCACTTCCTCTTTACTTATTCTCATTGCCCCCTTCGCTTCTTTGTTTTTTAATTTGTACACCTCATACAATCGCTTTTCCTCAGTCTCATTTGCACAATTAACAACATAGTTTTTCAAAATTATCTATGCGCTTTCAACGTCAGTGGCTTTTATTTGTTCGTTCACTGTTTCGCTCACATTCATTATCCACTAGTTTGTCCACCCCAATTCTGGACGTTCGCACTACGTTTGCTTTCCTTCTCAAGACCTATTCTTGAACTAAACATATTCTTGATACAACTAAAAAGTGATCCGATCTACACTCCGGTCCGCGTATTAGTTTTGTGTCTATCACCAGGTTTCCAATCCATTCATCATACACTATCAAGTCAATCATACTTTTAGATTCACCTCTTTTCCATGTATACATATGCAGATTTTTACGTTTAAACCACGTGTTGGGTACAAACAGGCCCCATCCGTTCATATCCACCACTGTCATCACTATTTCGTTTGGATTACATACGTTCAATACGTTCCCTACTTCATTCCAGAAGTTTTCACGCTCCTTGTCTCTTTCTCCATTCACCGGTGCATAGCATGCAATAAAAAAAATTCTTCGAAACTCCACTTTCATTCTAACCCACACTACCCGGGGAGATATCAATTGGTACTGTTTAACACATCCTTTCACTCTTTCACTTACGATCACCCCAACTTCTTTTACGCCATGCACTTCAGTCTCAACTCCTGACCATAGCGCTAGGCTGCCTCTTCCATCTCCGCAGAATCCTTTCCTTTGCGCTTTGTCTCCGATACACACAGAATATCAAGGTATCTTTCGTACATTATATTCGCAATTTTAGATTCTTTACCATGAATACCTCCAAAATTCCACATACCGACTCTCCATTCATTCATTGCACAGTCGTCAGCAACGGGGACTGTCTATTTCGACCTTGACAGTCACTTGTAGCCACATCATTTATAATTTCCGGTACAAATTAAAGATTTGTTTATTTTATCTGTTTATTTGCTTTTTTTTATACTTTGGATTACGGATTCGATCTAGTTATTTATTTTTATTATTTAAACTGTTCCTATGACGATGCTTACGTTTGTATTTGTTATAGAAAGAAGTTCATTACAAGCATGAATCACATCTGGTATTTTTCGTACAGTTATAGGTGCGTATTTATGATTGTTTTATACCACGCGCTACTGTGGGATAAAATATGTTATTTTATTAGTTATTGTTATTGCAAAAATGTTTACCTGTTTGAGTTCAATCCTTAGACAAAAGAGTGGTACTTATGCTTTACGTTTACTTTACAATTTTACGAATTTTAACAATCACATCTCGTACGGGTTTAAAAGAGCCGTATTTCTCGTAGAAATTCTATAGTGTAGCAATCCTATATGTTATTTTCGCGCCTATTTCAACTAAAGAGCCATTTACACGTTACAAAATTTCTACTATTATTAATATTAAAACCGTTGGTTATAAAAATTTGTTCAAAAGCTTACCCTTATTTTATTGATTTAGAAGTTGTCATTTTAGCATCTATTCGTTTCACTAATCGAAAGATACAAGCGGAGCTACCTTAAACACACTCCATCGCTTTGACGATCCGAAAATGAATCTTACTGTACTGTTCGTGTATTCACATTCTAACCCGAATAAGGGTGTAAAAGCTGAAATAGACATTTCAATAAACAGAGACATCAGGATATCTTTGAGTGATGACGTAATAGTCTAGTTATCTCTTTTTGTAAATATGAATTACTCAAAATCCACAGTCCACATTTTCTGTTACTATGCTGGAAACTTCTGTATATTCAAATCCATCATGGGTTACTCATACACTGGCAACTACTAAAACAGCTGTGCTGGGTTGGTGCTCTCAAGTACAATTACACTGGCTATTATACTGCTAAACTACAATAATTGCTAAATTAATAAACATGTCAGAACACTTTTGCTAGAGATACTGGGTATGCTCATTAACATTACTTCTGTTAAGTACAAATTAAAAGTTGTCCTATCAAACGGGAGCAATCCGCATTAACCAACGCGGCTTCTAAACTCAGGAATGGTTTTCTTAGTGCTTGGTTTCATTTCACTTATGACACATAAATATTTAAGCTGACCGTTCACATATATACATTGGCAGTCCAATATCCCCTTCGCACCTTCCTACGTAATTCCAAGTACATTTTCATATTTAGCTAAGCTAATCTGTTCAGTATCGCAATTATAACCAAAGTGACCATCTTAGACAAGGGGACTAACTCCAAACAAAACGATTGGCAGATCCAGTGCATAAAGAAACGAACTACTATTCGAGCCAGGACTTTACAGATCCGCTGATCAAGGGACGACAGGAATACGCAGATCTAATTGATCCGAATGAACCAAGACCGTCCAAAGGTAGAACGAGATGTAAGATGAATTCTAACCACTGATAACAAAATGGACAGGATATGAGAAGATGTAGCTTTAAAGCTAGATAATGAATAGGTGTGTAACAATGGTTATGTGCACAAGGTAAGGCGAAAATATAATCACAAAACGTAAGAAAACAACAGGTATAATGGAAAAGTCAGTTGAATTCTTGTAAGCAAATACAAAGCGCAAACGTTGAAGAGTAAGGAAGTTGTAGATCATAAGGGGTTGAAACGGGGATAGCCCAAATCAGGATGACAAACGTAATAGGTGCAGTAAGGTGATACTTGCAATTATTAAGACCCAGATAAAGCCAAGATAACATCCCTAGGAGGGTTAATCGGGGAGAAAACTGCCCCTTTCCAAAGAAAGTTCTATCACCATGAATTAGGAACAACGTTCCTTCGCTGGATTTCCCTTTCTGCCTCCTCGTAACGTGTATACGCCTAAGCGTTTGAACTACAATTGACACCTATAATTATCTATTATACGCCACATTGGTTTTTTTATATCTCTACCAATAATCAAATCTTAGTTAACCTATCATAAACAATAATCGCTTAAATTTTTTAAGCGCGGGAAATCGTTAGGCCGCTTTCGGAGATGCTCGCCGGAAATTCGCCCCTTCTGAAAAATACATCAACAGCTTTCTCCGCAGCCCTACGAGATGATCTCACGTAATTTATCTTTACTTTAGTATATACTGCGCCAAACTCCAGCGTCATTGCATCATTCTTAAACTTTACTAAGCAACGAATTGTGTTTTAGTTTTCAACCCTTTTAACTTAGTTCTAACACAGAAATCAATTTTCCATTTTAACTCAGTATTGCAAATTCTAATATCAAAATGCATCAATATAACTACATATTTATTAGGATGATCAACAAAACTCACCAATTACGACTACTTATTATTTACACGAAACTAATAATGCTCAAAACAACTAGTAAAGGGACTTTACGATCGATCGATAACAACATGTGAATCATCTAAATTTTTGGTAATCCTTTCAAATAATTTTCGAATATGTAAAAAGGAAACAAACAACGTTTCACTCCTAAACTTTGCTCCAAATTTATGGCGCTATTAACTTTAATTACATGAACTACGCTACATTTCAACTGTACGGTGCTACAAAGCAACTTATAATTTCGATCAAAACGGCAAATTTCGACAAAAACACGGCCACGTGACATAACTTTAAGACGAGTAATACGTATTTACGATGCCCCGTAAACATTGCGTTAAATAACAGTTATCTTATGTGTATTATGTTGTGGTTCAAGTTTGTTGGTTCACGTCCAAAAACTTGGTTATTAATATTTGTATGTATCACATTTGAGTCATTGATTAAAGTAAACATTCCAAGCTATTTAACAAAAGTGTAACTATATGAGCTTTCCAAAATTAATAAACATTGATCTTTCAAAAAAGCAATATTGCGTTGTAACTAAAATTTACCGTCGGCCTTCTCGATCATAATAAGCATTGTCGTTGAAATTGCGCTGTTGAAAAATTACAGATCATATTACAATTATTGTTACTTTGTATTCAAATATAGTGTGGAAAGCAAATACCGCAGTTTTTAAGAATGTTTCAGCGTCGTAGTGAAATCATAGGATATCGATTACATTGATAGCACCCGCTGGCTGCGAAGTGGTTTTTTAGTGATGCAATTTTCCCGTCGGCCATCGAGTTTAGTTGGTTTTGGCGCAATTTAAGATTTAAGTAATAAATTGTTATGATTGGTTAATTAAAGGAAGGGAAATAAGATCAATGTGGCGATAAGCGAGTTATGCACGAGTGGATTCTTAATGTAGACGCAGAGGTGTTTATGTGTTAAAAGAACTTCCGTGAGTAGGGGCAGTTTCCCAAAGCATCCCTTTGAAGGGATTTTATTGCGTCGTTCAACCAACACGTGACGGATTTATCATTAAGTGCACCTTGTCAAAAGGGGCTTTTCGAGGATCCAAGAAGAAGGTGTTGAATGTTAACTCTGGTGCTCTCCCTGTTCTATGAGCAGTTGTCGCTTTTGTGCGGAAGAAACAAAATGTCCGTTCCCAATACCCAGACATTAAGTTCATAGCTCATCGGTAACGAAGAACTTGCTGTAAATAATTAAGCTTTTTGTGTTGTTAAAGAAAATAAGAAGTGTTGTTCAGAACTATTACACAAACAGAGTAAAGTTAACAGGCAACGTATAAATATAGACGTTAGTGTACCGTACAACCAATTGAGATATTATTTATCCGCGACTTAGGCATTCAATCGATGCGCCGTATTCCTCCTCCAGGTGCGTCATACTGCGAGATTCGAGCGTAGTTATACGTCGATCAACTCGGGGAAGCCGCTGCAGGGTTCATCCCCGGGGTTTCCACCAGGTGGATGTCTAACGTGAGGGGGTAAATTAAAGGAGCCAATTGAAGTGAAGGCCGATCAAATTTAAGGTAATCATTTCGGTTCATATTGTTGCTGTGTGTTGACAATTTTTAATAAAGTATTGACGACTGCGTTAAAATGAAACACAGATTATTTCGGCGTACGACTAATATTTACAGTAATTTAGTGAAGGCAGACATTGAAACTAGTCAGTATCACTGCGTTTTAGGTAACAGAAGTATTCTAATCTGTGTGGAAAACTAATGTAACAATTGTTTGATATCTCTGAGTTGGCATATTTATAATACATATCTATAGGTTAATGAACCCGTTATGTTTTTTTTAATGTGAATCCATCTGTGAACTCCTTTCCGTACACAACACGTTACATAAGCGCAATTGAAAGTGTTTGTTTTGTTACTTAGATGAGATAATCGAATTAACGTCTATTTTTTTTGTTAGTTTTGAATAATGTAACTACTTTCGAACGATTAACAAGGGATTATATTCATTAAAACGTAACATTTAACGAAAGATGCGTTAATGCATTATTTTTTTATGAATTGGAGTATATTTTGCAGCGAATTGATTGATATAATTTCAAATGGATGTAATTTGATATAAAGTGTTTTCTTTCCATTGAATTATAATTTCATTGAAAGCCAGATTTATTAAGTAAAGCAACGTAACGACAAAATTATTGCTTTTTTTAATCAGATCAGTGACGAATTTTGTGGCATGCAATGATTTAAGATAAACGTGCGATTTTTTGTTGCCTTACAGATATAGCGAATATCTGCTGGAGCCAGGACAGCCTGTGATTACTTCCAAAGGTAAGGGAGTTATTTGGGTATTTAAACGAGCTGTGAACCCTCGTAGTCAGGCATTCAAACCATGATTGTGTAATTTGAAATATTCTGGGGCCCTTTTCGGTTTTATGTTGACCCCAACCCCCTACTGTGACTTATTTATGGCAAGCTATCCTATTGTGCGCAACATTAAGTGACACACTACCCACCCCACCAACTCAGCGGTCGAAGAAACACCAATTTTACCAGTTATCCCGTTCTACTTCTTCAGCAATACAAAAACCTTAATTATTTACAGCGAGTTTTTCGTTACCGACGAGCTATGAACTTAATGTCTGGGAACGGCCGTTTTGTTTCTTCCACACAAAGGCTATAACTACCCGATAGAACAGGGAGCGCACTAGAATTAACGCTCATCACCTTCTCGGATCCTTGACAAGCCGATTTTGACAAGGTGCACTTAACGATAAACCCATCACGTGTTGCTTAAACTACACAATAAAATCCCTTAAAAGGGTTGCTTGGGGAAACTTCCGCTACTCACGGAAGTTCTTTCAATACGCATTTCATGTCGTTCCGCCACAATTTAACGTTAACTTATTAACACTTCTGCTTCTACACTAAGGGTACACTCACTTATCGCCAGATTGAACTCTTATTAACCAATCATATCAATGTATTACTTAAATCCTAATTGCGCGATACGAACTAAACCGAACAGCCGACGGCAAAATTGCATCACCAAAAAAATACATCGCAATAAGCGGATGCTGTCAATGTAATCGATATCCTGTAACTTGATGATTTCACTACGACGCTAGCCCTTAACGCCTCGTGTGCAAAAGCGAAACTCTTTATTTAAGACAAAAAACTTTATCGAAAAATTTCGCCAAACATGCGCCTAAAACATTCTTAAAAACTGTGGTATATGCTTTCTACACTATATTTGAATACAAAGTAACAATTTAAATATGATGTGTAATTTTCCAAAAGCGCAATTTCAAAGGCAATGCAAAATACGAACAACAATTATTTTCAAATAAACTACTTAATTCTCAAAAAACGTAGTAAAAAGGATTTTACTGCCCCTTGATATCAATATGTGCAAAATCTTAATTCGAATTTCGACCTAAAATTGACAAAAACTAAAACTGATATTTCGTTTCCAAAATACAGATTCTAAACGCGATTACCATTTGTAAAAATTTCGAATACTTTCCAAGTACGTAAAAAAACAAAACCGTTCCAATCTAAACGCTTGTAAGAATTTATTCGCTATCAAGTTCAATTGCATGAACTTATACTACATTTCAAAAGTCCGGTACCTGTAAATAATTCATAATTTCGCAACTAACGGTCAATAATCGATAAATTCACGACCACGTGACAACGTTAGCAAAATTCATTAAATGGTAAATTTCCCTTATCGTCTTTGATTTAAGTTTTGTGTACAAATTAAATCCTCTGCGTTCTAATACAGTTCGTTTGAAGCGTTAGCCTCAAGATTCAGAAATGCAGTATTTTACTAATTTTAAACTGCGCTCTTAATTCGATATTTACGGATTTGGATAAGATACAGTGTAACCAAATATATTTAAAATCCCGCTGTATTAACGTTGTTAAAGGTTTGGCAAAAGCATGCCTGTACGAATTCGTCACCAAAAAGAGAACTGGATATTATGTCGAGAATTAGGCTGACCAGAGGTTGCATTCACCTGAATCAAAAGCTGTAAAGCAATGACCTGTGCTCTCTTTAATAGACTCAGATAAGCATATTACTTCCTCATTTAAAGTATAATGCATAATAAGGTTTTTCCTTACTGGCACAAATTCACGAGCTTTTACAACATTGTCTCTTACCTATTGCTTGTCTAGAATATTTTTGGTGAAATTGGCAACTTAGTTCGATGCTAAAATAACTTGACTCATACATTGTAATTAATCCAACAATATAAATCAATTTATAACTCACATTTGCGTCTTTCATCCTATGAACTTCATTAATTCTTATAACCTATTTAACCATAACTATTCTTAGTGGACTAAAAATTGCAAAACGAACCAGCGTAATTCATAACAATACCGAAAATAGTAAGCTACCATCAATAACACTTCATACCGTACGTTGGTTACTCAATAATCGCCCTCGTATTGAACAATTATAAACAATTAGTCGTACGCTCACTAACTCTAAATAAATTTGTATTACAAGGGCTACACACTTGGTCTAAGTTGTTCCATTGCTATGACAATAAATATTAGCAAAGATAAAAACTGTAACACCTAAATTTGACGCAAAATGTCGTTTATTAGAACTACATGCATTAACATAAAAAATTTTGTTTTATTTTCTACTTAATACACTTGTGCCTAAAAAGATTAAAAACTATACCAATAACTTGATTACTATGTGAACAAACATCTTAACATACGTCTAAAACTTTAATGGAGTTGTCAAGATAAAACTAGAAAATAAGTTTTTCATTAAAAACTTCTTAACAATCTACAAGAAGATAACAACGTTATTGATAGCTTTTCAATACTGTCATATATATTTTCGCCGTTTCTCTCATCTGCCCTTAATTTAATATATCGTACAGTTAAATATTTATTAATAAATAGAAGTCGTCCAAATTGAATAACAAACAAAATAAAATAAAATTGATGTGACAACCTACAAATAAATAAAAACAATGTAAAAAAAAATTATTGCTGAATATAACACTTTAATAATATTCAGTCACATGTATATACACACGCAAACCAAAATGGAATTCCTATCGATAAAATACTACAAATTTAACTTGGGACAATCACACATTTATAAAACGCTTGTGAAAAACAAAACAACAGGTTAGCTGATTTAATCAGTCACTTAGAAACGAATGTAGTAATAAGCATTAACCCATTATCGCCCAAAATAATACTATCTTAAAACTTTTAAAATTCTTATTAAAAAATAGCTAAAATACGTTCATGAAGCACAGATTAAAGAAAAAACACAAAAAAATAATTGAGAAAAAAGTTAGAAAGGTGTACCCAGATGAGTACACCGGGCACATTATATACTACTTTGTATGAAAATTTTCAAAGCATTGCCTGTGATAACACACGTTTTGCATTGCATCTTACTCGTACGTGCCATAATTAACAACGAAGTTGATTTGGGATATTTTTTGGGGGTAATGACCACTAGAATCATGAACTATATCTGGAGGAACACTAGCACTATTTCTCGATTTTTTATTTTTCTTTGTTGAAGACCTGAGATAATATCGAGTAATATTTCTTGAAAATAAAAGGAGATCCATTTTGTCTTCAGAAACCAACTGATGAAGTTTCCATGCGTTGACTAATGCAACATTTAGCATAGAAGTAATCAATACCCAATACCATTTTTTCCTCGAATTTCAATTCGGTAATTATTTACACCTTAGTCGCTTGAATTAACTCCGCCCATTCCTTGGTTATACGATCTAAATGCATTTGGCTGTTCTAGATCGATCTTTCCTTTTTTCTCCTTGGACCATCGGCTTACTTAATTATTTAGGTGCCACACTGTCATACACTGTATCGCGCATAGTAGTAACGCCAACGTATCAAAACAATTTTCTTTTTGGCGCCAAATGAGCTCTAAAAAGATGCTTTCTGCAATTTTTCCATCTCCTTGACTGTTGATAATGCACAGTTTCCTGTTCTTATTGCCTCAAAGTACTACTCCTTGGATTCTCAAATTACTTAGCAAGGACAAACTAGTAAAATAGTTGTCAGAACAGACGATATGATTGTTGCAAGCAGCAATACACTGTAATAGAGACAATACAACTTTAGAGTCAAGTGGAAGTTGAATACCATTATTGTTGGTTTTTCCACAGTATGTATTTATAATATAGCAATATCCATTTGAACTACAAAGAGGCCAAGTTTTGAAACCGAATCTACAAGGTTTACCTCTAATAAATTGCTTTTCCGAATGGTGATCATAGTACTTGGCCATTTCTTCGTCTACTGACAATGTTTTGTGGAAAATACCCCATTGTTGAAAGTTTACATTTAGCATATCCATAAGCGACCTGACTGAAAATTCTATCATCGTTTATTTGTGCGTTGTTATTTACATGCACATATTTTTTTATTTCTAGGCATGAATTTGGAAACAATGTCTACATGAAGGTCCTCATCAAGTGACCAATACTCTCTCTAGGCAACCTGTGATAGCTAGTCAAAAAGAGTATCCCAAAAAAGTTTTTTAGTTCTTCATTGGTCAGAGAAAATACATAATTATTTTTTTGACGGCATAAAGTACGGTTTGATCTAAAATACGTTGAACAATTTTTTCGTCAACCAATTTTTCAAATATATCTTTTGAGCTAAGGTTTTTTAGGTCGTCAGTAACACGTTCAACTCTTCCAGAAGCATTACTGGACATCGCCTGCCAACCGCTATAATTGGCGTCGCCTTTTTTCCAGTTCGTTGGAAAGAAATTTGGATCCTTATTTTGAGACTTTTTGATTGTTTGTTTAGCATATAACTTGATTATTTTAGTACCAAATGTCTCATTGTCACTGTCGTCCCATTCAGATTCCGAGCTCGACCCAATTTCCGTTACATTATCTACAGGGTGGATGAAAACTACTAAATTGCCACAAACATCACAAGGTATAAGTCGGTAGAATTTGTAACATCTTCATCCAGATCTTCTTAGTCTGCCAGTGCGTCAGGATTTGGTGGTAGGATCACAAAATCAATATTATTGCTGCTATAAGAGGCAGCAAAATCAGCTGCTGCAGTTAAATTAGGCAATTTATTACGGCCATAAAAAACAGAAGTGGATATTGATGTTCTATCAGAGTCCTTTATCAGAAATCTGAAAACAGAACAGCTGCTTATACTCTTGCCCAGTGTACTCAACTAGGTACAGCAAACTTTATAACAATATTGCAAGCTCGGCAAACTAAAAATGAAAAAAATATGTACTATTTACCTTTTGCTTATCAAGTTACCTATGAGCTTTTATCGACATTGCGGGTAAAGGCGTTACTATGAAATTCTTCTTAATGACACAAAATTGTTGGAAAGCTTTTGTACTGAATGATAGATGGTCCCAGCGGCGTAGTTCAAGCGAGTGCAGTGGGCGCTAATGGGTTAATTTGGAGACATTGGCATCTTCAACTCAATGTGGAATAACGGTGTATCAACGAAACATAGAGTATAGTGAACTACATAAGTTCAAACACACTTTTAAAGTTTGATTCGGTTTTAAAAGAAAATTATAAAAGTAGATTGAGTATTGAATGTTAAGTAGATACAATATATTGCACAAGAATTTAATATTCGAGGTTACCTTTGTTTAACTAAAATATCTGGTGTGGAACAACGCATTACCTTCCAACCTACAAAGTGGGTATCAAAAAAGATAAATTAATACTAATAAAAAATTTTTTAGGATAATTATGCAACTTCGTTTGTAATAAGTTCATAACGAAAATATGCAACATCGTGGAAACAAAAATAATAATCTCTGTCAGATAGACGTTTAATACTTGATGTCAGTTAGACGTTAATGGACATATAGCTGGAAAATGTCAAAGCCGCCCGCTTCTATAAAATACGCATAATACCATTATTTAGGCATTTTCAGTCATATTTAATTAATTTTGAAACCTAGTTTGCTTTATATTAAGAGACTGAAAGAAAAGTTATGTAAGATAAAGCGTTGTTTCTTCTTTCTTTCTGTCCACACATTCTCTTATAAAGTTAATCGTTATTCAGATATTGAAAAAATTCGAGTTAACACTTAAATTCGATATTAGGAACTGTTTGCAGCTAAATTACGCATCGTATCAAAAAATCGCCTAGAAGATAATTAATTGATATGCTTATATGCTGCTATTTTCATATTTAAATATACAGCTATTTCAGATATAAACTATAAAAACCACCCCACCACTAATTTCTCCCAAAATCTAATCAGCATGAGTAATGAAAACAGGCTTAAATACAAAATTAGAAGTATGTCAGTGTTGATGTTCTGAAGTTATAGTTGATACTAACAAACATCCATACATACATACACACGCACGCACGCACGCACGCACGCACGCACGCACGCACGCACGCATGCACGCACGCACGCACACACACACACACGCACGCACACACGCACGCACGCGCACGCGCGCACACGCGCACACGCGCACCCACGCACGCACTCGCGCGCACGCACGCACGCACGCACACACACACAACACACACGTACGCACACGCGCAAGCACGATCCCACGCACGCACCCATGCATGCACACAAACATGTACACACTGCGGTCTGTAATTGTGTTGGTTGATGATGGGATTGGGCATTCAGGTACTTAGTACCTAGTGTGTGTGGCTTTGCTATATACTATGTAGTTATTCTCCACTTTTGAAGACTAACAACGGAGGTATTAACTTAATAGGTCTAAAATGGAAGTTATTAGTAAGGATGTTCATTTACTTATTTATTGAAGTGAAATTATACAAAGATTTACAGAGTATTTTAGTATTAACATTATAATTTTTAGAAAATAATCAAACAATAATAATAATATTCTTAAAATAAAAGTAAGTACAGTAAACGAAAGGACAAAGAAAAGATAGAACATTAAAATATATACGATGAATCCAATGAAATATTTGTTTATATATATATATATATATATATATATATATATATATATATATATATATATATATATATATATATATATATTAGGGTAAAAACACATTTTGGGGTTTGAACTCGTGTAATACATGAAACAAGTACTTTAATATCTACGTTTCGGTAGTTTTTCTTTACTAACTTTTTCAAGATTAGTTATTTTATCGTTTGACACTAGATGTCATGCTACTTGATTTATATTACAATTGGTTTCACTGCTGTCATGCTGCGTGTTACAGGTCCTAAATAGGAATTATTGTTCTGTGGAGGGTTTTGAGAGGAGTTACTTGTTAGCTGCTGTTCTTATTCTTCTTATTAATGGTTTCCATATTGCTGGTATCCGCGATCCATCATCACGTTTATTCATAGCTAGTGGTCTTTTTTCAATTTCAATGGCCTCTATTGTGGTCCTTTCTTGTGAACTACACGCTGTTGCAAGTAGTTTTATTGTATCAGTATTAATGTAACGACGTGTTTCTAAATGATGTGTCGCTAGTGAGTTAGATGTGATGTGTTGCTTAATAGCTAGTTTGTGTTCTTGGGCTCCTGTACTTAGTTTTCTGTTGGATTGCCCGATATAAGAAATTTGACAGTTGTTTCATGGAATCTCACATACTTAATGTTCTTCACTATGTATTTTGTCCTTTGGGTTTCTTGACAATTGTTGCATAGTGGTATATGGTTTAAAAATTGTTCTAAATTCTAATTTGGAAAATTCTTTGCAGTTCTATCGGTTACACCTTTTATATATGGTAACATAACTACTTCTCTCATTTTGCTAGCTTCATTAGTACGTTTTGCTTGATTTTGTTGTAGTAACAGGGTTAGATTGTTAATTTCTTATTGTCCATGTGCTCCATTTTTGAGTTGACAATACCCTACTCTATGGTAGTAGTCTACCATATTTCTCCATAATTGTCTAGAAATTAATCGAGATTCATCGATAATTGGCTGTCTGAGCTTTGCAAGACTTGCTGATTTAGTTCTGTAAACAGAATTTTTCAAGTATCCCCAATAAAAATAATCTTTAGGATTGAAACGTGGATGCTATTCAATACTACCTCGTCTACCAATCCATCGTACGGGAAATATCTTATATAAATGATCCGTTGCTAAATGTGGCTTTGAGAAAATTGATCATCCACCTTATAGTCCAGATTTAGTCCCCAGTGACTATTTTTTGTTTCCAGATCTCAAAAGATCACTAAGGGAAAGAAAATTTAGGGACGATGATGAACATATAGCGTCTGCTGAAAGCCATTTTGCGGGAAAACCAAAAGAATATTTTTATAATGGGTTAAAGATGTTACTGAAACGATGTAATACTTGTGTTGAAAAGCAAGGGGCCCATATTGAAAAATAAATTTCTGTTGTTATCTACTTTTATCATGCCTAGTCCGAGAATATAAAAACGACCCCTCGTAACTAAACCGAATTAAATTTATTAACTACCACCTTCAAACTCATTTCACGCTTTAAATATTTTCGCTTGAACAAATGTGGAAAATTTTATATAGCAGCAATGCGTGTATTTGCAGATAAACTATTAAATTATGTTCCAAAATACTGACGGTGTTGGTTCAAATAGTTCTTAATTTGGGGTAAGCATTTTTGTGATGCTTTATATCGTATGATATTACTTTAACAATAAATTATTATTAAGTTATAGTACATGACATATAATAAAAAATGTCCTTATATACCAGTCATAACCGATACGAGCTCATACCATCTTATATGGTGTGACATTGTGTAAAATCGTGTGGTAATTAATGTAAGCAGATAGTCTTCCTTATTTCTTACCATAAAGACAGTACCTACCTATCTGCTAATATTATTGCACGTTCAATTTTAGTTTAAATAATGTAACATATCGGTGTGTGGGTTAGTTATGTGGGTGGTCGGTTGGGTGGGTGGGTTTGCGTGTGTGTGTGCGCGTGTGTGCGTGTGTGCGTGTGTGCGTGAGTGTGAGTGTGAGCGTTAGTGTGAGTGTGAGTGTGAGAGTGGGTGTGAGTGTAAGTCTGAGTGTGGGTGTGAGTGTGAGTGTGAGTGTGAGTGTGAGTGTGAGTGCGAGTGCGAGTGCGAGTGCGAGTGCGAGTGAGTGAGTGAGTGGAGTGTGAGTGAGTGAGTGCAGTGAGTGAGTGCAGTGAGTGCGAGTTCGAGTGAGAGTGCGAGTGTGGGTGTGAGTGTGGTTGTGAGTGAGTGTGAGTGTGAGTGTGTGTGTGAGTGTGAGTGTGAGTGTGAGTGTGAGTGTGTGTATATATGGGTAGGTGAGTGCATGCTTGCCTGCGTGCGTGTGTGCTGTAATAGGAGCTTTAGAAAAATCAAAATTTCGCTTTAAATTATACGAGATTAGATATTTATATATTATCTTCTGAATAAAGAAATGTTTATTGTTTAGTTGTATTTGAATGTAATTAATATTAGGTTGAAAAGCTTTAGTTTGTTTCAATAAGTTGTCTATACATTCATTCTGAAAATATTTAAATAATGCTGCATTTGCAAGTGCATGAATGTGTTGGAAGGGAATGACGCTGTTATAATCATGAGTTTTTAATCGTCGCTATAAGTGAGCGAACAGAAAAGGTCGCATAAAAGGTAAGCGATCAGAATTCGTTGTCTAAGCGACATTGTATAGTCATGCTGCCTATAAAGTGTTGAAATTGCAATTAAAAAGTAACGGTGTAGGGAAGAAGTAGAAAATTACCTTCCTTATTGAAATAATAAAAAGTCACGTAATAAGGGGAGATAAAGCTTGCTGTATGTCTCAAAACCGCAATAAATTGTGTTTAAATACTGAACAATACATATAATAGACAGTAATCGACCCAAATTGGGAAATCGAAGTATAAAGGACAACTAGAATTTATCGATGTGTAAAAAGGGAGCATTCGCGGGAACGATTAATTAAAAACTGAATCGTTTAAACATATCGAGCAATTATTTACTATAGTAATTAATTGAGGAGAGGAAATTAGAAGCGTATTCAACTACACGAAGGTATAAGGAAGGATAAGGACAACAATAGAGAAGCCGTTCCGGGGTGCCGGTAAGTGACATCATCGGAAGAGCAAGCTCTAACCTATCTGAGGCACCCTTATCATTAGTCAAAAGAACGCCAGCATTACATCATCAGTTTTGCAACGAAAATAAGTAAGAACCTTTTTTGTTTGTGATAATAAATAAAACTGTTTTGTGTTCTCGAAACTTTACATTTCACTATCACAATTAAACGAAAACAATCGTTTACTTCTGATATGGAGTTTATTTATTTTATGTTAGCTTTTAAGAAGGTTATTATAGATATAGGTTTGATTATATGTATATATATATATATATATATATATATATATATATATATATATATATATATATATATATATATATATTTGTAAACATATTGATGCATTTTCGTTCAGATTTGGAATTTAATTAAATGAGTATAACGTTTGATTTACTTGTATTACTAAAGTTTATTAATATTAAAAGCTTATACAAATATTGAATATATAAATGCAGAAAGAAGTCAACTCAGTAGGAATACAGATAAAGAGATAAATCGAAATGAGCATAATTTTGGTCAATGATAACAGAAAAAGTTTCTTTATATCAACTTGAGCTAGCCGTTGCAACGAGTTACGAAAGAGATTAGTAAACGTAAATCTCAAAATTCATTTACACAAACCGAAATTAATTAGCAAGCAAAGTAAATATTAATTAGTAAATGGTATCTTTATAAATTGAACCCATTCAGTTTTAATAAAACGTAACAAAAAATAATCATCTCAATCATTAAATTTTATTTAATGATATTGATATTATAAAAAAGTTTAAATAAACTCAAATCTTATTCTTTGGAGAGGGTTAAGAGTAGTATCTAAGGGTACTACGTCCGTTGCAGTGCGTGAGTGTGTACGTGCGTGCGTGTGGGTGTGGGCGTGGGCGCCATACTTCTTAAAATCACTTCACATTAACCTTTTTAGTACCTTACACATTCATGCGGCAAGGGTAGGTTAGTAACGTATAGATGGTCAGAGCAGCAGTAAGACTTTTAACGATTTTTTTACACAGTGGTATCACATACCGGCGAGTAGCGTAAACGTAATCTAAAGGTTTATTCTGCTTTTTGCACTTTTTATGATTCTTTTTTTTTTAAAAATGGCGCAAAACATGGACTATCCCGTATGCATCCGAATGATGCTATAATGGTGCGATAAAGGTCAAGATTATACCTTTGAAGGTGAACATGATACGAAGTAAGCGCAATCTGGAAACCAGGAATATGGGGAAGAAGATCCTGAATACAATGTACAAAGACAAAATTATTCTATGTAATAGTAATGACAAATATGCGATTTTTAGAATAGTGGTATCTCATACCGATGGTAGCGTTGGTGGCAGGGTTTTTCAGTGTAAGCGGGAAAGAGCTATATTAGAAATTATTTAATGAATAAAATTTTAACAGTGAGTTTGAAGTCAATTTATAGTTTCATCAGAAATTAAGATAAATTTTGTGGTGGGTCGAGTACCGGATACGAGGGGTTTTAGAGAACGTGTACGTTTGTCCTGTTTTTGATTTGTGAGTGAACAATTTTCATTTCTGACTTATGCGGACGTTGAGGTCTAGTTCATTTCATGATTATGTTAAAAATTGAAAATCAGGTGTCATCTTTGTGACATTTTATTACTGATTTGGACTTTGTGGTGTTGTACCGAGTGCCCTTTTCGTAGTTTGAGTAAGAACCACCACTCTATTACTGAGCTATGTCGCGCGTATCATCAGCTTATTTTACGTAAATACAACTTCTAAACCTACAAAAACAAGTAGTAAAATGTGAACCACTAAAAGCCAAACAATAGTAGTTATTATATTTTATTCATTACAGCGACACAAATTGAGGTTAAGGTGCTAATTGCCACAATAAAAATAAAACTGATAAATATCAACGGTCCTATAAGGAAATTTGTAGATTTGCTATTGAAGTATCTAAAAATAAATAAGAATTACACACGCAAACTTGATTCAAGATAGTTAAAATATTTTATCATCACCTTTTATTATTATTCCACACGCATATGTAGGAAACAGCTATAACCCCTTCAAAAATGTACAACCCTAAAAAAACGCGTTTTCTTATATACACATAACATTTCACAAATCATAAAGAAACGCAACTGTCTCTTGTATTTTGTTAGGTACGTTTCGTTTTTTTTTCCTCATGCATAGAAAACATGCAGAACATTAGTGCCTGACAAGCTATCCATCCATTCTGACGAAGATAAACGGGGACAAGTTAGGAAAACTGCAACAGGAAACAACTTACATAGTTTAAATGTAAATTTAAAAACCTAAACAGTTTTAAACATTCTCTACTAAATTGAATAAAACTGTTTATTGAAGTTTCAAACGTAATAATTTAAACCTTTTCTGCGCACTCTGATTAGGTATAAAGCATTAGGAAATGGGTCTTTCAAAATGTCGGTGTTATTAATAATTACAGCATATTTATACTTATTATATTTTACGTTTGTTTAGGCAGTGAGTGATGAACCCTTAAATTCTCGCTAGAATAAATTGACCTACTCTAATTTGTAGAAAAGCATGTTGGATACCACATATTCTGCTTGCATCAAATTAATAGAACTCGCAATCCATACTTTTGCTTGACTAACTGAAATAAAATAAATTGTACACCTTTTTGAAGTTACCTTTTATATTAATTTAAAGCAAAATGTGCTGGATATTGGATTTTTGTATACATATGTAACACAAAGCCCATATGTGGTTAAATTTTTTTTAGCAAAACACTACATTGTCTAGTACTATCAACTTTACTATTTACACCTTCTTGTCCCTCAAATTCAACATATTAAACGTATTGCAGTAGCTGTCCAATTTAGAAAAATCATAACGGTTGGATGTGAAGTGTATGTCATCTTGTTTTTGTCAGAGTTAGGATAATCCACAATTACCTTTACATCACCAATGAAATCCTATATATAGTATAGTAATATGAACCCGTAAGTTACACATTAAATAAACTGCCCTGTATGAGCTTCAAATTAATCATTTTAATAACGTAAATATCGCTGAAAAGTGAACATTGTCGTTTTGATGGTTGCTTGTTTAACACCACGATTGAACACATTCTCAAAATTTTAAGTTAGTACTATTACCCGATGCAAGTGTAGCTAGAGTCCTTTTATTCAAGTACTTTGCGCTAATCGCTCTCCAGCTTTTCTTTGTTTTTTTGGGGGGCTATGAGAGACATCTTCGCTATTAATTATTTCAAACGGTGTGACTAATATACGTTTGCTTGGGTTTATCATAAATTGAATTATTAACAAAATATTTCTTTTTCGTTTCAAAAACTTTTTCATTAGAGTTCCATGGAATTCATTTTATCTGTAGGAATATAATGATCTGCTACAATGTTGATGGACAGAGAGCTACTATTTTGTTGAAATTTAAAGGATCCATTTTAAAATCTTATATGAGATCTATTTAATGGTTATTCTTTAAGTAACCTCATTTGCAATATTTAATTCCAATACTCGAATCTTTTACTGAATTGACATAAATAATACAATGTTAGGTTTCTCTTCCTAAACACAGCCACGTTACTACACCAACAATAATATATCCACAACCTGGTGCTGTATAATAATGTTGCAATTTCCTTGAGGTTTAATTGATTCTTGACTAAACAATCTCTTACCTTTTCAGTAATAAACACACACTTAAACTCTTTAATTACTAACAACATACAGATGTGATCACTTGCTGGTGTTAGGGAAGGTTTAATTAAAATAAAATTTAAAATCATTTATCAAAAAAGAATTAATTTCTCAGTCGGGGGTTGTAACTCTTGTTACCTGTATTACCAGTCAAACCACTTAACCATGTGGCCATTGGATTGTTTTCATGTTTATCGTATATTGTTAGCATATTATTAAATTGTTACAGATTTTTCATTTTTCAGCAATATCAAGCTGAAACCACACACACACACACACACACACACACACACACACACACACACACACACACACACACACACACACGCACGTTTGCACGCACGCACGCACGTATGCACGCACGCACGCACCAATACCCGACTTTCAAAAAATTTGTCCCCAAAAACGGTGCGCCATTGGCAGTTTTTAAATTTTTTTATTTAGATAATGTTTTACAAATTAACAAAGTTCCAAAATTGATCATCAGACTACAATACCTGAATTTTAGTCATATCTGATTCTAAACACGACTTTCAAGAAAATCGGTTGATAAATTAAATAAACACTATAATCGGCCATTTTGAATTTTTAAGTTTGATAAATTAATTATACTTAGTGATCTTAAAACCCCAATACTCGAGTTTAAAAAATCGGTTGTTAAATGAAAAAAAAAACAATTTTGTACCGCAAAACCGTCGCGACACTGGTTATATATTTTTATGTTGAAATCATATAAACAAGTATTTGTTTTTAATTATGTAACTTTTAAAATTTAAAGCAATGAATTTTTTAATCTTCTAATCCCTAATAATGCCCAGTTAGTGGTTGATTTTGCTCATTAACGAACTTGACCTAGATTTTATGGAAAATAATTTTTGTAGCTAATTTCATATCGATAGCTTTAATGGTATAAAATATATCCCGTACATATACAAACAGACACAGAAACTAAATTTTTTCCAAATCCTGGTTTTTATCGATAGCTTTAATTTCAAAAGGTATTGAACACAGTCACACACACATAACCATATACGAGATTTTCCTTTCTAAAATGTTTTTCGTATTATCTAGGCCACAAAACGTCAAGAAATGTAAAGAAGTGTATTGAGATCACACAAAATCTGACCTCGAGATTTTCACGGATCTTAACGTTTTAAATTCGTAAATCGTACGTCCGTATCAACTGTTCGGACATGTAGGACTACCGGAAGTACCCGTTAACCACACAGATTTCAGGCTGTTTCAAGTAAACTAGTCGTTTAGATGGAGCTATTGAATTGAAACTTTGTAACAACCTTTTTTGTGGTTGTATTAAAAAATACGTTAATCTAAGATCATTAATTTATTTGGCGTAAAATTAGAGGAGTTTTTAATTATTTACATGTAAAATTGAGAAAGGCAACTTAAATTGCATTTCATAGAACATATATTTTGGGTGTAATATTACATAAATAGTTATAGTTCCTTTCTTTTAAAAATTGGACCTGATCATTGTATTTCGCGCAATGCGTGACACCTCTTGAGGGGGGCATTTACAGAAGCGTTTCTGAAAGCCTCTATTTTTTACTTCACTTGCTGCTGAATGTTAAAGCAGAAGACATTGTTATAATGGTTTTTACTTAATTTTTATTTTGGTGCCATCAGAATTTTGGTGGTAAGTTATTTTCAATTCATTATATTTTAAGCTTAAGCATTTGCTCTTTCCAGGCACTCCGTAAACTCACGTACAATCATTATAGTACTTATATTATTCCTTATACTCACTAAGGCACTTATTTGCTTACTTACTTACTCATACTTATATTTATATTTTAAATGGCTCTTAAGTTACTTATTTACACAAGTTTCTCTTCATTCAAATAATATCATCTTAAAATGCAATTTTAATACAATAAAGCATCAAGAATACAATAAGTTTAGTGGATTGAAAATTCCTTCAAATACCTAGTTGATCGCGTTGTTACAAGAATACGCAAGGAAGATGTAGAAACGCTTTCATACTGGTTGACCGTTCCGCATCCATAATTAAACACTGGAAGCTGTCTATAAGAAAATCATTATACTGAGGTATTTATGTGGTAAATTTTATATTTTTTAAGCTTAGCTTTAAAACCTTTTCTTACCTCTCCTTAACCATCCATATATTGGGTAAATAAACTTAATTGCACATTGTTAATTTTTGATATTTATAGAAAATTATTATTGTTCATTATTTAGGTTTTGTTATTCCTTGACAAAGATAACATGGCGCTCGAGAATGCATTTAATTATACATTGTTTTTTTATTAATTAGAGAAGGGAAAATAATTAAGCAGGTGAGAAACAAGCCGCATTTCAGGTGTATTAACAAGTCAATATAGTAGAACCCACCCTATTTCATCTACCGATTGTGGACGAGACGGCATATAATTAGTGGTGAAAGGTTAGTAATTCAATTTGTTAAATAATTTGTATTTAGAGATTACATTTGGCGTTTAATCAATGTACAAATTACATCACCACTTTATTATTATTATTATTATTATTGTTATTATACTGGCCATTTAAATTTTCTTAAACCTACTTCACCACAACAATTTTATTTATATTATAACTTCTCACGCGCATGGAAGATACTAAATACTATTAGTAATAAAATTTCAAGCTGATCGAGGCACTAGAAATGGTATTTAAGTAAAAAATTTTTGTGTTAATTAAGACTAACCAAAATTTTCGACTGCCGAATCAGTATAAATTGTGAAAACACGTATATATATATATATATATATATATATATATATATATATATATATATATATATATACATCGATGAACGTATCCTTGTCGCCTCACGGTTACGAACAGGACGACCTGGCCTCACCTATTTCCAGTAATATTTTTAAAATTTTTTGCATATATGGCATGAGGGGAGCCTTAGTCAGAAACTTAAAAGAGGGGAAAAGGTTTTGACTTTTTTTTCATATATATGTGCGGTTAAATCAAATCCGTTGTCACCTCAAAGCCATATATTGAAGACTGTTA
Source organism: Vesta saturnalis (assembly GCA_036346205.1). Classification (NCBI taxonomy): domain Eukaryota; kingdom Metazoa; phylum Arthropoda; class Insecta; order Coleoptera; family Lampyridae; genus Vesta; species Vesta saturnalis. The sequence goes on along the minus strand of JARFJB010000114.1, from coordinate 960,056 downwards.
AACGTAGAACGATGTTGCCTCTCCAGGTGTTGCCACGTTTACTTTGAATCTAATAATATAATACAATTGATAACTGACTTATATTTAGTAAAATAGTGAGTAAAATATTAACGTGTACTTAGTCGGATGTTTCAAAATTTTGACCATATTTTTTGAAGGGTGGATAAACGACTTGGTGCAAAATGGATGTCATCTACATTTTATTGGTTATGGTATGAAAAGTGTAGGTAAAAGTTAATATATTTTTAGAAAAATAGTGAAATAGAAAATATAAAATAATAGCAACATAATGTAATAATAATGTAATAATAATAATATTATGATTTAAACAAATGTTGCAGTTTAGCTTTTACAATCGGAACAGACCTATTCATCCCATTTTTGTTAGGAAGTCTTTTATTTCTTTGGATGACGGATATTTTCTTTTTCAAGTATGACAAAAATTCTTTTAAGTTGATTTATTTCTTGATTGGCCCAAGTTTGCTTTTTTATTATTTTTCTTTACCACGCATTGCATCATCGCTATCCTCATCTTCTAACATCTTGTCCAATTCTTCCAATGGTCTCCTTTTTTATTAATCGCTTCACTTTCCGCGACGGCCGTCTCTTCTTCTTGATTTTTGAAATATTTGATGCACTCGGCTGTTCATCATTTGGCACCGGACGCACATCGTCATTATTCTCTTCCGGTATTTCTAAATTTACATCGAAGTCAATTTCATCAAAAGATTTTCCTTTGTACTATAGAGGCAGTTTTCCCTTTCCATAACTAATAGAAACTTGATACTTTTGCCGTTTGATAAATATCAGCAGGCAATTCATAAAATTCGTTGTGTTTTTTCGTCGTGTCCCATAAATTTTGAAAATTGTTTCGTATCCTGTTTTGACAAATTTAAAATTTAGGCTACAGTTGCAATATGCTTTCATAATTTATTGCTTGAAATTGCATCTGGATTTTGTAAGTTCATTTTTTTGTTAACTGGCGAATAGCGACATCTCCTTTTGCTCCCAGGAGTGGCAAAAACGTATTGATTGGCATCAGAAATATATTTTGTCGATATTTGATTATAGTGTCTATAAAATTTTGTAACATTTTTGGCATTAAAATTACGACAACCCTTGCCGGAACATACAATTCTTCTATATTCTCTTGTAAGTGCTTTTTCTCCTTCGGTTAACACATTTTCAAAATCGCTGAAGTCAGTTTTCCTGTTATTGGCATATTCTGTCAATTTTAAATATTGGACGTCTCCAATTCTTCTCTATTAAAAGAATCATCAACGCTAAAGCCGAGTTCACTAAATTTGTTTCAACAGTGTCGAGAAGAAATTGCAATGCTTTTTCTCTAAATATTTTAATATCATTAACCAAAGGTACAAGTAGCGGTTTATTCCACTTCTTTTCTTGTAGGTTTTATTTGCAAGGAGGCAATTGCAACGCTCCAGCGAGAAGTAAGTAAATGTTTAAAATTTTTATATCTCTCAGCCAGTTTTTGATTCTTCATTGTTTCTGCAGGTAAAACCAGTAAATCCTTTCAATATCAAATGATGAAATTCATTACAACTCAGTTTCAAATACGTTCCCAAATGCATCGCTAGACTAGTAGCGTTAAATATTTTTTCCGTGGGTTGTATCCAGATATAGTTCTTGCTGCAGTTAAAATCATGTCGAAATTTGTTGGCCTAAGAATATCTTTTAAAGAGATCTTATTGTCTTTAACAATGTTTCTATACTGATAAGTAATTTGAGAGGTCACGCATCCTACTGCTGCATGCGTAATCAATACCCTCTCTTTGTGTTTTTTAAATATGAGTTTCCAAAATTTACTATTAAGAGATCTTTTTGCTTCAAAAGATAGTGCATCTCCTTTCATTTTGTCAAAACTTGTTCCTTGACATTTAATTTAGATATTGCATTTGTTGGGTCCATTGAACAAGCTGTTAACGTTTGCGATTCTGAAACATAATTACTCCTAGCACCTTTACTTTGTTTCTGTTACAACGTCTGGCGTGTATTTTAACATTTTTAAATACGCCCGACAATGAACACAAGGGTAAAAATTAAATCCTTCGATATTTTGGTTTCTAATAGGACGTACATCTCCTTGGACATATAAGTCAAATTTAATTTGGTTTCTTAGTAAACTAAAAGCTTCTCGTCTAGCTTTAGAGTTTTTTGAAGTTGCCTTATTTTCAAAATTTCTTTTCGTCTCATGCATGTGCCTTGCAAAATTTTTAGACAGCAAGTCAATTTTACAATAATTACGGAATATTTTCTTTATAATAAGATTTTGAGCTTCTCTTTTTCTTCTATATTTTGAATCAATACATGAGTTCCTATTTCTTCATTTTCCCAGAACTGCTATCACTACTAGAATGAGATTGATTTTGTATTTCGAAATGTTAAAACTCATCTTTTCATGAACGGAATTATTACCTTCGGAATTAGTGGTATTAGTGAAATTGTGCAGATCATTACTATCACGACGGATACAAGGATCAATCTGAAGCTGGATACTTCACCAGTATCGGATACGGTTAAATTTATTGTATTTCCTGAATTTGCTTGACAACCACAAACTGATTTAATAATATTTTCCCAACTAACATCGTTTTGATTTGCAGTATTGTCACTATTACAACAAATGATATTGGTAAGCTTATCTTTTGATATTCATTCCAGAGTCTCGCTGACGTTTTGACGTTGTCAGATTCCAGGGACAGATTGGATATAACATTATCTGACAATTCACTCGATCCTGGTGTTAAAAACTTTCCTGTACAATACCCAAATTATTAAATAAAGAGATATTTAAAGAATCTTGTGGGGATTTCAAACGACTGAGTCATTTGCGAAATCCTGGTCAGTTTCTTTCAATGATAACGATTTTTCGGTGTATCAGATATATGACTACAATCGGTTCCTGTTTCATTAAAGGTGTCATTATTTTCCTGCGAACAAGTTTGAGTAGAATTTTCTTCTTCATTTTGATCAGAATTTGAGTTGATCTCCTTTCGATCCTGAAATGTGAGAGAGAGGAGAGATAGAGTATAGTTATACTCATGTGGAAATGCTTCACATACTAAACCAGGCTGAAGAAAGAGTATATCAAGGATATCAAAAATTTAGGCTTCAAACATCGCTTTGAAAACTGACTGGCAGAAATTTTATTGACTAGTAAAATCCGGTAAAATTGGGAACACTTTAATTGTAGTTTAATTATGAGGTGTATGAAAACTGACCTTAGAAAAGTTATTATTAATTTTTTTATGAGCTATTCATTTAATACTGAATTTTTCGATATATATTATATTCTCTGACATATGACAAATTCCGTTAATATTTTCTATAGACCACCCTGTATTTTTCTTTTTGTGATAAAGGTTTTATTTAAAGCAAGTGTTCAAAATGAAAACCCTCAGCTGCCTGATAATATCCTAACCTATCAACAAATGGTGTTAATGCATTTTGAATAACCTCTACAGTTATTTTTAAACTGCAATTCTATTTCTATTTTCTAATTCTTCTAAAGAGTTAACCTGTTCCTTGTAAAGTACACTTTTTAAATGATCCCAAAGAAAAATGTAACGGTGATAAACTGGTGAACGGCTGGTCACCTAATGTCCCTTTGGACAAAGTATCTTTAAGAAAATACTATGCTTAGGTATTGCCTTACTCTAACACCGTAATTAAGATCATCAAATCATGGTTGTGTCAAAATCACTGAATGGAAAATTGTTTACATTTCCCATTTTAATTTTTTTCGGTTTTTGATTGAGGCTAAAGACACATTGATACAAAGGTATCGAAAAATTAACAAAATTTTTGTGGCACCATTCATAAATAACAATAATATTAATAAAAAGTTAAGATAGGGATATGTATACAGTTTTGTTAAATATTGAGAGATTTTAACACAAGAATGACTTAAAGCAGAAAAATAGGCATTATTAACACTCTAGCTCTGCAAATAGTTACTTCAGATACATAGTATTTAGTTTACTAGCAGCAGCTCTTGAGTGATATTTTAAAAGTACAACAAAATAGAGGTTGTTTAATTTAAAAACCCAACGTTTGCATGGTACATAGGTACTAATTTCTAATAAAACTAAGAGTCTACATTTTACAAAGTTAATCTGATAGGGTAGTAGTCAGCTAAAATAATGTACTACATTATCAATATTTTTAATTAAGAATCTTCAGAGTTTTATATTAAACGAATCAACAATGCAATATGTTCTAAATAAAATAAATTTTAAAAATATATGGTATAACTAGTTCAGTTGACAACTATGTCAAAAACCACACCTTCAAAAATACTAACAATCTTTAACTAAAAGTACTTTTTGAGACTTCAAAATATGAATTTAAGAGAAAACTCGAATAGTAGGCAGTTTTACATTTTTCTCAATAGAAAATATGTGTTCATCACCGCTTTCCGGCGTTGTCAAATTGTGAGGTAGGAACGTACGAAACGTAACGCGAAAGCATCATTTATATGCTGAAGTCACATCGTACAGCGCGTAACACCAGAAACAACGATACTAGCGCCAGTGATATATAGCCAAACTACGAGAGGAAAAATAGTGACTGGGGTATCCTTGTGGCTCAAAACGAAATTTCACAGATCGACTAAAGAATGTACCAGGAACATTCTGTGAAATTTTCATGAACGTCGTCACCTCACCAAAGTGAGGCGACAACGTTATATATGAGGCGACATGGTACCCTTTATCAATGTATATATATATATATATATATATATATATATATATATATATATATATATACAGTGGTTCAAATTTATTCTAGAATTTACAGTCAGATTCACTGAAAAACTTCTTGCTATAAACGAATAGTTTTTAAAGTAGTGTTAACGATATTATAAATACGAGTACATTGATTTTCATTTTTTCAAAACAGAAATCAAAACAAAGCATTTGAATGTCAAAATGTGTATTCAATGGTATTAAACAAACAAATTATTAGTGAATAAGGATAGGTACATGAAAAATTACAATGAAAACAGTCACTATTTTGTTATAACCATTGCTCAAAATGTACCATTAACTTCAACACATTTGCGATATTGTCGAACAGTTGAATTAACAGCTAAAGAAATTAGATGATTATTATTTTTCAAGGATTACAAGCTTCATTAACCCTTCAATATGTTAACATTTTGGTTTCACTTATTGTGTTCGGGTCATTATGACCCGAGCCTATAGTTGTCGTTTTATTGTCGTTAAATAGATGTAACTATAAATAATAATATGAAATAAGATGTATTATTACATTTTATTACGTATTTTATTTTTATTACATATAATTATAAATGTTATGTAAAGAACATCTGAAAACGTAGTAGTTAGGAAGATACATTTATTTGTTACAGTCTTTACAGTAGTAATATACATGAGCTTTACATAGATATTTTGAGCAATTACAATATACCATATTAGTTTTATTATCACATGAAAATGAACGAAAGTTGCATCATTTACCCTTGGTTTTGGTTGATGGTTCCTTACTTGGCATTATTGGTTGAAGAACGTGACCTCATCTGATATCGTAGCTACCACTTTATCATCCGATTCGCAATTATATGTCTCGGTTTCGAGGAAAAGGTCTTCTTCCTCAGAAACATTACAATCAGTATCAGAAACACACAAAAGCTTCACAAGTCCACTATTTGTAAGCCAAAACTGCAATCGAGCTCATAGAAGACGAAACTTTTGAGGAATTAAAACAATCAAGATTGAGAAAATTATCTGAAAACAAAATAACGGAACATGAAGACGTTAACTCTGCTTAAGAAACTGGAGCACACTATTTCGGAAAGCGCTACAAAATCATTGGGGAACAAAGCTATACAGCTGAAAATCAAAACCAACACCTCGTTGTTTACCAGTGAAGTTAAACAATGGGCGAACGAAAATAGACAAGCATATCTAAAATATATTGAAAATCCAACTCATCGCCTATACGCAAGCATAAGAGTAAGAAATAACATAACCATACAAATAAGAAAATGAAACAGAAGTGTTGGGTAAGATTCTCAAAACGACAGAGCACTTACACACACACGCACACAGGCACACAGGCACACAGGCACGCACACACACACACGCACACACGCACGCACACACGCACACACGCACACACGCACACACGCACATGCCACAGCACACAGCGCGTGCGCACACACGCACACAGGCACACACGCAAACACGAACACACGCACACACGCACATGCACACACAGCACGCACACACGCACACAGACAACGAACACGCGCACACACGCACACAAGGACACGTGCACACACGCACACACGCACACAACACACACGCACACGCACACACGCACACACGCACACACGCAAACACGTACACACGCACACACGCACATATGTACAAACGCACACAGCACACAACCACACACGCCCACATGCACAGACGCACACACTCACACACGCACACACGCACACACGCACACACGCACACGCACACAGCACACATGCACACACAGACACACACACACACAGACACACACGCACACAAGGACACACGCACACAGCACACGCGCTCACACGCACTCACACGCACACACGCACACGCGCACACACACACGCACACACACACACACACGCACACACAGCACACACAACCGTTTATGTATTTATAACGTTTGGCACTATTTTAATAAATATTCGTTTCCGGATATATGTTTGATTGCAAAAGTTACTGTTTTGCAGTGCGGAATCTAACGGTAAATCGTTTTAAATGCATTCGACCTACATTACTCGCGAATGCTAAGGTTGTTACCACAACTCTACTAGCTCGATGTATGTATATATATATATATATATATATATATATATATATATATATATATATATATATATATATATATATATATATATACATATGAACAAAGTTCATTGATTGTACAAGCTGTATGTGTTAAAATTAATAAATACACACAGAAAAGGAATCTCGTGTATTTGAACTGATCTGTTCGTTGCTAGAACACTGCGCAAATTAATTTTAAATCGTGATTTGCTCCTCGCTAGCGTACTTGGTAACGCAGTTCTCTATCAAAAATAATTCGTGGGTTCAAATCCATTCGACGGACTGTTTTTCTACATGTATTTTTAAATCTTAAATCGAAACAACTTTTTTGTTAAAATTGTTTTTAAATATTATTTTAATACGCATTAATTTTAAAACTGTACAAAAACGTTGTACAAGCGTTAAACATTAGAAATAACTTATAAATGTATAAATGTATTTTGACCTAAAAAAGAGAAAATCCTCAAGAGAATGAATGTAATTTTTGTTTTAGAGTAGAATAAAAGTGTTGAAGGACATGTAAAACCTGAACTCAAAAATATTCAGTTTCATTTTTCCATTGTTCGTAGAGTTTTATTATGTAATTACATGAATCCGATAGTACTTTTATTGTATACAGGATGACCCAATAGTGCGTGGGTGGAAGATTGGGTGTTTATTAAGGAATATTTCTAAAGTTTGTTGGTGATTTGGGTATCGTTAATTACAAACCTAGAATGTTTCACTTAAATCGCAAAGTTTATACAGTGCGATTTATATCAAAGTTACATGTTTGAAATTGAACCCCCTGTATATTATTCCATATTTGGATTCCTTGGTCAATTCTAGTACGACTTTATATGTCACACATAGTACCTAAAACTAGTAGTTTAACCGCAATTCATCATTTTTACAGAAAGTAGATGTTTGCAAAAAAGTAAATATCGCTGTGATCATAAAACGTAGAGGGCCATCGCTCTGCAATGTTACTAGTCATGAAATGCACTAGCGTAAACCGAATGGTCAAATCTGAATTCTTCTTGTGTTTAGAGAAATTACTTTGTCAATTTATGAAATTTCAATCAATGGTAACGTGATTTTTTCAAATGGAACGCCTTTTTTCATTTTTGCATCAAATGCGGAATTTTTCTTTTTATTTCAAAATTTATGATTAATTTGCTCTATTTTTCTATTTTTATTTTGTATTTCTAGTAACCCGTGGAAAATAAACAAAAAACTATTCACATTATAAAACATTGTTTATTAAGTAGAAAAACACATAAACACAAAACAAAATTACGACCTAAATTAGAAAATAAAATAAAAAAGAAGAATAATTCAAAAACAAAAAATTTCATCCTTATCACATCCAACTACATCAAGAGCTCAAGGAGACCGATTAATTGGGTAGAACAAAAGTTAAATGAAAATGGACAATTTTTGGATAGGATCATCTCTACAGATCAGTACACCTTCGACAGCCATTTGTTAATCAGCCCAATTTTCATTAATACTCAGATTAAAACCCTCACTATTTCCGAGTTCGTTGCCAAAAGAAATGGTCGATTAATGCTTGGGCAGGCATATTCGGTACTTTAGTTGTTAGTCCCTTTTTGTTCTACGGTATTCTAAATTCGAATTTGTACTTCTACTTGTCTCGCTCATTCAAATGAGAGAGATCCATTTTAAAATCGTGCCCGTGTTGTAAGTGAATGGCTTAATAATGCATTTGTTGGCAAGTGGATAGGAAATAACAGACCAACACGATGGCCAGCGATATCTCCAGATGTTTCCCAGCTTGATTTCTTTTTGTGGGGGTACAGCAAGGAAAAGGTGTATGCTGAACTACTAACCACTGCGGAAGATACGTAGAATAGAATCGGAAACGTTTTTGTAACTATTAGGGTTAAAAATTATTTTCGTCGCAGAATTAAAATTTGCTTAGAACAAGATGGTAGACATTTTGAACATTTATTAAAATAATTTTTATTTTTATTTTAACTCGTAATTTTGTTTTTTGTGTTTACGTATTTTTACACTTAATAAATAAAATTTTATATTCATCGTTTTTTGTTTATTTCCCATGGGTTACTAGATAACACTAACAAAACATTGAAAAACACATCAAATTAATCAGACATTGTGAAATTAAAAGAAATCTGACGAAGATAGATACCGACTAATTTATACCGTTAGAAAGGTGAAAAATTTGGCATTTAATGCAAAAATGGCCATTCCATTTAAAAAAATAAAGTTACCATTGATTGAAATTTTCTAAATTGACAAAGTAATTTCTCTAAACACAAGAAGAATTCAAATTTGACCATTCGGTTTACGCTAGTACATTTCATGTCTTTTTTTTTATGATTGTGGACCTGAACAGGCTAAATAAGGCCTAACGTGCTAAAGCACTCAGGAACACTTAGGAGGATGGATAGAGGGATAATGAATTAATTGCCAATAGATGCCTTTGAACATCTACCTTAAATTTTCTCATACCATAAGTGAGAGGAAAACAGGAACTAGGGAGATCATTCCAGAGTTTAGAAGCCGTGTAGAAAAATGTGGATTGCGCCCGTTTGGTACGACAAGTGGAAATTTGTACGGCTTTGTACTGCATACTGATGATGTGAATGAGCGAACCGAGTGTTTCTCGCAAAGATAGCCGGAGATGGTATCAAAGAATGTAATTCACCAGCACAATAGCCGTTGTAATAACGATAATACAAAGAAAGAACTGAAACCATACTTCTATGCTCAAGGGACTGTATGTGAGAAGTTAAGGACGGGTCATTTATAAGCCTAATCGCTCTCTTTTGAATACGATCAACGATATCGAGAGCGTATTGGGGAGCACTAACCCAGAGGTGAGAATTATATTCCAGATGAGGCCGAATTTGGGCCTTATACAGCAGAAGGAGTTGTCGAGAGGTAAAGTACTGCTTAGATCTGTACAAAAAGCCTATTTTACGAGCAGCTGTTTTGGTAGCTGACAGAAGATGGTCAACCCATGAGAGATTTGAAGATACAGTCATACCCAACAGAGTAATAGAGTCTGAAAACTTAAGAACTGAGCCATTCATACTTACAACAGGAAATGATCGATCTTTTTTGGTGGACACAAGGCAACACTGAGTTTTGTTAGCATTAAATTTAACTAGATTATTGCTTCCCCATTCGAGAATACGTTGAATGTCTTTGTTGATTGAATTTGCCATTTCAGCTTTAATTTCTTGATTTGAATAGAAGGTGGATTATCACTATAAGTAGACTGAGATGAACTACAGTGAAGAGTGCTATCGTCAGCAAAGCAATGGATGGGGTTAGTTGTTGAAGAAATAAGGTCCTTTATGTACAGCAGAAAAAGTGTAGACGCTATAACGGATCCCTGTGGTACGCCCGCGTTAATGCTAACTTCTTTTGAAAAAAGCAATCAACTACGACACCTATTCGTCTTTTATCAAGGAAACTAGAAACCCAGTTGATGAGCGTATCATTTAACCCAACGAGGTGAGTTTGGCAAGTAAACACTTATGCCAAACTTGGTCAAATGCCTTTGAGATATCTAAAGCGACTACAACTGTTTCACCGGACTGCTCTACTGTATTGTTCCAAACTTGGGTCACATATGAAAGAAGATCACCTGTTGAACGACTTTGCCTAAACCCATATTGGTGGTCATTAAGGAGTTTGTTAGTTTCAAGGAACGTGAGCAGTTGCTGATTGATGGCTTTTTCCATGATTTTAGACAAAATGGAAGTGATGGCAATTGGTCTGTAATTTGAGGATCGGTCTTATCACCTTTTTGGGAATAGGTTGAACATTTGCTAACTTCCATGATGAAGGAATTCCCAGAAGATATAGAGATCGTATAGAGCTTAGATAGGACTGGTACTAGTTCGGGGAACATTTCTTTAAGACAATAGCTGGGATACCGTCTGGGCCAGTCGCCTTATTGAGATCAAGCCTACTGATGATCGATTCCAAGAGCTTGTACCGAAAATGAATTGGTTTCATAACGTATGAAGAAGAGTTGACTAGGGGCACATCTTTTCCAGAATCATTGAGACACGAGTTTGATGCAAACAAATCCACAAAAACGTTGGCTTTGTCTACAGAATCAGCAACTACCGATCCGTCAATAGATGTCAGGGGGGGAAATGAAGATGTTCGAAAGTTTTTACTAATGGCTTTTGCTAAAGACCAAAATTTACGACTGCCTAAAGGAGATGTAGCTAGTTCATTGCATTTTCGTTGTTCGAACAACTTTTTAGTTTTAGTGATGACACTTTTGCAGATATTTCTAGCACCAACGTATTCTACATGACTGTCAACCGATTTATTAGATTTCCATTTAATGTAACATTTATTTTTAAAGATATTGCATCAGAACAAGCCTTATTGAACCAGGGTTGGGAACGTGAATGACCTACACGGTACTGTTTTTCGGAATGTATAACTCCATTCCCATGAGGATGACTTCAGATACTGAAAGAGCGATGTCCGAAGAAGAGGACGACTTAAAACAATATTCACGCCATGGAAAGGTTGCAAAGAAATCCCGTAAATCACTCCATCGAGCTGAGTTAAAACACCACAAGGTTCTATCGGTTTTGCGAACAACAGTGGAATTAGGTACAGTAGAAATGATTTCTATTAGACAATGGTCGGAAAGACCTAAAGGCGAAAGAACGGAAGTTTTATAAACAAGAGGGTTTGATGTAAGAAAGAGATCTAGAAGATGTGGAGTATGGTTAGGGTTATCAGGGATTCTTGTGGGTTCAGAAATCATTTGTGTGAGATCACATGAAATAGCAAATGTTTCTGTACTATGACCAGCGGGATTTTAGTAGATGAGAACTGAAGCCAATTAGAGTTATGAACATTGAAATCGCCTACAAATGAGATATCGCAAGATGGAAACTGAGACAGGAGATAGTCAACTTTCATACTAAGGTAATCGAAGAAGTCTTGAAAGTTGCTGTCATTAGGAGACCTATAAATGCAACAGTAGAATTTCACAAAATTAGGACCAGAATGTTTAAACCAAATCACGTCAAAATTTTATTTTCTAAGGAAGACCCTCTTGCAAGCAATTCTGTCCTTGATGTACGACATACGCCTCCTTTATATCGAAAGTTAGAGTGAAGATGGTATTGAGGAAATTGCAAGTCGGGTGACTCGGAGCTTTAGAGGAGACTTGTGTTTCAGATAGAAACAATATATCAGGTTGTAATTGTTCAAGATGTTGGTGAATAGCATTAAGATTAGACCTGATACCGCGGATGTTGCAGTAGTGAATCAGAAAGTTGATACTTTCGATGACCGAGGTCGCTTGGGCCCTGCCTCCCGGACATCGAATGGGGCGGATTTTACGTCGGAATTTATAACCCTAGAAACCACAGCCATCTTATTTTTAATTTGGGACTTTTAATCCGATAGGAAGACAGTGAGGGCGAGAAGGAAGAATAAGGATGAGAATAGATTAAGGATGATGAAAGGTAACGGCAGCCCTTACCGAGCTCAGAAAATCGGAGCCTTAAGGAGCCCATGGTAAGGGTGGTGGTACCTTCTGGCATGGAGTCATGTAACCATAGAACATAATAAAAACATCGCAGACGCCATCTAAGTTTTATGATCACAGCGATATTTAGTTTTTCAAATTCAAAAAGACAAATTATAAATTCGTTTAATCTATGTGATAATAACAATATAATTAAAAATAATGAATATACATTCCTAAAAGATGTAATTCTGATATAAATCGCCCTGTGAAACTTTACGATTTAAGTGAAAGTATTTTAGGTCTGTAGCCTTATGGATACCCACCTCATCCCGTCACTCTAGATTTTTTAGAATTTAGATCGATGTGGTGCTCAGGATGGAAACTGGATACCAATTAACACATTTTTATTACTCTTGGGGATGTTTGATACCAACTTAATGTTGTAAGTAAATCCAAATATTTTGTTTATGTATTTAATTTGACATTTGTCAACAAATATTTCAAAATTTAATTTTTTTCTAATTCTATGTAAACGATGACAAGAAATATTGTTCGCAACACGTACGCTGTCAACTTTTTAGCGCTCGGCTAAAATGGAAGACCTAGCACCAAGAAATATGTAAACAGCGCACTAGTTGCGAAAATAACTAAATTATAATCACTGTAACGTTACTAAATGTGATACGAACTTATATCTAATATAACTTATACGACAACTGAGAAGGGAAGCCTTAAAGTAAAAAAAAACACTAATTCAAAATGAGAATTCTGCTTATTAGTATCTAACATTTAATTGAGGTTTTTATTTTCAAGTCTCTTTTATATTTTCGGATTTTAAATGTTGTAAGAAAGAAAAGATTATAAAATCATCCGTAATTATTCAATCCCTTTTAAGGTCGTATTCGTTAAAAAAGGTTTCTTCTTTGAATACAAAATTTTTTATCGATTAGTAATTAATGTCAAGTTGTTTGTAACTGTTTGAATTTTGCTTAGTTCGAATTTAATTTAAAATTCATAGAAACTTTAAGTTCAGAATTCAATTATTTATATTTATTTAATTTTCTTCTGTAAAATGTTTTTGATTTTTGGGTTACAGAAATGACGTAATTGAATTACGGCTCAACTTAGGGTTACAAAGCAATGCTGTCATTATATCGTTTAATATTTAGAAATTGTAATATTTCGATCATTTATGATATCTAATTACCTATTAACTTTTTCCTTGTTTAATTTTATTTAGAGCTAGCTGTGCTAAATAATGTACTCATATTTAGATATAAATTTGTGAGAATATATCGGTCAAGTGAAACAATTTTTTGATTAATTATTTTTTTGCTTTTGGAATCTTGAATTGACCATTATTTTATCTTTTCGGACACTCAATGGAAATGAACCATATTTCCTTATTATTAATCGTAAAGAAAAGTATCTCTTTTCCTTATAGCAACCATTTCTTTGTAAAGAATTATTAATTATTTATTAGAATAAATATCAAACGTACAACTATTAACGTTAGAAAAACTTATGCTTGTACATTGTTTTAACCGTAAATTATCAAACGTTAGTGACGATTTTGATAAAACCTCCTAATGAACTCCCCCATTTGACGTAGAAAATGATGAATCGCTACATGCACTGTAATTTAGTATGTTCTATTTTTTTGTTTCATATTCCTCACTTTGGTGCTTTAAATATAACTGTAACTTCCCATACTTCGAAATATCGACGTTTTCTTTGACTCGCAACGTACTTTTTTCAACATGGAATATGTCGACCACAGCGTGGAAGCTTTCAGTCCTTCAATCTGTAATCAAATATAAAGAAAGAATTGAAAATAAATATATTGAGGGAGACTAACCTTTGCATGAAAAATAGCAAGCATAACTTCTTCGTTGATATCTCTTACATCCTTTGAAGTTCTCCAAGAATTGAAAACATTGTAGGTCTTCTTATATTTATCTCGTGATTTCAAGGGTAATAATCTAGCAACAGCTTCAAGCGCTTATGTCGATATTTCAGGATGATTTTCATTATTTATTTCCATTTTCACGCGATAACACTTGACAAAATTTTTGTTTGCCTATTTTTGTTTAGTTGCTGCAGTGATGAAAATTTCCAATTAGTGTCCGAAACAATTTCATGTATTATCAAAATGTAAACTTTCACCATTAACACTCATAATAAAATACTTATCTTTTTTGGGGTTTTTAATGGTGTATTTTAAATTATACAATCTAAACGTTTCGATAACAGTTATCTTCGTCAGTAGTAATATTTGTTAAAAATTGTTAAATATGTTGTAAACAATTTTGTCAAAGTTGAAAAATTAAAACATAAACATCAGCCTGCTATTAACATAACAGTTTGAGAAACGTATAAAGCCAACTATGAAATTAAATTTTAGTAAAGAATAACTAGGTCATTAAAAATTAAATATTGTTAAACTGCCTTAAAGATGACAAATCAGAACACTTTCTACGGCGAAAGCTAAAAAAACATTTAACAAAATTTAATCGAGTTATGATGTAAGTGTAAAGTTGTGAAAAACTTCAATTTGAAAATGATAGAACCATTCACAAACCAAAATCACATCAAATAAAATAACCAGTTAAATCTAACAAAAGATATTTTATCAATAATTGGAAGTATTAACAATGAAAAGTATAATAAAACATTTTTTGAATTTTTAATTTTAACAATTTAACTACTTATGTTAAATAAGTTCTGTTGTAATTTAACATATAATTGGTAAAAGCTTTCTTCAAGGTCTAGGAAAACACAGAAAAAAACCTAGACATACCAAAGTTGAAATTAAATCAAAATTAAGACGATCATTATGCTATTTTTTAATTATAAGATGCAAACCTATTTAAACGGAGATTTTCTTCTTGTCTATTAAAACTATTTGGGTGTTTATATATTTCAATAGCTTCACGTTGTAAACGAACATAATAATGAGTTTGTCTTGACAATATTTCCATATTGAATGTCATGATTTAGATTATTCAGGGCATGGACAGCCAGCAGACTCTCTGGTTGACCTAATCTACAAAATCTCATATGCTTTCGTCTTGTATCAAAGCTACGTTTTGTGGTTGATGATACTTTTCCACATTAACAAGATAACTTATACACTCCGGAAGATGATGAAGGGTTTGACGCATTTTTGATCTTAAATGTTCTTTAATTTTTTCTTGTAGGTTTAAAATAGTCCTAATGCCATATTTAATTAGGTTTTTCAATTCTATTTGTAACATTAGCTATAAAGGAAGAAAAGCAGTACAACATTAAGAACTGGTTTTTCTTTAAGGTTACTAGAAGGTGTATATTATCTGTAAGTGAATATCCATTATCTTGTAAGGATTTTTAAATATTTATATTCATTTAAAATTCAGGGTCATTTCGTTTTGCTCGATCTACTGATTTAATTACACTAATTTTTTTTGGAATGGTGGTTGGAAATTTATGAAGGTATCTTCAGTGCGTGTCGGCTATTGTAAATCTTAAAAGATAGGGAATTATTATTTTAGAATTAATTTCAAGAAATGGTAAACTTCGATTAGTCTATTGTGTTGACTCACCCTGTATGTAAGATATTATAAGAGTATTACGTGTTTTGATATTAGAGAAGAAAAAATTTTTTTGTGTTTGCTAATTATTGGGTGGATGATAGCCCTGGTTTGGGTTTTCAGTAGCAGCGGATTTGAATTTTAAAAAATTGGGTTGGTAAAGGAGTTTGTTAGTTTCAAGGAACGTGAGCAGTTGCTGATTGATGGCTTTTTCCATGATTTTAGACAAAATGGAAGTGATGGCAATTGGTCTGTAATTTGAGGGATCGGTCTTATCACCTTTTTGGGAATAGGTTGAACATTTGCTAACTTCCATGATGAAGGAATTCCCAGAAGATATAGAGATCGTATAGAGCTTAGATAGGACTGGTACTAGTTCGGGGAACATTTCTTTAAGACAATAGCTGGGATACCGTCTGGGCCAGTCGCCTTATTGAGATCAAGCCTACTGATGATCGATTCCAAGAGCTTGTACCGAAAATGAATTGGTTTCATAACGTATGAAGAAGAGTTGACTAGGGGCACATCTTTTCCAGAATCATTGAGACACGAGTTTGATGCAAACAAATCCACAAAAACGTTGGCTTTGTCTACAGAATCAGCAACTACCGATCCGTCAATAGATGTCAGGGGGGGAAATGAAGATGTTCGAAAGTTTTTACTAATGGCTTTTGCTAAAGACCAAAATTTACGACTGCCTAAAGGAGATGTAGCTAGTTCATTGCATTTTCGTTGTTCGAACAACTTTTTAGTTTTAGTGATGACACTTTTGCAGATATTTCTAGCACCAACGTATTCTACATGACTGTCAACCGATTTATTAGATTTCCATTTAATGTAACATTTATTTTTAAAGATATTGCATCAGAACAAGCCTTATTGAACCAGGGTTGGGAACGTGAATGACCTACACGGTACTGTTTTTCGGAATGTATAACTCCATTCCCATGAGGATGACTTCAGATACTGAAAGAGCGATGTCCGAAGAAGAGGACGACTTAAAACAATATTCACGCCATGGAAAGGTTGCAAAGAAATCCCGTAAATCACTCCATCGAGCTGACTTAAAACACCACAAGGTTCTATCGGTTTTGCGAACAACAGTGGAATTAGGTACAGTAGAAATGATTTTTATTAGACAATGGTCGGAAAGACCTAAAGGCGAAAGAACGGAAGTTTTATAAACAAGAGGGTTTGATGTAAGAAAGAGATCTAGAAGATGTGGAGTATGGTTAGGGTTATCAGGGATTCTTGTGGGTTCAGAAATCATTTGTGTGAGATCACATGAAATAGCAAATGTTTCTGCACTATGACCAGCGGGATTTGTAGTAGATGAAAATTGAAGCCAATTAGAGTTATGAACATTGAAATCGCCTACAAATGAGATATCGCAAGATGGAAACTGAGACAGGAGATAGTCAACTTTCATACTAAGGTAATCGAAGAAGTCTTGAAAGTTGCTGTCATTAGGAGACCTATAAATGCAACAGTAGAATTTCACAAAATTAGGACCAGAATGTTTAAACCAAATCACGTCAAAATTTTTATTTTCTAAGGAAGAAACCCTCTTGCAAGCAATTCTGTCCTTGATGTACGCACATACGCCCCTTTATATCGACAATTTAAGATGTAGATTTGAATTTGGTCTTAAGATTGATGAACAAGCCTTAAAGGTTATATTTGCTAGGTTTAATTTAAAAATATATCATTTAATTAGTTTCATTTAGGTAGTACAGCAATGACGGATTACTGATACCGGAAATTTCAGTAGTAATCTAAGAGTGGAGTTTTGAGAACCGAGGTCTTGGGCCTCCCATACGATTCAGAGGTAAGATAGTAGAACATTCGGAAGTTTATAACCTTGATTCTTTGTTTAGATTTTTTAATTTGGTTTAATCATTGAATGAAGACTGTTTTATTATTAATAAGGTAGAAATTAAATTTATATGTATACGAGGGAAAAGGTAATGAGCCGTTAACGTGTTATAAATCGGGATTCGATGTACAGGGCCAATCAGTAAGGGTGTGGTACTCCCGGTCATGGCATGGATAACTGTTGCCTACCCATGCAGTTACATTTGAGTGATAAATTTTAATTCGCAGAGTTTGGATCTAAGGTTTTATTCAAAGTTTTAATATTTTGAAGTACTAAATATATTTGAGTTTGAGTTGAATTGTTTGAACGAGTTTTAGTCTAGTATACATAAAGTTACTGAGTACCAAGGAATCCTACTTTCCACAATCAAGTAGGTTAATTTAACACAACTTAAGACAATTATTTTAGCAAAGTTTCGATTGTGGTGGCTGAAAGTATTTTACGGACTGAGCTTTGGAAACATAGTCTAAGATTTTTGAGAATTTAGATCATTTCTATTTTTCAGGATCAAATCTCATGTTATACTTGAATCTTACGTATTAGACACCAAATTAATGTTTGTAGTGAAAAATAGTTTTGTTTATGTTTTAATTTAATTCAGGATGTATTCATTATTAAATTTTCAATTCATGCAGTGCTTGTCTAAATGTTTCAAATAACAAATGTGTTTCAACATATCTATACCGACTAAATGTAGGTAGTATTTAACGATAATGTTTCAAATTTTTAAATACAAATTAGCTATAACACTGTAACGATTACTAATTGACACAACTCTATCTAAAATTTATATCACTGAAAATAAGATTAAAAAAGTGCTGAAACTGAATTGAAATGAATTTTTATTAGATGATCATAAATTTAATATTTATTTTAAGTCTCTTTTAAAGATATTTTGGTACATGTAATACTCCAATGCCAGAATACCACCATCCGTAATCTCATTAATATTGGTCTCCGATTTTAAAGTCTTAAGGGCTACGATTACCTTTATCGATTAGTAATCTATTCTATCTTATTTTCCTTCTCGCCCTCACTGTCTCTTATTTAAAATCCCAAATTTAAAAATAAGATGGCTGTGGTTTCTAGGGTTATAAATTTTCGGACGTAAAATCCTGTTTTGGATGTTCGGAGGAAATGACGTAATTGAATGGTCAATCTAAGTATCAACTTCTGATTCTACTGCAACATCCGCGGTATCAGGTCTAATCTTAATGCTATTCACAATCATCTTGAACATTTAACCTTGATATAATTGTTTCTATTTGAAACACAAGTGTCCTCTAAAAATGAGTCATTGACTTAATTTTCAATACCATCTTCACTCTAATTTTTGATATAAAGGAGTTATGTGCTTCTTGAACTTGAATTGCTCAAGAGGGTTTCTTCTTTAGAAAATGAAATTTTGACGTGATTTGGTTTAAACATTCTGGTGCAAATTTTCTGAAATTCTACTAGATCCATTTATAGGTCTCAAATTACAGCAACTTTCAAGACTTCTTATAAACGTACAATTAACGTTGACTATCCTGTCTCAGTTTCCATCTTTTAATTCAATTTGTATTTCAATGTTAGTAACTTTAATAGACCTTCAATTTTCATTTACTAGAAAATATGTGGTCATGTCAGAAACATTTGTATTTCATGTATCTCACACAAATGATTTCTGAACCCACAAGAATCTTGATAACCCTAACCATACTCCACATCTTCTAGATCGCTTTCTTACATCAAACCGTCTTTTTATAAACTTCCGATTTTTCCTTAGGTCTTTCCGACCATTGTCTAATAAATCATTTCTACTGTACCTAATTCCACTGATAATCGCAAAACCGATAGAACCTTGTGGTGTATAAGTCAGCTCGATGGAGTGATTTTCGAATTCTTTGCAA
This sequence comes from Vesta saturnalis, assembly GCA_036346205.1. Taxonomy (NCBI): domain Eukaryota; kingdom Metazoa; phylum Arthropoda; class Insecta; order Coleoptera; family Lampyridae; genus Vesta; species Vesta saturnalis. Next base: position 940,380 of record JARFJB010000114.1, on the reverse strand, counting down.
CCTTTCCAAGAATTGAATATTGTTTTAAGGTCGTCCTCTTCTTCGGACATCGCTCGTTCAGTATCTTAAGTCATCCTCATGGGAACAGCTTATACATTCTGTCAATATTTCGGTGTGGTCATTCACGTTCCCAACCCTGGTTCAATAAGGCTTGTTCTGATGCAATATCTTTAAAAATAAATGTTACATTAAATGGAAATCTAATAAATCGGTCGACAGTCATGTAGAATACGTTGGTGCTAGAAATATCTGCAAAAGTGTCATCACTAAAACTAAAAAGTTGTTCGAACAACGAAATGCAATGAACTAGCTACATCTCCTTTAGGCAGTCGTAAATTTTGGTCTTTAGCAAAAGCCATTAGTAAAACTTTGAACATCTTCATTTCCCCTGACATCTATTGACGGATCGGTAGTTGCTGATTCTGTAGACAAAGCCAACGTTTTTGTGGATTTGTTTGCATCAAACTCGTGTCTCAATGATTCTGGAAAAGATGTGCCCTAGTCAACTCTTCTTCATACGTTATGAAACCAATTCATTTTCGGTACAAGCTCTTGGAATCGATCATCAGCAGGCTTTATTTCAATAAGGCGACTGGCCCAGACGGTATCCCAGCTATTGTCTTAAAGAAATGTTCCCCGAACTAGTACCAGTCCTATTTAAGCTCTATACGATCTCTATATCTTCTGGGAATTCCTTCATCATGGAAGTTAGAAAATGTTCAACCTATTCCCAAAAAGGTGATAAGACCGATCCCTCAAATTACAGACCAATTGCCACACTTCCATTTTGTCTAAAATCATGGAAAAGCCATCAATCAGCAACTGCTCACGTTCCTTGAAACTAACAAACTCCTTAGTGACCACCAATATGGGTTTAGGCAAAGTCGTTCAACAGGCGATCTTCTTTCATATGTGACCCAAGTTTGGAACAATACAGTAGAGCAGTCCGGTGAAACAGTTGTAGTCGCTTTAGATATCAAAGGCATTTGACCAAGTTTGGCATAAGTGTTTACTTGCCAAACTCACCTCGTTTGGGTCAAATGATACGCTCATCAACTGGGTTTCTAGTTTCCTTGATAAAAGACGAATACGTGTCGTAGTTAATCGCTTCTTTTCAAAAGAATTAGCATTAACGCGGACGTGCCACAGGGATCCGTTATAGCGCCTACACTTTTTCTGCTGTACATAAACGACCTTATTTCTTCAACAACTAACCCCATCCATTGCTTTGCTGACGATAGCACTCTTCACTATACTTCATTTCAGTCTACTCGTAGTGATAATCCACCTTCTATGTCAAATCAAGAAATTAAAGCTGAAATGGCAAATTCAATCAACAAAGACATTCAACGTATTCTCGAATGGGGAAGCAATAATCTAGTTAAATTTAATGCTAACAAAACTCAGTGTTGCCTTGTGTCCGCCAAAAAAAATCGATCATTTCCTGTTGTAAGTATGAATGGCCCAGTTCTTAAGTTTTCAGACTCTATTATCTTCTCTGTATCTGTATCTTCAAATCTCTCATGGGTTGACCATCTTCTGTCAGCTACCAAAACAGCTGCTCGTAAAATAGGCTTTTTGTACAGATCTAAGCAGTACTTTACCTCTCGACAACTCCTTCTGCTGTATAAGGCCCAAATTCGGCCTCATCTGGAATATAATTCTCACCTTTGGGTTAGTGCTCCCCAATACGCTCTCGATATCGTTGATCGTATTCAAAAGAGAGCGATTAGGCTTATAAATGACCCGTCCTTAACTTCTCACATACAGTCCCTTGAGCATAGAAGGATGGTTTCAGTTCTTTTTTTGTATTATCGTTATTATAACGGCTATTGTGCTGGTGAATTACATTCTTTGATACCATCTCCGGCTATCTTTGCAGAAACACTGGTTCGCTCATTCACATCATCAGTATGCAGTACAAATCTCCACTTGTCGTACCAAACGGCGCAATCCACATTTCTCTGCACGGCTTCTAAACTCTGGAATGATCTCCCTAGTTCCTGTTTTCCTCTCACTTATGATATGAGAAAATTTAAGGTAGCTGTTCATAGGCATCTATTGGAAATTCATTATCCCTCTATCCATCCTCCTAAGTGTTCCTGAGTGCTTTAGCACGATAGGCCTTATTTATCCTGTTCAGGTCCACAATCATAAAAAAACAAAAAATATATCAAAACTAACCATTATATCACCCTCTTCAATTTTGAAACTAAGCATTTTTTCAACAAAGTCGGCAGAATTTCTAATGTAATGGGGTGTTTTTGTTTTGTTGTAATAAAAATGTAAGATGTTTTTCAAGGCTATATGTAGGAGAACCAATTGCACTAACAATAGGAATATTAGGTTTGTGAATTTTTGGTAAACCATATAGTTTTGGTGAAATAGCTTCAGAGTTAGGTAGTTTCTTTTTTATTTCTTCAGGAATAGATGATAATCTAATCAGCTCTTTAATTTTTAAAAGAAACTTTTTTGTTGGATCTTTTGGTATTTCACGATAAGTTTCTGGTCCCAACAATTGTTCTATCTTATGTATTATTCTTAATGAAAAGTAGGTTCTTCTTCACTCATCGCGTTTCTAATCTGGATTAGAAAGATCGCGATTCGTAAAGAAAAATAATACTTTTCTTTACTTATAATACAAATAACTATTTATTTAGTATTTAGTTTAAATGAAACAAAGTTTGTGTTTTTTCACCAACAACGTGTCGCAAGAGCAATCTAATCAAAGGAGTGTGGAAGAAGCGGTTGGGAATGGAATCTTCCAACGCTAGTAGTAGTTTTTGAGAGATTCCATTGGTGATGTAGGAATCCCTTTTCTTTTGAGTGTTGTGATGTGTGACGTCGGCGTGTTGTTTTAATTTTTGTTTGTTTGTTGATTGGAAACTTCATAGCAAAGATGTCTTAGCGTTAGTTTTATTTTGATTCGCATTGCCTCACACTACATTTCCATACCTTTTTTTTAGTTCGTTTTGTTAGAACTTTGTTTGAGTTTTTTGCCATTATAGTTATGTAGTGTAGCGTATTTACTCACTTCCGGTATTGGATTTAGGTTAATTTCGCACTTTTGCTAAGCTGGGTTAACTTAGTTAAGAATTCTGATTACGATATTAGTTGAAGATGATCATACTTCACCGTTCTTTAGCTTTTTAATTGGTGAATTGAGAGCTTGCCGATTTATAACGTATACTACCGGTTTTGACATTATTCGTTTTATTTTTGGTTGAATGTGTCTATTTTATGTATTTATTTTTGTTTGAATATGGTTGGAACCAGCAGGCTGGCGCTGAGTTGGAAGCAGTCTAGACAGATATCAACGTCATTGCAAGTCATTGGTTCATGATCGGTTCAGTCGAGCTTGATAGCTCGAAAATTATAACTGTATATCGCTTTGGACGCAATTGGAGCTGTATAGTGAGTCTTAGACAGTAATGTTTTGGTGATTATACTAGTGATGTGTGATATATTACAAGTTAGTTGTGCTTACGTGTTACGAAATGTGTTTTTGTGATGTTATCAATATTGTTACATTTCAAATACCAGTAAATATGTTTTACTCAAAACGAATTGAGCATTTTTGTATGTAACAATCATCTTATGATGTGATTGAGCGAATCGAGCATTCCTAGCAAATGCGGCCCGATGGTATCAATGAATGTAATTCGGCATCGTAATAGCTATTGTAATACCTATAATACACTGAAAGAACTGAAACGATTCTTGTGTACTCAAGGGACTATGCAGGGTGTCCAAAAACTCTACGGACAAACTTTGCGTAGTGATTCTAGACCCAAAAATAAGAAAAAAAGTTCATATGAATCCAAGTCCGGAAACCCTTCGTTTAGGACCTACAGGGTGTGAAAAAATTTTATTTTCCTCGGTTTTATGTTAATTTGAAATTTAGGATGCTGTATCAACAAGAGTAACAACAAATTTCATAAATACATTTGTGTATCTAAGCAACAACTTCATTTTGTTTTAGTCAAAGCCTGCTAAAATGGCAAGAGATTCAACAGTTGGTTAAATAAATTAAACTGTTCATCAACCAATATCTCGAAAACTGTTGATCTGAGAGGCAAGTACACCTTTTTTACTTCGAACTGAAAAGGGAACAAACTAATTCAAACGGAACGTCAATATACCGGGTGGTAAAAAAGTTAAGGCCAATTAACTTTTAGCATACCACTGTAGATGCCTGCGATATTTTCAGAAATAATGTGCGAATATGTTCAGGGATTCTCCGCTCACTATCAAAACGAGTGAGAATATGTATCGAAACAAATGGTCATCATGTGGAACACCTTTGAAACATTTATTTTTTTAGTTTTATTATTTATTTCTTCATTTTCGTTTTTAAATTCAAAGTTAAAATAAAAATGCAAACATATGTTACTTTTATTTTTAATTCCAATTAGCTAAGGATTATAGGGAATTAAACTGAACTGTTCATCAGCCAATATCTCGAAAACGGTTGATCTGAGAGGCATCGAACAAGTATACCTTTTTTTGCTTAGAACTGAAAAGGGAACAAATTAATTCAAACGGAACGTCAATATACCGGGTGGTAAAAAAGTTAAGACCAATTAACTTTTAGCATACCACTGTAGATGGGGGCCTCTGCAGCAGCATCAAAATCAATAAAATATTTAAGTTTCTCGACCACAAAAACTCCTGTGCTCCGAATTGCAGGACCATATTCAAATTTGTTCGCAAAATACCGACATAAAGCCGAGAAATAAAATTTTTTCACACCCTGTAGGTCCTAAACGAAGCGTTTCCGGACCTGGGAACTTTTTCTTATTTTTGGGTCTAAAATCAATACGTAAAGTTTGTCCGTAGAGTTTCTGGACACCCCGTACGTCAGAAGTTAAGAACCGGTTATAAACAAGCCTAATCGCTATTTTTCGAATACGATCAAAGATATCGAGAGCGTAATGGGGAGCACCAACCAATGGGTGAAAATTACATTTTAGGTCGAATTTGGGTCTTATACACCAGAAAGAGTTGTCGGGAGGTAAAGTACTGCTTAGATCTGTGTAAAAAGGGTATTTTGCGAGCAGCTGTTTTGGTAGCTGCTTTAGCTTTAATGACTTGACTTGAGATAGAAGGTGGATTACCATTCTGAGTAGACTAAAATGAACTACAATGAAGAGTGCTGTTATCAAACTAACTATAATATATATATATATATATATATATATATATATATATATATATATATATATATATATATATTCATATATAGTATAATATATATATTTATATATATATATATATATATATATATATTATATATATATATATATATACATGTCTCATTCAGTATACACTAAACTTGTGTTTTAATAAACATACATTTATAATTTGAATTCTTTAATTTGCAAAGGTACTATAGGTCTACGCCTAACTGTTCCTAAGTTGTTAACATTTCTATGAAAAAATTAATCAATTAAGTAGGTTCTTTCCGCCATCTTGAAAGATATCGAGTGAATTTTTGGATTTGTTTTTCCAATCTGTCTAGTTTTACATTACATATATATATATATATATATATATATATATATATATATATATATATATATATATATATATATATATATATATATATATATACAGTGTGAAAAATGACATGCATAGTGCCACACGATAGAGGACACTAAAATAAAAAAAGTTCCTATAAACTTAGGTCCGCAACGCCTTCGTTTAAAAGATATAGGTGTTGAAGTTTAATTATTTTTGTTTTTTTTAATACCTTTTACAATGATATAATAAGCTGACGAATTTTGTACAGTTTTTATCACGCAGAATTCAAATATGACCTTAGTTCTTTTATTACTGATAGAGGCGCCATACTGGTTTCCATCTTGTTTGAATCGGTCCTAGCTTTAGAAATTTGTTTTACCATCTTTTCTGCTTCAGAAAGGTATACCTTATTGAAGTCGCTAGGAAAAATGCACCGATGCATGCAAATTATCCAGAAGCGCCAAAGTAACTTATTTGCAAAACCGTAATTAGAAGTCACCAATATGGGTTTTCTATTAATGTGTGGGCAGTATAATTGACAATTACTTAACTGGCCCATTTCAATTGCCAATCGATTGACAGGTGAACTGTATCGAAATTCTTGGAGAATGAACTAAATACGTTATTAGAGGATGTTCTATTGGCTATTATTGGTAGAATGCGTTACATACATGATGGCGCGCCAGCTCACTTTTCTCGATAGGCAAGGGAATTTTTGGATAGAGATTTCAAAATACGTGGATTCGTCGAGGGGACCTGTACCCTGGCCAGCTCGTACCGACCTTAATCCCTCGATTTTTCATTTTGGGATTCATGAAAAATTATGTTTATTCTGTAGAAATACATAATGAAGAGCAACTATGGTTAAGAATTATGGAATTCAGATAGATTCCGTAATAACCCAGGAATATTTCAAAGATGCCGTCAATCCTTAGGTAGAAGAATTGAAAAATGTATTCAAGTACAAGGACAACAATTTGAACATCTTCTAAAAATTGAATGTTTTTTTGTAATCACTGCCCTTCATTGTTGCCATTAAAATTTAATTGTTGAAGTGTTGTATTGTTTTTGCAAATAAGTTACTTTGTCGGTTTTTGATAACCTGCATGCATCGGATGCATTTTCTCGTAAACCGTTGGTCCTAGGGACTTTAATAAGGTATACCTTTCTGAAGAAGAAAAATGGAAAACAAATTTTTCCAGTCGAAAACGACATACAGTGTAAGGAAAAAGTTAGGACCGATTCAATAAGATGTGGCGCCTCTATCAGTAATAAATGAACTAAGGTCACATTTGAATGCTGCGTGATAAAAACTCCTGTATACAAAATTTCGTCCGCTTATTACACCATTGTAAAAAGATATTAAGAACAAATTAAAATAAGAAATAATTAAACTTCAACACCCTATATCTTTTAAACGAAGGCGTTGCGGACCTAAGTTCATAGGAACTTTTTTCTATGTCATATGTATATTATATATATATATATATATATATATATATATATATATATATATATATATACAATGTGACCATTTAAGTCCGCACCGTATGGGAATTTTTTAACTCAGCTTTAGCATAGATCTGATTATCGCACCCATTTTTGCTTCAAATAAAACCAAAATGAAGTATAGTAAGTTGGTTTTAGAACCGACGTCATCTGTCAAACATTAGATTTTTAAGAAAAATTGAAAAAACGCATAAATTGGCCGAATTTCAGAAAAATTATTATAAAATCTGTTAATTTTGTGCTTTTACACGATGTACTGAATTTCAACGACCTAGTATGATTTTGAATGTTTGGCAGTTTTTGACATTTTACCAATTATTCTTCACCTTGATTTGATGTAACCTACGTAAAATTCTTTATCTAATGAAAACTCAACATGGCAAGTCTATTTAAGTTAAAAACAAAATGGCTTCAAGATTTTTTTAATTATAAAATTTATCCACCATCATGAGTCATGTTTGGTGCAAAGTTCGTTTAACTTTTGTTTTGAAGCAAAACAATATTTGTGCTTTTCTAGTTACATAGAAAACTCAATTCAAATTTGGGGTATGTTAAAACAAGAGTTTTCTTAGCGTTGAATTAAAATTTTTAACAACGTAATGTTTTTATTACAGACATAAATTTAACAATTTGTTGTTTTATCTCCTTCTTTTCATACTTCAGCTAAACGTATTTCTCAAAAGGATAAATTTTATTTCTTATGATAAACAACACATTTTACATTCTAACCAGAATCTGTAATGGCAGTTACGTAATAATATGTTTCAGTTAAAACAAAAGTTAAACGAACTTTGCACCAAACATGACTTCTGATGATGGATGAAGTTATATCATTTTGAAAAAGTTACAAAAACATTTTGTTTTGGGGTCAAACAGATTAGATATGCTGAGTTTTCATTAGATAGGGATTTTACGTAGGTTACATAAAATCAAGATGAAAAACAATTAACAATCATAGTATGCCATTGAAATTTGACACAAAGGTTTAAAATGACAATATGAACAACTTCTAATATATGTTTTTCGAAATTCGAAATTTATGTTTTTCCATTTTTTCTTAAAATGTAATTTTTGACAGGTGACGTCGGTTGTAAAACCAACTTACTATAGTTCATTTTGGTTTTATTTGAAGCAAAAATGGATGCGATAATCAGATCTATGCTAAAGTCAAAGTTAAACAAAAACCCCATGTGGTGCTGACTTAAATGGTCACACTGTATATATATATATATATATATATATATATACAGGGTGTCCCATTATCGAGTACTGCACTAAACCTGTGTTTTTAATAGAACACTATATATTTTTATATATCTGAATTCTCTTTAAATGCTGAGCAAAGTGATATAAGGTACTATGTCTATGACTAACGATTCCTAAGTTGTTAACATTTCCATGTAAAAAAATTATTCAAGTCCATTTTGCTCAATGTTATTTTTCCCAGTTTTTATGGCACAGCCTGTATTTTATTACAGATTTGAATATCATTTTTAATGGTTTTCAATAGATACTCACTTTTGCTACCTATTCCTAAGTGTTTTGAATTATTTAGTGATAAAGTTGAAAGTTGTAAACATTTTTATTTTGTTGAATTTGTCACAATATAAAATAAATAAAGACAATATTATAATTCAAAGAAATACAAAAGTGAAACAATCCTAATTGCTATAAAACCGTGAAGCTATAGGTTTATGACAACATCATCACATTTTGCACTATAAAAGAACAACGCTTAACAATTATTTACTCTAGAGCTTTATAACTATAAACTTTAACTTAAAACTTAACTTAAACCTTAAAATTGAAGTAAAGAACTCAATGAATTACAAATAGTATATTAAATGTTCAAAAATGTTTCCATTTGCAGCAATGCACATTGTCAACCGCCTAATAAAGGTTGCTTTTGACATTTTCTTCGACTACTTCGAAAAGCCTCATTAATTGAAGTTTCATATTGGCTTGTATAGTAGAAAATCCCTATACATCTCCTGTTCCAATGTCCTCACAGAAAATAGTCTAGGGAGTGAGATCGGATAATCTCTGGCTAAACAATGGGACCACTGCGACTATCCAACGCTCTTCGCGTCAATCTTGTAAAAACCGATGTACTGATTATAACTTGTTGAGCATGTAGATTCAAATTTTCAAGCAACTGTGGCAAATCTTTTGAACGAATTGCAGATATCTTTCGCCTGTTAGGGAACCATAAAAATAAGGGTCTTATTACATCAGTATTAATAATACCATCCACACATTCACAGTCTACTGATGCTGGTAATCTACTTATCGTACCCAGTGGATTTTCAACGGAGTAATAGTGCCTATTATGTTTGTTAACGACTCCTATGCTGTTAAAACTTGTTTCGTCGCTAACAGCACAAAGTCAACAAAACTGGCTTGTTGATTAATTTTGTCCAGAGTTATATTGCAAAATGACACGAGTTGTTAAATCTTGCGTTCGTTTCTCAGATATACCTGTACCGCAATCTGACGAACACAAACGTGAGGATTTTTCTAAATTTAATGAATCTGTCAATCGGTTTTCTTCGTTTGCAAACTGTACGATTTTCTACATCGCTTTTTTCCTGTCTCTTCAAATCGTTCTCGAAGAAGTTGAAACGCTTTAGGTCTTGCATGTCTAGCTAAATGGTACTTTTGTTTATAAATCCTGAATGCCAACAAACAGTTCCTTTCAGCTTGTCCCAAAACAAAGATCATATTAATCAGCTCTTCTTTAAACAATCTGTCGCACACTAAGTAAATAACGAAGTCACTATAAGATAATTATCTGACAATCCTCACGAATTATTTATAAGTGGCTTTCATTTGTTAAGTTGTTAAGAAACAGAAAAGACAATCGAAACCAAGCTACTGTTCATTATGTTCTTTAATTCCATTTTCAAGTTATAGTTATGCAGTTCTGCGAGTAAATAATTATTAAGCGTTGCTCTTTTATAGTGCAAAATGTTGAATTGTGTCATAAACTTATAACGGTTTTATAGCAATTAGAATTGTTTCATTTTGTTTTCGCTGAATTATGATATTGTCTTTATTTGCTTTATATTGTGACAAATTCAACAAAATAAAAAAATGTTTACAATTTTCAACTTTATCACTAAAAAATTCAAAAACACTTGAGAAAAATAACATTGAGCATAATGGACCACTGTATATGCAAAGAAAATAGTCTGCAATCCGAATGTAGAAGTAAAACTAGACAAATTGGATAACAAGTTTCAAAATTCACCGGTATCTTTCAAGATGGCGGAACAGGAGGCTTTTGACTAATTTTTTACATAGAAATGTTAACAACTTAGGAACCGTTAGTCGTAGACCCATAGTACCTTATATCATTTTGCTCAGCATTTAAGAGAGAATTCAAACATATAAAAACATATAGGTGTTCTATTAAAAAACACAAGTTTAGTGTAGTACTGAATATGTGACACCTGTATATATATATATATATATATATATATATATATATATATATATATATATATATATATATACATGTTGTATAACAAATTATTAATTACATGAAGATATATGCATGTTATAGAAAATCCTTTCATTAATCCAGGAATCATGTGGTTTATTCATGAAGCCATCGAACATACAGTCGGTTACGCCACAACATTTTCGTAACGAGAAACATATCCGGATCAGTTGTTTTCTACAGTTCTTCAGCGTAAAACTGGCTTAGTATCGGTTTAGCTTGCAAATCCTCCAGTAAATACAAATTATTTACCTTCACCTTGAATCTTAAATAGTTCACCGAAAAGTTAGATGTACCTTTCGTAAATATTGATTCACATTTAGAACATAATTCCAATTTTTAACTTTGCTATCCCTTTACCTTAATATTATGAAAATTGGTTATATGTTGATGCCGTTACATCTTTAGGCTTCATTCTAATCGTGGAATGCACTTTATTATTATATTCAGAAGAAGCTTCCTGCAACACATCTAACCACTTGTATTTACGTTTAAAGCTAACTCGTTTGTATAATGCGTTCTTTAACATTATTATAACCCTTTAATAATGGCTGCCTTTTCACACTATACGTTGCGTGATGATGTATTGATAACTCTTCGTCAACCCTTCAAAATGTTTATTATATAGTTCACGTCCTTGATCCGATTGCAAGTTATCGGAGCTCTACCGTCCAAAATGGAAGTCATGCTCGACAAACTTCGTCCGAATTCTTCGACTTTAGAGGTCGTATCCATAGATACTTAGAATAGCAGTCTTGCACTGTTACTATATACCTATGATTGGGTTCTATTTTTAGCATACAATAGATTATCGATGCTTAACGATGTTTCGTTTTATGGAATTCTTCCGTAAGCTTATGCAATTCGTCGACAACCGACATCTTTAAAGACATTATGCTAATGTATCGTATTCTCGATATTATAAATATCTCCGCTAGATCCTATATCACCATATATATATATATATATATATATATATATATATATATATATATATATATATATATATGTTTAATTCTTTCCTCAAGTTTGCGAACTGAACTAATAATTTTGCACTATTTATTTTAACCTCTAGAACTTCCTAACACTTATCAACATACTTTTGGCTACGTCCTTATCTAAGATTGGATCGATCACGTTGCACTCTTCTTACCTTGCGTAATTACCGTCCTTAGTCAATTTTAAATTTTCGTTATCTGCGTATCATCATGCTGTAGGATGGAATCAAAGACATTGCAAAGTCTTCTACTTACATATAATCATCATCCAGGTTAATTTGATATTTGTAGTTGCATGTTTTAAATGCGATAGCGAATATCTGCCAAACTGATGGACATTATTCTGCAACTACATTCTTCTCGGAGCTCTTCTTCAATACTAATAATTCCGTTATCATGCCAAGGTGACCTACTGTTTCGATGATGCAGCAGCCTGATGCGTTCAACAACTTCGAGGTGTATTCACTATATATATATATATATATATATTCCTTCACTCTATTCGATAACTTCTTCATGATGCCGGTACGAAACGTTTCGTGCTGATTAGCGGCTTAATAATCTTCTGGTATTTAGACGACTTAGCTCCATAATTGTCAGTCCTGATTCTTCCTGTATGCGTTAGTTTTAGCTAGAATATCAACGTATACCGCCTCATCCCTGAGCGTATACTTTTCGGCTCTTTCAATATGAGCAGCTCGTATATTCAGTACCTGCAAATGTCTCATCCTTCATAATTAGACTAGGTCCATCTATATCCACCGGAGAATCTGATAGCCCACTTGTTAATTTAACATCATAACGGAGTCCGTATGTATTAGCAACTTGTTTTTGGTTCGTAGTAGTAAATCTACATAGTAGCGTGGTAAAGGATCATATGCTCTAAGAATTCATCGGCAACGTCTGCGTCATCTAGTAGTCGCGTTAAATTAGTTGGTTCCACCTGCTCTTCCTCATCTTCAACTCTGTTTCAGCAGTAACGTTTTGACGAATGCCGGTGTAACAGGGGTCTAAACGTGGAAGGTGTTAGTTCTACACCGATTTCAACTAATGAAGGTGCAGCTGGAGGTTTGAACTTGAACTGCAGGTGTTGACGTTGCAGGTACTTGTTTGAACCTGATTTCACCGGTTCTACCCTAATTTCCACGTTAGCGATTTGCTTCAAAAGATCCACTGTAAGTTTATGTGCAGTTTCCGCTAAACGATATGTTTCAAGTTCACCTCTTCTATAATTCGAGCTTACGTTGGTTGGATTAGAGTTTGCGGTAACTTCCGCGTAAACACCTTATCTCGAACATCCATAGCGACTAACTGCAGCTGAATGAGCAGGTGACGACAATCAAATCCACTTCGGTGTCTCCTGTAATCAAAGTCTTTTACAATGCATACGAAATCATATTTGGTCTGCCAACATTGCGAGCACATTGATTTAAATTGATCGAAGGTCATGTCGGTACCTACCTTCATATACATGTTCAAATTTATGCAATTATGTTAATGGCAGACTTACGTTTGCGTTTCCATCTTTGCTTTATTTCATAAATTTGTTCTAATATATTGAACAATTCTTAAAGGTATTACCACTACTGAGAACGACAACTACAAAGCTCACATGATGTTCACTCAATTTCAACACGTGTCACTCATTTAAACAATAGCCAACACGGAACCGCCCTCTTAATCAAAAACTGCTTCTCCACTCCTTTTCATTCCTGCGCACCTACAGCATCTCGAATGCGTTGCTGTGACGGTGCACTTTCACCCCTATAATATTTATATCATATTATAACCCGCCAGGCCACAATTCTATCCGATGCTCTTCTACTCTATGCCTCTAGCCTGAACGCAGTAATCCTAGGTGATTTCAATGCTCGCCACACCCAATTTGGTGACACTGCAACGAATGGCAACGGTAACAGACTATCATCTGTCTGTTGCAGTTGCCGCTCCTGCGAATCGCCAACACACAAACCTAACTCGAGCACTTAGGTGCTCACTAATAGACCACATCATAGTCTCCGAACCCATAGTCATATTTCGATCGTGAGTGCTTTTAGACACCACGATCACATCAGATCACATTCTACTGGTCAAAACTTCATTTTGTCCAGTTCATCAACACACAGTCATTAAAGATTTTCAAAGCAGACTGGAATGTGTTCTCCGAACACATCTCCAACAACCTTCCACACCTAATCTTCAAACGACCCAAGATCTCGAGAAAGCCATTAGAAACCTAATTCCGTTATTGCGGAAGCGGTCGATAACTCTGTCCCATTAAAAACATCGACATTTCTCGAAAACCGCTCCCACGGCACATTGTGAACTGGATCAAAGAGAAAGACGAACTATCGTCGTTCTGCGATCCAGCCCGGCTCTAAGACCGAATACATCGCCTTAACGCCTTAATCAGGCGCGAAACCAATAAACATGAAGACTCCTGGACCAAAGCCACCTAGCTTGACTATAGAAATGGTAAACTTTCTGGCAAACTCCTACTCGTACCTGACCAATCGGTCAATGGGTCAAAGTAGGGAAAACTTTTTCCGATCCTTTTCAACCAACAGCAGGCGTTCCGCAAGGCTCTTCCTTAGCCCCTATCTTTACACCATATTTGCGTCCGATGTTCCGAAGTTACCCAACCCGGAGTAGTCGTTGCGCAGTTTGCGGATGACACCGCATTTTGGCGGTTAATCGAATATCGAAGCGGTCTCCGCCTCATCCAAAACCCTACGGAACTTCTCCAACTGGGCGAACCAGTGGAGAGTCTCCGTCAATCCCACCAAAACCCAAACAATCCTTTTCCGACATCCTCATTATACAGAGGATAAGTTTCAACCTTGCTCCAGAAACGTCTCCTCACCCTTAACCAAGAAAGGCTCACACCCAAGATGAAATCACCTACCCAGGAATCCTCTTCACTAGAACCCCAATTGGCTCTGATGTAAAAAGAACACTAAACAAGATTAGAAACCGCGAAACCTACTGCGCCTTCGGTAGAATCAGAGGTTGTCACCCTAAAACACTTCTACACACATATAAAACATACATCCGCCCTGTTATGGATTTCGAGCTCTATATACACAAACATTAACCCCAACCATCTTTCCTCAATCGCCTCCTGTGAACGCCGAATTTTAGAGAATACACAGGTTACCCTTCAGGTACCCTAATGACCTAACCCTACAACATGCCAATATACTCCCAATCACAAACCGTATCCAAAAACCCAGAAACTTTACCTATAAAAGAATTTTCGGCAACACTATCCCAACCAAAGAAATCCTTACGACTACCGCTTTCTCAAGTTCCTCGAAAACCCAAATTAAAATTTAAACATCCTCCCGCAATCCTCACACAACTCCTCGACGACCTCCCTGAGGAGGTAGAAGAAGTCGATAGTACATATGCCCTCCGCATCCCGGCCATCCGATGACGACCCAGCATGACTCGGCTAATGATTTAATTAATCACATTCACACCACACGAACCACACACACACTTAAACCCAACCACACCGTATTGAAAATTCAAATTCACATTCAATAAATTTAAACATCTTTTTTCTTTTTTTTTATTACCAAAATTACTGCACCTCATGATTGTGCACAATACAATAACAAAAACAGCGCAACACCAACAACAAGGGAATGACCAGGGCTGAAGAGGAGAAGGACTCCTGAACAGTCCACGATAAGATACAAAAATGCAGCAAAATAAGTAATTACTAACCATTAAGCATGAGCATACTAAAAAAAAAAAAAAAACGACAACTGTAACTGTTATCGAAAAGTAAAGATTTATGTAACACAACAGACACATCACACACACACACACACACAACACACACACACACACACACACAATATATGTATATATATATATATATATATATATATATATATATATATATATATATATATATATATATCAAATCTAAGTTATTTTAATTATGTGTAATAATGGTGAAAGTTTACATTTTCATAAGAATGACAAGAGGCGTTATTTTGTTTTAAGGGCAGCCTCGCTGTCAAAGTTCTATGAAAAACCATACTTTCAAATTTTGAAGCTTAACGAAACTATTAACCTAGATTGGTAATATATCATCGAAAAGCTCGTGAAAACCTTTTCCAAAAATGAAAAATCCAATATGTCGTGAGTAAGAAAATAAGAAGTTCATATAATAATCTAGTTAACAATTAACGCTGGGAAACTATTTTCGTCAATTACATTCCTCTTATAAAAGCACCCTAATAATGTATTAAATCAAATCTTAATGCGAATTTAAATTTCTAATACAGTTCCTATTTAGTTAACCTTGTATCTAAACGGTTTCCTAGATAGCAATACATGTAACGTAAACTTGGGAGACTGTGTACAGTAATAAATGTAGATAATTATAAATAGTATTCTACTACTACTCATAATGAATAATGCTTTATTTTACAATAAGAAACTCCCAATTTTATGTGGAATGTTCAATTACACCCAGAAAAATTAAATCGCCGTCATTAAGTTTAAAAGCGACTACCAGTATTTACTAGAACCTTTAACTTCAGTTCCTGTTTGAATGCCTTCTAACCTTAGAAAGTTTTTCGTTTAATGTTCTTGAAAACTTTCTAAACTACCAATCAAGCATTTAAAATTACAGCGTGTGTGTACCAGCCAACTAAATTTCTTATTGCACAGGAACAAATGTAAAAAATTGCAATCTTTATTCAGTCTCAAACTAAAACATTTTCATGGAAATAAGGAACTAAAGTAGTAGCAAAGCATTACATGGAACGTAGCTATAATATTTGCATAATACCAATGTTTCCTGCCAAAATAAACTCTAAACAAACGAAATAGAACCAACTCCAAGTTTCTTAAAATGTTTTTTTAAATAAAAGAATTTAGAAGAGCACCCCTTTTTTTCTTATACGGGAATCAATGTTAAAGAAAACGGTGTTTGTTTTTCAATTTAAATTATAATCCAGAAATATTTAAAAAGTAAACTTAAATAGATGTAGTAATCTCGTTATAGGATTCCGATGATTTTTTTTTCCTTTCTTTCATCATCGTTCGTAGCAATTTCCGTTAGTGTCTCTGCTGTTGAAGGCATAACTATGAACATAACTGCATGTAATTCCGTTTATTCAGCAGGATATAAGAAACTAATTGAAGTCGACAAATTGTTAACGCGGAAAACGTTTTTAATGCTGATTTAAATCTAAATGAGCAAGTAAATGTAATTGAAAAATCGCTAATTGTCGTGTTATACACGCTTACTAGCTTATGCTCTTTCTATGTAAGCGCAACCCCTGCTCAGTTTAAAACCACGAATATAAAGCGTTTAAAATAGATATAAGAGCAAGTGGCCTGAGAAGATAGGAGCCGGTGTTATGTTAATCGCAGACATAACCGTTTCCTTCTCCTTTTCAACCAGCCTCCTTAGATACATATCTACTAGCGTTTACACAGAGTTAATGTGAATGAATATCTCTTGAATTCAACTCTGGATAAATACTATAGAGCAAATGAAACTCTTATTACTCCTTAACTGAATCTACGATTTCGTTAACTTACTTTCTTCCATTTCGGAATACGTAAACTGTGAAGCTT
The DNA here is from genome assembly GCA_036346205.1 of Vesta saturnalis. Lineage (NCBI taxonomy): Eukaryota > Metazoa > Arthropoda > Insecta > Coleoptera > Lampyridae > Vesta > Vesta saturnalis. The sequence continues at coordinate 923,244 of JARFJB010000114.1, read as the reverse complement.
TTCGCTTTAAGCTTATTTTTAGATAGATTAAAAGATCGTGGGGATCCTAGTAACAAATTGTGTGTCATAAAGGAATCGACTGTCTCGAATTTAATTTAATCTATAATAAAACAGGACCAGAATACTTTGCAAACTCCTGAAGTATATTAAATTTAGTTTGCATAACTGGATAATCTGCAGTAAATTAAAAGAGACCAAGTAATAAAGTTATTAGAGCATTCCACAGAAACGTGGAGTTTACGATACTGCCAACTTAAAACGAGAGTTAATTACTTTAAAGTTTGACTTGTAGTGTGATCGTAAAACGTAATCGCCGTGTTGTCCATCCTTGCTTCCATTTAATTATAAAATATGGAGCAGTAGGTAGTTAAATATAACAAAGTTACAATTTTCAAAATGCATACGTAGCTTCATGAACTAGTGTTAACTGCCGGAAGACGAATTTTAGTGTAGAGCTGTAATAAGCTTTGCATTGCAACAGTGACCTTAGTTAAAACATTACTAACGTTCACATAAAACATAAAGACCTTTCCCTTTTATACAAAACATCAGATTCCCTTACTAAACAGCCATACCGCTGTTTAAGTTAAAGCCCAAAATGTTTACGGCAGATATCGCCAAAATAAAACCGTCGTCAGGAATCTAGATTATTAAATTTCACAGAATACGATATAATATATATATATATATATATATATATATATATATATATATATATATATATATATATATATATATATATATATATATATATATATATGTAACCGGTGTGTGTACTTGTCTGCGTGTGTGCGTGCGTGCGTGTATACGTGTTTGCGTGTGTGCGTGAGTGCGTGTGTTCGTGTGTGCGCGTACGTGCGTGCGTGCGTGAGTGCGTGCGTGTGTGTTTGAAAGATATCCATTAATTATGTTCTATGCAATTTTTTGATACGAGGCGTTATTTGCCTGCAAAAAAGTTCCCAAAGTGGTATTTAAGTGTACAAATTCTTCAAATACCTGTATAACGATTAATTTTATAATAAAATGTGATGACATTTTGTAAAGGTAATTTAATTTCAAGTAATTTTTCTGTGTAAAGTATTTTAATACGTCGCCAAAATGTATTAATAGTTAATTAAATAAGATTTAAAATGCATAAACTGTATTATCGATATTTTTATAGGGACGGGCGGCTTTGAGATTAAAAACATCCAAATGACTATTAACCTCTATCTGACAAGTAACCTTAAACGCCTATCTGACATAAATTATTTGTTTTTGTTTTTAAAGTGTTGTCTTTTTTGGTTATGAACGCATTAAAGAGGAGGTTGCATAATTAATCTAAAAAATTGTTAGTAAAATTATTCTATTCCATTTAGTGTTCACTTTGTAGGTTGGAAGGTTGTGTGTACCAGATATTAGTAGTAATGAGGCACCTTGGCCGCCATCTTGGATTTTGACGTCACAAGACCGCCACGTGGGGGACCGGTTTTTCCACCCTTATTTTTACTCGCTTACGTGTAGGACGTGTTTTTTCACCCCTATTTTTGCACATCCACGTGTGAGACCGCATTTTCAACCCTTATTTTTATATACCCTCGTGTGAGACCGCATCCTTTCTTTTCGAAGGCCCTTTTAACCCTAATTATTTTTACTCGCTCACGTATAGGACGGTATTTTCACCCTATTTTACACATCCACGTGTGAGACCGTGTTTCAACCCTAATTATTTTTACTCGCTTACATGAAGGACCGTATTACCCTTATTTTTATGGTTTCTTTTGGGGTTAAACCTTATGGCTGTATTAAGGACCTTTTGACAGCTAGGACTTTTGCTAACGCGAGGACAGGGTGGGGCTGGTCTTGGCTTAGAACTGTATTTAGGGTTGGAGCTTAGGGTGGCTGGTCTAGGTTAATCTTAGGGTTATTTGGTGGTATTAAGGACCTTCTGGCTATATTAAGAACAGTCCTCTAGAGGTTAGGCAAATGCACACGCATACAATGTTGGAAATTGCATAATTAATAAGATATTATTATTAAAATTATCGACCCTATTGCTTTAAAATGGCCACATGCTACTGGATGATCTTTTACCTAAAACGTTGTATTTCTAATAAGGAGGTTCTTTGGACACGTAGGGCTTCGCAACTTGTTCTCACGCCTTCGCCCCCTGGCCCCTTTAAGTAAAAATTGATTTTAGTGCCATCTAGCGGCGTAAAGACTGATGAACATTTTCTATAACAGAAGCTGATAATGCACACCTCTCTCTTACTCTATCTTGTTTCTTCCTCCCCCCTCTCTCTTTCTCTCACACACACACACACACACACAAACAATTCAATTAATTAATCAATCTCAAACAAAGCACGCTCGATCACCAGATTAATCTCAACCAATCAACCGAAATTATGTCTCAGTTTTGCGGAAATCAGATTACAGTTGAAACTGAATACATTCAAGTTTAATTAAATATGACGTGAAATAATAAATAATTTCTACCCTAATGGAATGATGCTTTATGTATAGGCAGATCCTCTAAACAGCCACCACCTATACATTAGGAACATCATATCTGATTTATTTGCATGTTTAATTACATACACACAAAACTATTTCATTGTAACGTGTTCATTAACAGCTGTAAAAACCCATTAAAAAGTAATAATTACTTATATATAACATAGAGTTAAATTAAAATTAACATGTTTTTAAGAATATTAGGTTGGTATAACGGAAATAAAAGGCAAAAGGTTTTAATTGATTCTTATTATATAGTGAATTAACAATAACTATAAGTTTAAATTCACGAATGCGTACTTACTATTTTTGTAGAGCGGATCTTATGACGTTATCCTATAAGCATGATAATACATTTTAAAATCTTTATCGGCATTTTGTTAGCAATATCAGGTAAAAACATAGATTAAAATAATACGCTCACCTTTAGAAGTTTTTCCTTCACCGCTGTCATATGCTAAACTGAATTTTTATACAACGTACCTCACTAAAACACGCTTTGTGAATGGCTGAATATAAACACTCGATTACATACCGGACATTAACTATTTAGAAAGTAATACAGAAAACCTGAATTCGTATTTAATAATTATGTTGTACTTACAAAAATTTACATTCAAAACACAAATATTTTAAAAACGTCTAATACCACTAATGCTGCATCATAATAATAAAACTCATTATACAGTGATTACATATTAAATACTTAAAATATGTAACTTTATACTACGTCTATTATTACATAGAGATGGGATTATTCTTAAATTTAATTGATTTCGATAGAGCTCTGGAAATACTACAACCGTTCGAAATCTTTCTTCTTCTCTCGATATCAAAAAAGCTATACTAGTGATACATTAAGTAAGCATAATAGCGGATACAGCTACATTGCTAACGATTATTGATGTTTTTTTTGCATGAGATTTTTTTGAATGAGACACCCTCGCAGGTATTTTTTAAGAAAAGCTATACACGTCTCACGAGATCAAACGAGATTTATGAGATACAATCTCCTCATCACCTGCACCTTGAACGATTATATTGTAACCTATAAAGCAAGCTAATAACCCTAATAGTTTATCAGACATTATTACATGGACACGAGGTACTAAACGTTTTATGGTCGAGGTATTTTCTCCTAAGACGGCGTCTTAGGAGGAAATACCTCGACCATAAAAAGAGGCGTTTAGATTTATAAACATGCCCCCAGGGGCTATGTTAGAGTGTAGTTAGGTCAATACTTCAGACATCCCTGTAGATGTCCGATTCTACCCCAACATTGACGAGTACGCTTGCGCACAAGGCCCAAGGCTAGCTGCGTTCTCGTTTCTCGTGTGTTTCGCCCTTTAAAGTGTAACTGTCATCGAGTGAGCATTACTATAATGTATTCTCCTGTTTATGAGCCAGCATCAGCGGACATTAGAGATTTTACTGACTTGTTAATAAACCATTACAACATAACCGTTCAAGATAATGATGAAAGCGATGACGTGGTTGAGCTGGGTGTATCTCACATCCAAGATGATGGTTCACAGAAGAGAAAGAAGAGCGATGAGGTAGGGGGGAAGGGCAAATCTCAAAATCATGATGATGATGATGATGATGTGGTCGACTCACGGTTCAAGAAGAAGAAGAAAACCGATAAAGCATGTTATTAAATAATAATGATTTATTGTTGTTTATAATAATAATAATAATAATAATATATTTTCAAAAGGTTAAGCTTTCCTTCGGTTTTGTTAATAAACCTGTTTTTTTCCTAGCGGTGCTCCACCGTCTTGATTCATGTTTGCAAGTTTACAAGTTTTTCGCTTTAGCGTGTTTTCGCTCTCGTGTGTGTGTGTGTGTGTGTGTGTGTGTGTGTGTGCATACGTGCGTGCGTGCTGGCGTACGTACGGGCATGCGAACGTGCGCACGTGTGAGCGTGCGTACGTGCGAGCGTGCGTACGTGCGAGCGTGCGTACGTACGAGCGTGGGTGCGTGCGTGCGTACGTACGAGCGTTCACACGTGCGTGCGTACGTGCGAGCGTACGTGCGAGCTTACGTGCGTGCGTGCGTGCGAACGTGTGTGCGTGCGTACGTGTTTTTTCGTTCGATCCTCGTGCTAAAGCAGTGCTAGTCGATTGTATGTAGTTGTAGGTCCTATTGTGTTGACTAAGAGCTATAATTGGAAGCGTTGCTTGCTATACCCGGGCCGTGGAGTTATGTTTAATTAGCTTTTTTGACAGATGTATTTATTTATGATAAGATCAGGCTTGCATGTAAAGTAATATAGAGGTGAAACTAACTAGCTAATGTGTTTTGCTGCTAGACGTATCACAGTATTGAAGATTCTGTTTATGTATTAGAAAAACGTACTACAGCCTCGAAACAGAGTGCAGATAAAAATTGAAGAAAGTGAATACGGTACAACTTCGGCGAGCAGACTTAAAGGTTTTAAGTGTACAGCATTCCCAGAGCGGCGTTGAAATCATTTAATTTAGAGCTAACCTCGTGTCCATGTAATAATGTCTGATAAACTATTAGGGTTATTAGCTTGCTTTATAGGTTACAATATAATCGTTCAAGGTGCAGGTGATGAGGAGATTGTATCTCAAAAATCTCGTTTGATCTCGTGAGATGTGTATAGCTTTTCTTAAAAAATACCTGCGAGGCTGTCTCATTCAAAAAATCTCATGCAAAAAACATCAATAATCGTTAGCAATGTAGCTGTATCCGCTATTATGCTTACTTAATGTATCACTAGTATAGCTTTTTTGATATCGAGAGAAGAAGCAAGATTTCGAACGGTTGTAGTATTTCCAGAGCTCTATCGAAATCAATTAAATTTAAGAATAATCCCATCTCTATGTAATAATAGACGTAGTATAAAGTTACATATTTTAAGTATTTAATATGTAATCACTGTATAATGAGTTTTTATTATTATGATGCAGCATTAGTGGTATTAGACGTTTTTAAAATATTTGTGTTTTTGAATGTAAATTTTTTGTAAGTACAACATAATTATTAAATACGAATTCAGGTTTTTCTGTATTACTTTCTAAATAGTTAATGTCCGGTATGTAATCGAGTGTTTTATATTCAGCCATTCACAAAGCGTGTTTTAGTGAGGTACGTTGTATAAAAAATTCAGTTTAGCATATGACAGCGGTGAAGGAAAAACTTCTAAAGGTGAGCGTATTATTTTTAATCTATGTTTTTACCTGATATTGCTAACAAAAATGCCGATAAAGATTTTTAAAATGTATTATCATGCTTATAGGATAATGTCATAAGATCCGCTCTACAAAATAGTAAGTACGCATTCGTGAATTTAAACTTATAGTTATTGTTAATTCGCCATATAATAATAAACCATTAAAACCTTTTGCCTTTTATTTCCGTTATATCAACCTAATATTCTTAAAACATGTTAATTTTAATTTAACTCTATGTTATACATAAGTAATTATTACTTTTTAATGGGTTTTACAGCTGTTAATGAACACGTTACAATGAAATAGTTTTGTGTGTATGTAATTAAACATGCAAATAAATCAGATATGATGTTCCTAATGTATAGGTGGTGGCTGTTTAGAGGATCTGCCTATACATAAAGCATCATTCCATTAGGGTAGAAATTATTTATTATTTCACGTCATATTTAATTAAACTTGAATGTATTCAGTTTCAACTGTAATCTGATTTCCGCAAAACTGTGGGACATAATTTCGGTTGATTGGTTGAGATTGATCTGGTGATCGAGCGTGCTTTGTTTGAGATTGATTAATTAATTGAATTTGTTTGTGTGTGTGTGTGTGTGTGTGTGTGTGTGTGTGTGTGTGTGTGTGTGTGTGTGAAAGAGAGAGGGGGGAGGAAGAAACAAGATAGAGTAAGAGAGAGGTGTGCATTATCAGCTTCTGTTATAGAAAATGTTCTTTAGTCTTTACGCCGCTAGATGGCACTGAAATCAATTTTACTCAAAGAGCCAGGGGCGAAGGCCTGAGAACAAGTTGTGAAGCCCTACACGTGTCGCACAAGAACCTCCTTATTAGAAATACAACGTTTTAGGTAGAAGATCATCCAGTAGCATGTGGCCATTTTAAAGCAATAGGGTCGATAATTTTAATAATAATATCTTATTAATTATGCAATTTCCAACATTGTATGCGTGTGCATTTGCCTAACCTCCAGGGGCACTGTTCTTGATATAGCCAGAAGGTCCTTAATACTACCAAATAACCCTAAGATTAACCCTAGACCAGCCCCACCCTAAGCTCCAACCCTAAATACAGTTCTAAGCCAAGACCAGCCCCCACCCCTGTCCTCGCGTTAGCAAAAGTCTTAGCTGTCAAAAGGTCCTTAATACAGCCATAAGGTTTAACCCCAAAAGAAATCATAAAAATAAGGGTAATACGGTCCTTCATGTAAGCGAGTAAAAATAATTAGGGTTGAAAACACGGTCTCACACGTGGATGTGTAAAAATAGGGGTGAAAAAACACGTCCTACACGTAAGCGAGTAAAAATAAGGGTGGAAAAACCGGTCTCCCACGTGGGCGGTCTTGTGACGTCAAAATCCAAGATGGCGGCCAAGGTGCCTCATTACTACTGATATTCCATGCAAATATTTATTTCTCAATGCGTTTTAATTCAATATTTGTCATTATCAAGAGAAATTTAATTAAAACAATAATAAGTAGTTATGCTAGCAAATGATTAAAGTGACACAGCAAACCTGGTGTAAATTATAATTTATATTCAAAATATCTGTTAATGTTGAGCATATTGCATCACACTGTTCGTTCTGGGCTATGTTGTTAAGCAGAGAACTTTGGCAAAATGTGTTAGTATTATTGTTTTATTAATCTTTGTTTCTTTTTTTCAGAGTGTTAGTCCTATATAGTCCGTATACGAAGGTGGAATTGTGATGCAGTGTGCGCAATGCGAACTTAGGGAATGTCTTAGTGCAAGGCAAGCCGACGTTGGAAGATTACCAAGGGAACTCTTCAAAACAAGTTGATTCGAAAACATTAGCATTTTGTAAGTCATCCAATTGTTAATAGTGCAGGGAAAGAGCATGAAATATCATAAGACATAAATCAAGTGGTACAATAGGGTTTCCTCTAACACCAGATGATGTCAAAGGTATGTCACAAAACAGTGTAAAACCGTTACACAATGGCAAGACAACGTACCATAGAAATAGTTTGTCGAAAAATTTCCGTTAAGGAGCAACTTCGGCTTTAAGTTAGCTTCAAACATAAAACGAACCAAGATTTTCGTAGTAAAAGCAGAAATAATGCAATTTTTGAGTATTAATCGTCTTAGAAACCGCAAGTGCCAAAAACGTTTACAATTACTACGAGACAAAAGAATACTCTCGTGCAACAATAAGCACTATGATCTGTGGAAATGCAGATAGAACACTTTTGCCAGCGATGGTTATGCATAAAGCTCAAAATGCAAATGTAAATGTAAAATTGCACTACTGGTGGTAATATTGGCACAATTTACAGAAACAGCATGAGCGGTTAATTCAACATGAACTTGTTTGAGGCGATTTTATCTTTAATTTTATTACCGCATGTTAAAGAAACCAATTCAAGATAATGAGACGTAGTTATTGGTTCCAATTTTGCATCACATTTTTCTCCTGCTGTGATCAACAAAACAAAATATACATGGCCCCAGTACTCCACATTTTACACACTTTGTGTAATCGTTGGGTGTTTTAGTGTTTGAAGAAAAAGTAGCGAGCCGTTTTAGACGACTATCGAAAAACGACTTGAATAAGAGGTACTCTACCCAAACATCAATCTCCCAGTTTCTTAAGCCACCTCTGAAAATCAGTAATTTAAAGTCCGGGAGTCGGACAACAGGACTTCATCCATTTGACCTAACACACTCCTTATCACGACTGCACAAAGTCATCGATTCTGAAAATACTTCACATGTTTTAAATTACATATTATTGTAACTTTTTGGAACCAAAACTTTGACACCCAACAAGATACGCGGACAAAAACAATTCCTGAAAAAGAAGTTGACTTAGAAGAAAAGGTACAATCAGATTAATATCAAATTGAGAATAAAGAAAATAAAGAAAGTATTGCAAAAGAAGTCATTAATGAAGATGAAACTGTAAACATAGAATCCGAAAACAAATTTATAGAAGTATAAACGTAAATGAAATAGATAGGGATTGTAACATAAAAACGTTTCAATCATCTTATTTCTCTGTAGGAGATTGTAACGTGCCAATTCTTGTCTATCGTTACCTTAATTTTGAGTTTGTATTATCATTGGTAAATATACTTACATTACGTTGGTATCATTTCCTTTTAATAATTAAATTTTGGAACGTATTTCGATATTTTCACTTTAGTGTGCATAATTACTAGTACTTCTGTATATAATGTATTACGGTCTAGTTTTGTGCGCAAATGCCTATTGAACCCGATTGAGTCACTTCCACTCTCTCTTCTGCCATACAGTTCATTGCATTACGTTTAAGTTTTGCTTCCCTTTTATAAGGTATGTAAGGCTTCTAATTACATTTTTCTATATATTATATATATTTGGGAATAAAGAAAGGTGCAAGAGTACGCCTCTACATTAAGGAGATCGCTGGGGTTAAGAAAAAGCGGAAAAGTTTAAGAATTTCGTTGGTTATAAAAGCGTATTACATGACGGCGCGAAAGGATTCATAAAATGGCGTGCATGGCCAGGATGATTTGCAATTCTGGTCTTGAATAATTAAAAATGGGGATACACTTATATCATTACTGCTTGCTGTTAATACGCCTGCTGTTAGTTCGTCTGCGTAGTTTCTCCATTATTGGCAAATGAAAGTATAGCACCTTACCTTACGTTTATATTATGGAAATTACGTTAGCTTACCAATATGGTCTGCATATTACTCTTGAGTAAAGTCGTTATTATTATTATAAAGTTTTAATATATTATACAGAGTATTTAAAAAGTTATAAACAATTTTCCATAAAAATTGTAACAAGATCAGCGCCCTGTATAATTAAAAAGGTGTACAAGGACAATGATCTATCGCAGATATAGTGTTTGGATTGTCGTCAAAATTGATAAAAATGTATTAATTTTCTAAATATTAATTGAATCGAATACAGGGTAAGTCAAAACACAAGTACATTATTTTCTTAGTAATTTTAAATGGACCGCCCTGTATTTTATTCTATAATTACAAAGTAACATTATTATATTTTTATTAAGGATTCCCTTAGCCTAAGGTTAATAGTTTTTGAGATGTTCTTATGTTTCTATGTAAGTATTAATCAAGTATCTAAATATTAAAGTACTTATCTTTTTTGGATTTTTTAATGATGTATTTGTATATTAGGGTTATGCAATCTAAATGTTTCGATAACACTTACAGGTATCGTCGCCAGTAGTATTCTATCCTCGTGCAGTCAACTCATCACGGTTAAACGGTTCCTTATTGGCTCTGCATGTCTATGTTTGGGCGTGGGAACTTTTTGACAAACGTCTAGTCATTAGTACAGAATACTAGCTTCCTAGGATTTTATCCGGTATCAACCTTCTTCCTCCAGATGAGAAGGTGATACATATAATGTACTAGAAGCTATCAAAACACTGAACGAAGAAATATGGTTTGATAGGAATTAGTTCTAGGAAATCTTATGTAAGGATTTTCAGGGAACCAATGCATGGTCTCGTTAAAACAACTAATGTAATCTCCCATAAGGAAGTAGAACCCCTTTCCCATGCTGACGTACTTTGGAACCGGCCTTAGTGAGGCGAAATTGGACAATATACAATGTATAAAAGAAGAGTATACAGATTTATTGGAAAAGAACAAACAGTGACAGAGTTTAATAAATTGGCAAATGGCATCTATGCTAACTCTTAAAATTCTGTTATTGTTGAAGCGTTATAATGAAAAAGTACAATGACTTTGATTTCTATAAAGGAGATTTAAATTCAATTTTCGCAAAGCATGGCCTTTTTGAAAAAATGTATAATTATCGAGATTTAGCCCAAAACCTAAAAAAAATGACTAAATGTAAACGTTTCACACCTCAGATTCATGTTCAGCGTCTCGAAAAACATAAATTAGTACTGTATCTAAAATTTCGGCCCTTTTATTCCTAAATTCACTAGCCTTGGACTTAAAAGAGCAAACAATGACAGCTATATAGATTGCAGTACAGAAATGGCGTAAACAATGTAAATTTGATACACTATGCCCAATGCTTCTGTCAATTAAATAAATAAAATTTTTATTATAAGTTTTTGTTATGAACGAATAAGTTCAAAGTTATATTTAGAATTTACATCAGTTCTACATACATAAAGACAAGGTTTACATCGATTGAGGCTTGAACCTTGATGGCGCAGTTCGTTAGCGCGGTACTCTAGCAAAGTACAGGTCGTAGGTTCAAATCCTACTCGAGGTAAACTTTTTGTTTATGTATTTAATAAAATTAATTTAAATAAAATGTTTGTATAAAATATTGTAAATGATCCCTAAATTAATAAAAAATCGTTAAAAATATCCTCCTTGAAAGCCATGTGACCTCGCTGCCTCCTGTACCTTGAACATTTCCCAACACATGACCTCTACCTGAAAATATAATCCCCCACACCTACAACTTTACAGACTAGTTAAGACCTCCGACCTTGAGAATTCCAAGAATTAGCACATCGACTTGATTAGGAATTGCTTGGTGACCTTGAAGAAAATAGTTTACACGGTGTACGAGAGGACCTTGAAAACCATGTACTTGAACGCAGGCAATGAGATGACCGTGAAAAACCATATACTTTTATATAGGTAATGTGTACAATGACCATAACCTTGAAAAACCATGTACTTGGACGTGAACAATCGGGACCTTGAGGGATATACGTATGCTATGCGCGAAAATTGATCCCAATACGTTTTGGGTGTTGACTTAGTTAACAATCTATTTTTGGACTTCTAGCAATTATGACCCCGACTCGGCCAGAATAAAATTTTCAATTGGAGAAGATTGGATAAGATCGGGACACCCCTGCAGGTTAACACATGACTTGACCCAGCCAATAATTGCTTGACTGAAAGTCACGTGGCGTCATTGATTAGGAATGCTGCTATATCTGACTTCCCGACATGTGGTCTCAACCAGTTTGGTGACATAACCCTGAAAAGTAAAATCTCTTGCACCTTGAATAGTCTATTTGAATACTCCATTCAGGTAATTTCTATGAATTATGAGGCGACCAGAATTGCTTGAAAATTGGTTTCAAGTATTAAGATACTACTACGGGTTGATTTCTAGGACTTATGACCTTCAAAATTGATACCAATACATTTTAACCATTGACAAACTATTTGATAAACCCTACAGGTGATTTCTAGGAATTATGGCCCTGACTAAGCCAAGAATTATTTGAACAATGGATCACCTTTGTCTTAACACAGAGGTGTGACCTTGAAATGGTGGAGGAAACGGTTACCTGTGTTGGGTAACAGATCGCTGTTCTGGGAAACCGCTCCCCTGTTTTGGGGAACGGATATCTGTCTTTTGGAACTGGATCCGGTTCTTAGGACAGTAGTATTATGAATCCACATACTGTAAACATAATCTTTTTATTACAATTTTGCCAATACAAGAACTTTGGTTCACATTTTAACATAGACAACGACAACCTGTACGATACCACGACGTCGAGAATTAACGTCTTGACTCAGCCAAGAATTGCCTGGGTGACCCTGAAAGGTAGAATCCCCCACGCCTTGAAAAGTCCACTTAATACCCCTGAGAATTGATTTATAAAAATTAACACCTTAGCTCAGCCAAGAATTGCTGTGTGACGTTGAGGAATATACGTAGGCAACGTGTATGATGGCCTTGAGCAAACCAACTTTCAGCTTGAAGCGTCGGTTGAACAGCTATGTAGTGTTCAATTTTCAAACAATGTAAACTTTCCTCTTTCTTTAACGACTTGATAAATTTCTACAAATTTAGATGTGCTGCATTTAATATAGAGGAGACACTATTGTGCCATCCTTCTGCAGAATAATTTGTATATGGTATGACTTCCTCTATGAATTCAAAACAATTCCAAAGATTTCTTGAAAACTGCGGTTGTCGTCGATCCAAACGATCCATACACTCATCTTCAAATTTAGAGTGTACTGAGTGAAATCAACGCTGCGTCGCAGTGTTCCTTTGTTCTTGAAAATTGATTTCTCAGATTTGAGCCTGAAATGGTGGGGGTATCTAGATAACAATCTATTTTTAGGAATTATGACCCTAACTCAGCCAACAATGGATCGCATTTGTTCTTTTCTCGGAGGTGTGACCTTGAAAATTGTAAGCATAGACTTTGAAGCGTCGGCTTGAGCAATGCATCACCTTTGTTCTTGAAAATTGATTTCTCAGAATTGAGCCTGAAATGGTGGGGGTATCTGGATAACACTCTATTTTTGGGAGTTATGACCCTAACTCGACCAGAACCATGAATCGCCTTTGTTCTTTTCTCAGAGGTGTGACCTTAAAACGGGGGAAAACGGCTACCTGTGTTGCGAAACAGCTATCTGTTTTGGGAAACGGCTCCTCTGTTTTTGGGAAACGGCTATCTGTCTTTGGGAACCGGATCCGGTTATTAGAAAAACTACCTCATCCTGGTGGTTTAGGATAGTAGTATGAGACCACGTAATCATAATCCTTTTATTACGATTTAGTCAATACGAGAACTTTGAATAACCTTTGACCTTGAGGTACTTGAAATATCCTGCGCAAAGCCATTTTTGACCTGAACCACAGAGAACAATGAACTTTGCTGGCTGGTGTGACCTTGAAACCGATAACATTGAAAAGGTCTATGAACTTTGAGTTGTAACATACAAAAATTCATTTGTGCATAACTCTGTTAATTGCTATACAATTACCTATTTTAACTTTTTGTCGACATGTACTAAATGTACAATTCGTACGCTCAGTGTTGAAAAACATTGCAGTAATTTACATGTCTTCAGTTGTGTAATTTAACAAAAATCCGGTTAGTGTTAATAATTTTTACCAAAAGTAAATAGTCATGACATCTGTCGGTGTCTAGCCAAACTGTGTACTATGCAATGGTTGTAAACACCAATACTTTAGGTTAGTTTACGAAATTCTCGTAAGAGGGCGATGTTTAATGTATCAAATAGCCAATGGGAAAATCGTTTATTGAATATACATCTAATTCACTTTCATCTCCGCCATGTTGTAGACCCTACGAAAATTCTGTGATTTCTTATACACTTTCTCTAATAAACGAAATTGTTTCGGATACTAGTAAAAGATTTCAAAACAATAGCAATTCCTACCAAATTTTCTATTCCTATTGATCGCAAACTTTGCGGATTTTAAACAAAATTTAATCGTGTCCAATAAGGGGTAAGAATTACAGTTTTTCTCATTTCGTCCTAATTTAAGATCTTCCTTCTTAGGGAACGGAACCCATGCAATCTACAAGTATAAAGATTTAGATTCGAACCTAGCAGGCTCGTGTTCACATTTATCGCACGCCTTACAACTTAGTGGTAAGCTCGTAAACCTCTCTTACGAACCTAGTATTCTTCATGTGACATATCATACCTAGAGTGTTGCACTTGCTTTGGTTGCGACCCCATCGTTAGAGTAAGAACTCTCTCCATCCAACAAGGTCAGAGAGTTTATCTGTATTATTTTGTTTACTACTTCCATTACTGTATATGAATTAAGGTATAGAATTCTGTTAGGGTTGACGACCGTATAAATGCTCATCTTAACTAAATGGCATCTACAAATATGATCAATAACCTCTAGTTAACAGCTGTTGCTATGGTTGATTTAATATCGTACTACCTTCTTAATCCTATACTCTGCGATTAAGGGAGTTTCATTATCTGATTGAGGTGATACTTACAGACCTACTTATTAATTGATTTACGTATTGAGCTTCACACTACCATTTATTTTCAATGTTAATGCTGGCTGCGCGGCAGGCGCGTTTCATTATTTAAGTATGCGCGTCACGAGAATTAGGAAATGGAAGTGGCTACATGGTATCATTGACGTTAAATTACCTGTGTAGAAATTATTACTTTACTGTATAAACTTGAATATTTCTTTTCTCATAAAAGATTTTTTTTTATCAAAATTAGGTTGCGAGGAAGATTTAGTGGCACCTTTTCTTTCTAAATATTTGGTCACTGGATTTGTTTTCTCAGAAATAAATAACGCGGGCCAACCGAATCGCTCCTCTTTTCTTTATTGTGGTCGCTTTAAATGGGCGGTTAATTGATTAAATGATAATGTGTTTTCTGTAAACTTCAATAAGAATTACTTATCTATATGATAATTTCAGGAAATAATTATACTATTTGTGTAAGCTGCAGCAAGTGTTAGTCACTATTCTGTGTTACATTTTTGTGTGTGTTATCTAAAACACTTGTGGTAGCGAGAATGTATGCTTTCTTTCAGTGCACACAATGAAAGGTCTTTCATTAAGCAAAGGAAACGTTTCCAGTTAATTATTTAAAATTTACTCTAGAGTTAATTGGTTTTGAGTTGCGTATAGTTACCCAGCAACTTGCTAAAGTACTATAAACATTGTTTTTTTTTTATTTATTTGGTATATGGGTCAAATTTGGGGTTATTTTGAATCGTAATAATATTACTTCGGTTCTTAGTAGCATTTATAAAATTGAAATGTATTTTGTTCGATACAGTTTTGAAAAAGTAATCAAAGATTACTATTAAATTTACATTTACTACACTACTGTAGTTGTTTTTTTTATGTTTTTTCCTTTCTCCCTTTTTCCTATAGTTCCTTATTCATCCACTGCACCACCGAGTATTCAGGAGTCGGGATAGCGGTGCGGGCTGCCGTTGGGGGCGATTTCTGGCGCCCAAAATTACTTTAAACTTTTATTCCCCCTACGCACGGTCTGTTCTGAGCAAAACGGTCGTTTAAATAGCTACGGCTGAGTAATGAACTCTCTCTATCTCCTTTAATAGTATACACACCCACGCATCCAGTGCTTTCGGCGAACTGAACCCCGGCATTTTTCAATTTATTACCTCTGCCTTATTGGCACGTAACAGATAATAATCCTTAATACGATACCCTATCGGGCGACCTTGAGAATAATTTTAATAACTAACTTGGCTCAGGCAAGAATTGGTGACCTTGACCCTGAAAATTAGAATCCCACATACCCTGCAAAGTCTATTTGATACCCCTCACCTTGAGAATTGTAATAACACCTCAAGGCTGGAGGCAGAGGTCAATGAACTAGCTGGAATTGATGGGGGCGTGACCGTGAAACTTTCCTGCCAAATTAACAATCAGCCATAGAATTTATAGGCGACCTTGAACATTTCCTGGTCTTGAAGGCTCACGCAGGGAACGTGGCCTTGAAAAACCTTGTACTTTGACCTAGGCAATGTGGTGATCTTGGAAACCATGTACTTAGACGTAGACAATGTGATGACCTTGAGAAATATATTTCGATGCAGGTAATGTGTACGATGGCCTTTACCTTGAAAACCATTGACCTGGATGTCGACAATCTGCTTCAATGACTTTGAAAAGCAATCTAGTAACCTTTTCGTTTACAACGTGAAGCTATTGAGATATAGAAACACCCTAATAAATTTAATAGACAAAAAGAAAACCTCCGTTTAAATAGATTTTGGCATCTCAGGTATAATTAAAAAAAGGCTTAATGATACGTCTTGATCTTTATTTTAATTTTGTTGTTTTTCCTAGACCTTGAAGCAAATCCTTTACCAATTATATGTTAACCCTTTCAGGTACATAAGAAAACAGATTGGTAAAAACTTGGTATTTTCGTGTTTTCTGACCAATACATACCCAAATAAAACGAATATGAACACAGATTTTCAAAAAAATATCGGGAAAACTGTTTTCCGAGCGGGGACATATTTGTCCCTATGTACCTTAAAGGTAGCAAATTAACACTCATATTCTTATATTGTCAGTTAGCGTGTTTTACATGTTTTTCCCTTCAGAGTGCTAAAAATTAATTAAATTAATAAGGAAGTGGAGTCTTTTTTACAAATTTTTAATAAATGAATCTAATTTACAAGCAAATAAGTAAACAAAGAGAGGTAAAAAAAATGAAACGAAAAGTACAAATAACACTCAGGATCATGGATCATGACAATCGAACCCGTGTTTTTACGGATCACAAACTGAGTGCTCTGACCAGCTGAGATTTGTTCCTATGTAGGCCTCTTTAGGCTGAATGGTATGAAACAAAGCAGTTTCTGTTTGATGTAAAGCAAAGATGGACATTACATTGTTGGCATTTGTTTGTTCTGTTCTCTATCTTATTCTGAGCACATTGAACACATATTTTTCGTTCTGCTTTGGCCATAGTGTGAGTTGGCGGAGTGGGTTTTGTTAACATTTTTCTTCTTCTCTGAGTTGTTATTACTGTGGCTGAGGCACGTTTTAGAGAAGAATAGTCTGAATTCTAAACTTGTCGACAAGGTTGCTTCATGATCTTTTCATTGATATAGCTGACTGTAAGCAATGTACGCGTTATTCATGCTAATGTCCAGAAGATCAAACACGAGTCTGAGATAATATTTTATTCTTGCTTTACGGTCAACTTCATAAACCACTTTTTTTTGGCCCATCAAATCGACTCCACCCATGAAATTATTATATTGGGACACCATATCTGGGCAAGTTACAGTGATTCTTTCAGAAGATCCAGCTTGACGGCGGGCAACTGTTTTCGCCGGAATTGGTGACAAGAAATTGCTCAATAAGTAGGCTTATAATAATACAATAAGTAGACTGTTTTATTGTCCATCCATTTGACAAATGCGATGCCATCAGCACTTGCTTTGAAAATATCCCCGCGTTTCATGTTTACATCAGTTATTTCTTTCGGCATGTGTTTCCTATTTGTTCGAACTGTACCACAGGCCCTAATATTAGCAATGTGTAGCGAAGGAGAGTTGTAAAAATTATCAAAATAAAGTTCTACACCAATGCCTGATAAAGATCTGGAAAATTGCAATACTACAGATTCACCTAGCCCTGTCTCTGGTCCAGGTAACTTTTTTTCCAGTATACACATCAGTTTCAAAAAGGTATCCTGTTTTTGAAGCATAGCGGCACCACATTTTGAGTCCCCATTTTATTGGTTTTTGCTTAACATATTGTTTCATTATGTTATGGCCTTTAAATTTCATCATATGCTCATCAACAGATTGCTGCTTTGTGGAGGATAGAGTTCTTTGAAATCTATCATTTAGAAAGTTCAATACAGGTCTTATTTTGTATGGTCGATCAAATCCAGTACTATTAGGAGCTGGCTGGCTCTCATTATTGCAAAAATGTAAATGTTTCCTTATTTCCTCAAATCTTCGAAGGGGCATTACTGAAACAATGTATGGAACACCCATTTTTGGCTCGCTAGACCAGTAAGCTCTTAGTGATGGTAGAACATGGTAGCTCATTACATAACTCATGCCGAAAAATGCTCTCAACTCTTCCAAATTCGATGAAAATGTAATACCACATTGTTCAACGTATCGAATACTCTCAGGCAATATAATTGTAGTTATTAGATCATCAAAACCACAAACAGCTTAAAATACTTCAAGTGGGGTTGGGAGCTCAGAACTAGTTTCAAAAACCAATACCTTACCGTGTTTAAATGTGAGATCATCATGGAAAATCTTTGGGCTGTGCAAATATTTTTTTCCATCTAAAAATATTGTTAGGTATTCTACGGTTATTTGAACTTTCGGGTCCGGCAGTTGTAATTGCAACCGAATCCCTACTTGACTGTGAAGTGCTTGGTTGACTAGGTTCAGATAAGACAGTTATATTTGCCGGATGGGGAGGCTCAATCATAGTTGTTTCAACACCAGCCTCAACATCTTCAGTTAGAAACTCAATATCTTCTTGATCCAGAAGCAAATCATCCTTCATAATCACTATCGTCTGCTGTGAGAAGTTGTAAAAGTTCGTCTTCCTGTAATGCAAATTCTCTTACTGGACGAGGCATATAATTCTGAAAAGAGAGAGAAAAAGAGGTGTTTTCATTGAGATTCAAACCAGAAAAGTAAAATCATGTGTCAATTCTTCCATTTAAAAACTAGGAAGGAAAAGTTACCATTGAGGTACATTGGGACACCGGTGTCCCGTTCAGTTTTTGATTGTTTCGGGACTTTCATATAAAAAAAATCAAGACGTCGATATTATTTATAGAAAATTAACTTACAAGTCAGTACAATATCTTCAAAATATTACAAAAATCAATTATACTTTAAAAATTATAATCAACTGAATATCACTGATCAGACAGCATGGACTCGATGTTACTTCTAAAGCTATTAAAGACTGACTGAAATCAGAATTGTGCAAATGAACTACCAAAACCAAAGACAAATATATGAGGACTCATTAAATAACAATCAAAACGAACCATCTCAGGTTATTGGCAAAGGTATCAGCTTATAAAGTTGTGGGACAGATATGTCCCTTGTACCTCAAGGGGTTAAGTTACCACAGCATTATAATTTAACATAAGTAGTTGAAATTAAAGTTGAATTAAAAAAATTACATAAAACGTTCTGCATTATACTTTTCTCTGTTAATAACACTTGCACTTATTGACAAAGCTATTTCTTTGTTAGATTTAAATGGATTGTTTTAGTCGATGTCATTTTTATATTTGTGAATGCTTCTATCATTTTCTCTATCATTTACTCTTACATCATAACTTCATTAAATTTTGTTAAATGTGTTTTTTGGCTGATACTTTTCATTGTTAGCCTTCGTCCGATAGATGGTGTTTGTCATACCAATATTTAATGTTTAATGGTCTAGTGTTCTTTACTAAAATTTAATTCTATAGTTGGTTTATTCGTTTCTCAAACTGTTGTATTAATAGCAGGCTGATGTTTATGTTGTAATTTTTCAATTTTCACAAAATTGTTCAACATCTTTAATGATTTTAATAGATATTATTACTAACGAAGGTAACTGTAAGTATTATCGAAACGGACAGAGAGTGTAATAAAAATACACCATTAAAATATTCAAAAAACATAAGTATTTTTTATCTGTAATAATGGTGAAAGTTTACATTTTCATATTGATGTTATACTTATGTACAAAATTTTATCAATTTAATTTTTAGTAAACCTGCTCATTAAAAGTTTAACTTAATAGTAGGTATATTATATAACGAGCTGCGAAAATGGTAGAATTTTCACACGAGGACTTGCAAGATTTGCACAATAATTTTGCAGAATTATTGGCATTTTAGTTTATGAATGTTAAAGAACCAGTTATTAACAATGACGTGTTATCGTAAACGAAAACAAAAAATGGCAAAATAAATTAACTAAGGCCACCAATTTTAATAAGTAGATTTCATGATTTATTTCGTTTATCCGAATAGAGTTTTTTTTTTATGTTAGTTAATTAAATTTAACGGAATCTCAGTAAAAGGACTAGAACGAAAATGTAGGCGAAGTTAAAGAAACTTTCTTAAGAAATTAGCTGAAACAATTATTTGATAAAAGTTTTATTGATCAGTCCAAATGGCAAAAAAATAAGGGAGACCACTTGAACTACTTACTACTTAATTCATTGACTGGAGATCCATGGGGTTGGTTAACTACATTTTTTTTTGCGTTTTAGTGTAAGATTTAATAGCGTGGATGTGTACAAATTGATATTTATTTCTTATCCTTTTTTTGCATTTGTGCAACATACAGTGGCATTTGATCGATATTAACTAGTGCGGTTAATTACTTATTAAACGCGTGCATAATTCAATTAAAGTTCAAATTATGTTGGTATAATGTACAGGACAAAGCTTGAATGGTTTTGATAGTAAAAGTATAATTTAACGCAAAGCGGTATGAAAGGCATTGTTCGTATTATACTGTAAAGTTTAGTTTCGATTACAGAATTCCATAAAGTAGAGTTTTTCGCCTGATCCGATTACGTATAACGGCAGCTTACATAAGTGTTTTCACTGAACACTGTTATTGATGTGCTTTAAGGATGTTCCGTATTTCTCCTTTTTTATCAATTTTGTATTTTTCTCAAAGGCGCATAAGGCTAAGTGTCTTTTCAATGAGGAATTGAATTGTAATGTCAACATACCCTATTAGTGTTGGATAAAACGCACAGAAAAATAGAACTTTATGAAAAAGGAAGAGAAATTGTAGCTTTTATTTCTAATTTTCTGAATGTTTTTTTTAGTGATTTTGTTCTATTCATTAGTAGTAACAAATCGGTTACCGTCTGGCAATACAAATAAATCTGACTGACGTGAATGTGTAGCAGTTGTTTTATGTGTAGAAACACGTTACGTAAACACGCAACCACTCACGTTTTTAAGCTACCTTTTTTTAATTTTTATTAATTAATATTGCATATTATCTCAAATTTAATTTATGGCTTAGCGTGATTAAAATCAACCCGTCAAAAGCCAAATCTATGAATGTTTTGGTGTTATTAAATAACTACATACGGGTGTGCTGTTGCACCTTATCATTTTTATTAATATCTTACAGGGATAATGTTCACAAGTCTCAAAACAGCACGTTTCCCCTGAAGGGCAAGTGCGACCACCCATTGCGACCTAATGCAATTAGGCGGCAAACCTGCATAATCTCAAAAAAATTGCTTAAGTGCCATAAATATTAATCAAGCAGATATTTAACTAGTCTTGATTGACAGACCCCTTGATTTCTTTCAATCAATGATAATCAATACATAGGCAATTTTACAATACTAATAAAACTATAATTTAACTGCCCTACTGTACTAGACGTAAGTCTGTTATCAGAAGTGCTGGCTAAATCTGGTTCTGGGATTGATGTGAGTTTTCTCCCAATTAAAAAGTGCGCGGGGCTCATGGGATTAAAATCGTGGGGGTTAGTGGACAAGGCAGTCAAAAGGTGGGAGTTTAATACTGCCTCGATTTCCATTAGAAGTATAAAGAATTCTTCGAGGGTTATTGATGTGCTTATAGTAACCCTTTTCAAATGAAATTTGATGGACTTTGCGCCCTCTTCCCAGTAACCACCAAAATGTGGCGATCTAAGAGGTGTAGAATGCCATGTAGTCTTGTAATCATAGCATTATTTGGTCAATTGGTTCTGATTTTCTTCCTCTCAAAGGAATGCACATAGCTGCTTTAATTCTGAATTAGCTCGAATAAAGCTGCTTCCGTAGTCAGAGTAAACACTTAGCGGTTGGCATCTTCGTGATATAAATCTTTTAAGGGCTGCTACAAAAGCTTCAGTGGTCTGATCCGATACTAGTTCGAGATCCATTGCCTTTGTAGAGCAATACAGAAGAATACAAATGTAGCGTTTAATGAGTCTACAAGCACGGCTTTTCTTCTTTCTTATCATAACTGGATCTGCATAATCCATCCAGCAGTTATACAATGGGGGTGATTTAGTAATACGGTTTTTTGAAAGATTTCCCATGACGAGATTAATTGATTTAGGTTTTGCGCGGAAAAACTTTACGCATTGATGCACAAGTTTGTATAACATACTTTTAGCAGCAAGTGGCCAGCACTTATCGCGCAAAGGTGGCAATAGCTGATCAGTTCCGCAGTGTAGTGATCTAATGTGCTTTGCACAGCATATTAGTTTTGTTAGGCAATGAGATGAGGAAAGAATTAGTAGATATTTTTTACAGTAGTCGAAGTTTGACAACACTGTGCACCCGATAACACGCAACATGCCATTTTCGTCTAAAAACGGATTTAACGATAGCAATTTGCTTTTAGCGTCAAGTGATTTGTTGTAATTTAAGCTTTTTATTTCCTTGCTGGACAATTATTAATAAGTACTATAATGCGTTGTCTGTGTTTGTGCAAGTTAATACGCCAAACATTCCATTTGCGGGTAAGGTTTTTGAATTATGTATAAATCTATAGCAGTAAGCGGTAATACACTCTAGTTTAATTAATGACGAAAATTTACAAAATGATTGCATTGTTCGTACTTCTAGCGAAATTTTAGTCAACGGGCGAGTTTCTAAACCATTTCCAATAACTTCGGGTTGATTTGGCCAGCAAGAGTGATCTTTAAGTAAGCATTCTGCCGCGTTCCACCATAGGGTTGAATTTAAAATCTCCTTTTGAGTCACCCAGCGCGGTAAAATATCAGCAGGATTATCGTGAGTTCGGATGCACTTCCACTTGTAAGGATGGGTGAAATGTTTAGTCTCAGCCACAAGATTACGTAAAAAAGTACCTAGTTTATTGCAAAAGTCCCTAGTTATAGAATTAGTCTGAGATCCTGGGTTTAATAAAGCGCGGCCTATATGAATGTTTCCAGGATTATCCTTGATTTTAACAATCTGTAAAGTTATTTTGACGCACCGTGTATGTGTAGCCTTTTGATAACGTATGTAACGTGTTTTGAATGTATCTGAAGTGAGTTTGCATAAAAAGAATTTTTTGGTTTTGCGTGTATGCGTAATGTAAGTTGTGTAAATGATACGCCATTGGAATTTTAATGAAGCCTTAGCTATCATATGAAGGAATATTTCAATGTTATCGAAAGATTTTCATGTTGAAAGCGTTATATTTGGTCGAGAACTAATGTTTTGAGTAAATTTTTATTGATACGGCACTGGTAAAACTACTGGTCTTTTTACTACTGTGTATGAAGGAATGTGAACTAAAAGAAATGGTTGTAGATGCATGAATGAGTGAGTTATGCTCTATTGATATCTTATGTACCGTAAGGAATATGGATCCATATTCTTGTATGTAGAAATTTTTGTAATATTGTGCAATAATGGTAAATTAATGCATGTTCAAGAATGTGAGGGAGTTCGTTAGAATTTGCGGGAATAAGATTCGCCCACATGTGAGACTTGCATGGAAAGTTGAGATATAATCTAGTTAATCTACAGAGTGGATGCATTTGCAATTGATGGTTTCTTCGGAAAGTTTTTAATGATTTACAAAGTAATTCAAGATGGCTACGTTAATTTCGCACTGTTAGCGTCTTCTTTCACGTTGTAACCTTCAACGCGGCAAAGAAACGCACGAGATACTATGTTGTTATAGGTGAATTTTGATTTTAGCGCGAATTTATTGTGACGTGTTGGCAATATGGCTGGCAGAAGGTACATAAGCGAGTGCCCGAATTGGAGGAAAGGGAGTTAAAGGTGGTAAGTAAAGCTTGATGGTTAGGGGTTTTGAGTACGGTTGCGCGCGTGATAACTATCAGAATGGTTAGTTGTTGGAGTTCCTTTGTGAAAATTAAACACTGCATTAACCATTCACAAATAACTAGGTAATATATTGTGAGTTGAAGTAAAACATTAGTGATTTTCTTCAAGAAATAAAAAGTGCTTAGGCAGATTAGAAGTTAATACAGCAAATACTTTGTTATTAGTGTTGGATTGTGAGACGCTTGACCTAATATTATTATAAAGAGATATTACACTGAGATTTGGTACACCTAAATGTCTAATTAAATACAGTTAATCAGGTGAGTTTAAGTCAACTCACTCCATCCAGTGGCGTAGAATATTTTAAGTTAATCAGTTTAAGTAAAAAAAAACGCACGCCCTTGATTTTTTTGAAGAAATATTTTTTTGATAGATTCAACATTTAATTCTGCAAAAAAAACCATACTAAGTATTTTTTCGATTCGGCACCCCGTTTTTGAAATATTTTGCATTAGCATAAACGACCACATTATTCAATAAAAATCAAAATTTGTTTTAATTTACAAAAAAATAACGCAGTTAACTATTAGGTACATTATTAAAGAGATATTGGAGGAATCAAAAACAAAATAATAATTATTTTTATACATATTATTCAAAATGTCCTCCTTCCTTTGAATGCAGGCTTGTATTCTTCTTAGCAAATGAAACCTAACACGCTGAAAAATTTGTGGAATAGCCATAATCTCATCGCATGCCATCTATATGCGATTCCAAAGTTGCTCTCGATTATCAATTTGAACAGAATAGACACGAGTTTTCAGATAAACCCACACAAAAAACTCCAATGGGTTTAAATCTGGCGAACGTTTCGGTCACGGTACTTCACTTCCTCGTCCAATCCAGCGTCCAGGGAACCATGCATTTAAAAATTCTCTGACGTTTCGTGTAGAATGTGGTGATGCACCATCATGCATGAAATACGTGTTCATTCTAACATCTAATGATACGTCGTCAAACAATTCTGGCAAATTTTCTCTCAAAAAATTTAAATAGAATTCGCCAGTAAGTCTTTGGGAAAACGGATAGGTCCGATTAGGTGATCGTCTAGTATACCTATCCAAATATTTTCGCTAAATCTATGTTCGTGAGCTGCAACTACAGTTGGATGATGATTTAAATCTAACCATTTGTGGGAATTATGCAAGTTCATTATTCCATTTCGGGAAAAAATACACTCATCAGTGGTCAATAAGTTTCTAACAAATTGTACATCTTCTGCATTTTTATTTAAAAACCATTCGCAAAAATTCATTCGACGAGGATGGTCAGCAGGCAATAATGCGTGCACTTTTTGTAGGTGGAAGGGATGTAAATTTTGTTCTGGTAAAACTTTCCAAGACTTGCTATGCGACACACCAAATTCTAAACCTAACTCACGCGTACTTATTGATGAATTTTCACAAACTCTATCTAAAATTTGTTCCCCAATTTCAACTGGTACACGAACATTTCGTCCGGAATTTTTCTTTCCTTTTAAACTTCCATACTTTAACAAGTTACGGTGAACGGTTCTAAACGTAGTATGATCTGGATATCTTCTATTTGGAAATCTTTGTTCATAAAGTCTAGCAGCTGCACGAGCATTGCAATTAGTATTACCATAACATAAACGTATATCGATCAGTTCTCGTTTGGAATAATTCATTTTTTCACAGTAATTAGACATAAACAATGAATTACAAAACACGCGTAAATGCAACTATTTTAGCAAACATAAGATATGTATCTGTCAAATGCAAAGCAATCTCTAATTTATTTAATTTGGTTATTACTGAATAATGTAGTCGTTTATGTTAATGAAAAATAGTTCACAAACGGGTGCCGAATCAAAAAAATACTAAGTATGATTTTATTCGCAGAATTACAAGTTCTATTTAACTAAAAAATATTTCTTCAAAAAAAGCAGGGACGTGTGTTTTTTTTTACTTAAAGTGATTAACTTAACACATTCTACGCCACTGGATGGAGCCAGTTGACTCAAACTCACCTGATTAATTGTACTTAATTAGACCTTTAGGTGTACCAAATCTCAGTGTAATCTCTTTTGTAGTTTTTGAGGAATATTAAAAAAAATCATATCAAAATTATTTCTTAATCAACCTGTGTCTCGGTTAGGAAGCATTTTCGGAAAAGCGTTTATGATAATTTTTGTCTTATTTTGAATCATAGAATCTCCAGTTTCGTTTGTCGGTGATTTTAAAATACACCCTGTATATGTGGAAGTAACCATTATTTTAATGTGATAAACGTTTCAAGGGCAAACCTCACACTGTAAGGTGATGTGCTGTTAGACTAAAGGGCCGCTATACCAGGACGCGAGTGAACAAACCATAGACATTGCGTTAGTAAGTACAACAGCCGAGTGCGAATGACGGCTACCTCTCGTGTTTTGTGCATAGTGCATCTAATAATTTTAAAAGTATTACCGAAAGCAGACCATATGGACTACAACTGCCGCACAGAGAAAGGATTAATTAATGTAATACGTAAGAATTAGATTTAAAAATTTTATTGAACCAAAACAAGTACTGTTATCTTTTAAGCATACATTTTTTTTCCTGTTATTGTTGCATTAGTTACGGTTCACTCATCCAAAGCAAAAAAAAAGATAACTGAACTTTAATTATTCTGTTGTTTCCAGTTTTAAGAAGGGGGTAATTTTAATCTTAATGTATTTATGGGTGAGTGGTTCTTTTTAACCACGCCGTTTATAATTTACAAGCAGAATTTGTCAATATACAGGGTTATTCAGGTTATTCGACACGGAAAATTATGGCCAAACGACTTGACTTTCAAAAAGTTTTATTTTTGGAGTTAATGTAGGCCTACAGGCGGCACATTTTAAAATTACTCTCGTAATGTACAGGCTGTTCCAAAAGTATAAAACATATCAAAGTTGCAATTTATCAACGGAACACCCTATATATTATTGCATTTTTAGTTTCTGCGATCAAAATAAGAATGAGTTTTACTAAGGTTTACCCGACTTAAACCTTACATGTTTTGAAATATTTAGCATTTTCTGAGAATGTGGTAATAATTGTCAAGTTTAAGTTCTCAACAAGTATTCACTTTATCGTCAACTAAACTTTACACTTAGCTTACTATTTGATTATGTATCATAACGCACTGAATAAAACACTGACTACCATATACAAAGTGTTTATAAATCATGACTCAAAAATTTAAAAGGTTTAAATAGTAATAACCTGATTAGTTTAAATAGAACACCCAGTATTTTATATCAACAGCAGATGTAGAATTTAGTTCCCTATCGAATCCTATAACACTGTCATATGTCTAATTCTTGTTTTCACGCGTTCTGATAAGCGAAATTAGGCTTTGCATATTTTCGAATTTAAACGATTGGAAATTGCGTAATGAGCCAGACCGATCACAAAATTTCATTTTAGCAGTGAAATATTCATGCAGAACACTACTAACAAAGTACTTATTTTTTTTTTATTACTCAGCATAAATTACAGTTTGAAGTATTAAAGTTTAAACATATTAATGAATATCTAAATACAATTTTAAAGATAAAGTATTAATAAAATATAACGATTTTATTGACGATACCAGCACTAATCGTTCTAACGTTGAATTATTCAGCAATTAGCGAACGTTTTCTTTGAGATAACATTTCATGGTTAAACCGATTTCGTTCATTTTGTGGGTTTCTCTAAATTGGGCATTGATTATTTATTAAACTTTAAAGTTCATTAACTGTTGTAGATATAAATTTATAGATACACGAAGGACTTTTTAAAAGCTACATAAGTTAATGTTTTATTTTTATGAATTGGAGTTTCCATTTATACAGGGTGTGTTCAGCAAGTTATAACAACTCGTGTATCACTACATTTTCTGAAGGTTTGAGTCGATTTGTTTGGAAGTGTGTTTGACTTTAAGGAGTTAGTGTATGAATTTACTGACTATTCTTCAATCCTGTCTTCCACAGTCAGATAGGATTAATTTACCATCTCGCCTAAGACGATTTATTTTAGCAAAATTTAAGATTCTGGTGGCACCAGAGACATCTTTCCCGGACTGAGCTGTATAAGTTGTGAATTTATGGTAAGTGTAAGGTGTTTGAGCTTATTATTTAATCATTTTACTCCTTATCTCGACCCCCCTATTTCCGCTGTAGCTGGTTTGGCAGCCCGCTTGCATACGCAACGCCTAGTGCGGATTGGACGTGTAACAACACGCAGTGGATAATAAGGTTTGTGAGAAGTTTGCAGTGGGGCACAACATGGAATTTGTAATAGAAGATCTTTTAAGATTACAACAATGGAAGCTTGGTGCGTCATAGAATTAGATATTTACTCAGCGGAACACTGAGACTCGAACTAGGTGTTTACATTTTTATTTTTACCCATACACTGATCACTACTTCTAGATGGATGTGAAAACGTACCCTTGCGTGTAACACGAGGTGTATCATAATGAAGAAGAGTATTATGCTTCCCGTTGCGTTTTTACTGGAACAAGCAGTACAAGTTTGGAACGAATGATTACGCTTAAAACAATTAAGGCAAAGGTGTAAACGTTTAATTTCCGAAACGCATCTAGTTATTTCTAATTTTCAAAATTCCTGGCAATTGAAAATACTACGCGCTGTCTTGCATTAAACACAAAATTTAACACCATTTGCTTTGTTATAATTAATCAAATTTTATAAGTTCTAACTGCACCTGCTATTATTTGACTCAATGGATCCTAAGAAGTCACGCCGTTTATCTATAAATTCAGTGAATTCTTCAAACGAAGGAAAATGGTCTTTTTTAAGATGGGACCCCTATTCTTGTCGTACTATGTTAAATTATGCATTATTTTTAAGATTTCATCTAAAAAGGTTTGTAATTAACTATAATTCTCGCGTTTAAGCGGTTATAAATTGAATAACGCCCTAAGATTTTTGTTCGCAGCTAGTTTTTCATTTTCATATTTCCTAGTTAATGTTTCCCATACAATCATGTAATTTTCCAGAGAAATTTTTAATGTTTGAATCTTTTGAGCAGCCTCGCCCTTCAATGAACTGTTCAAGTAATGAAACCGTTGAACGTTTTTTAATTTTGGATTTTGATTTATCATGGCATCAAATGAGTCGCGAAATTCTGTGCAATCCTCAAATTTACCGCTGAAAACGGGAAACTCAATATTGGGCATTGGCAATGTAACACTTTCATGTGCTACGTCATTTGATTTTATGTATTTACTAGTTGCGTTAGTTTCAACCACTAAACGCTGATCAATGAAATTAGATGCCTTCTAAGTAATTTTAAAGAATGTATTTTCAAAACCTTCTAATTCCTGCTCATGGGAGGGATCGTCAGAATTTTGCATGATTTTTAATGAATGGCTTCAAACTCCATCATAATGGATTTAGTATGCTGTAGTCTGTTGGCGAGTTCCACAACTTCATCGGGATCACCACAATTACAATTAATAATTTTAGTAAAGGATGCTTTGAACCTAGTTAATCGTGATTCTAATAATGCCGTGTGTGACTTTAACTCTTCCATTACAATGCAGTTCGAGGCAGTATAAAAGTAAAGGAAAGGAACATGTAATATGAAATATGCTACTTACTACTTGGCGAACTCCATTTCTTGTTCGAATGAATATGATGACCGGCGGTTCGGTTGATGTGGAAATGCGAAGTAGGTAGATACCAGTTGAAAGAAGTATTTCGTTGGCGTATAACGCTGCAGTAATATGATTTGATGATTCGTATAACACGTTGCGATAGCGAAAATGAATTTGTAAATGACGCACTTCTTGCTGTACATCACTTAGAATGTAATATACTTCACCCTTTACACTTAACGCAAAAAATAAAATGAATCATTTTTTAATTAATTAACGCGTTCACATATCCAGCTCGAAGGACCATGTTTTGGTGTTATTCAATAATTACACACGGGTGTGTTGTTGCACCTTATCGTTTTACTGATATCTTACAGACACAATGTTTACAGGTCTAAAATCACTACAATACCGCTAAAGGGTGTAATGATCCTAAAATTCGTCACCTATTAATTATCCAATCCTAGTACAGAATTCCTATCAAAACTTCATTACTCTTTATTTACTTAAACTGAATGTAGTATTGTTTATAAATTCTATCAGTTTCCCATTACTTTTCCCTCTCCTAGTGCCAGTTCCAAACAATTCTTCAGAAACGTAAGTAGCTATTTGCACTTTCTCGGTGTTTGTACCACGAGGAGTAGTAAGTAGTTACCCAGTAACGTGGTTCTACTGCTGGTGGCTTCCGCCCCAAGAAGTAAGGCTATCTTACGAAGCCACTTTCCTGTCTAACTCTAGTATCCGAGAATCTGCTCTATCCGTGTACGTACCTCGAAGGATAGATAAAGATTGTTAATAGAATTGCTTTATTAATGGTGGTTTCGACCCAAATTATAAGGTAATTCTATACCGTGACATCCCTGTAATTCTCCCTTTTACCCTTGTATAAAAACCTGATACCTATGCAACATCTATTCGGTGTTACTACCACGAAGGGTGTATAGAAATCATTAGATATCCATTTAATCCAGATTCTCAATATATTACTCATACCGTTACCAGCTTAGTATAAGTCATATCCGTATAATTCTCCCTATTACCCTTGTATAAACCTGATACCTATCTAACATCTGTTCGGTGTTACTACCACGAAAGGTGATAAGAAATCATTAGATATCCATTTAATCCAGCTTCGCAATATAATACTCATACCGTTACCAGATTAGTATAAATCATATCCCTATAATTTTCCCCATTACCCTTGTATAAACCTGATTCACTTTCATAAAAACCACTGGGTCCATCTATCTTCACCTCCATCAGTAACCCGACCGACAGTCATCATTGTTAATTAATTATTATTACACTTATTAAAAGAAAACCCGCGGAAAACAACAGACACATGCTTAATGACATTTGTTACAGCATGCGACAGGTGCGAACAAACCCGAACCCAGATCCCGACATCAGACTCAAGCTACCCAACTGAGTTTAATTTTAGTTTACCCACCAGAATAATTATTTGTTTTTTATTATTTAAAGGTGTTATATTTTTGTTTCTATTCACAAATTATATTCTTAATACATTGTGTTACTTGATTCTAAATCCAGGCAACCCAAACATATAGTGGAGTATTGAAAATTGCAAACTGAACCTCCCCTGTGATCCTGAGCTAGTAAACCAGGATAATTAATAAAACAATTATCGTACACTCGTTTAGGGTGCTACAAGGATACAAGTGAACTATTACTGCGCCCGAACTGCCGGGCGACCTCTCATTCCGACAGAATGCTGTTAAGCGGCAAACCTGCATAATCTCAAAGAAATTACATAAGTACCATAAATATCACTCAAGCAGACATTTAACTAATCCTGATTGACAGGCCCCTTGAACAACGCATGCCGCAATTGCCAGCATGAAGAGCTATAAATGCTTCAGTATAATTTGATATTAGTTTCGAAACATTCAGAAAAATGAAGGTAAAGACAACGTATTTATTCCCTCCCCCAGAGTCTGCATCGCGGAATTAAGAATAGGTACCGTCATGCTAGGATCGTGTGATAATTTTTTGACGCACTGGGTATATTTAGTGTTATATTGTGCGTGCCACGTATGTCTGATGTATGAACGTGTATTTGTACGTGAAAATTTCTTTTCAGTGTATTGGTGTTATTTTTACGTCACTGAAATTTCAGTAGTACGGTGAATTTTATTGAAAAAGATATCTGAATGTATTTTCAGAAATGTAGGATCTAAATCGCTATAAAAGAATAGTGTGAGTGAATGAATGATATGTTGGCATTATATGAAAGTGTAGAAGAAGAACACAATATCTTCACTTATATAAATGAATTAGAAAGGAACAGTTTAAATACGATTGCCAAATAGCATTGAAACTTACTGAATTTTGCAAAAATAGTTAAATAAAAAGTTAAATTTGGTTCTTAAGGTTGTGTTAAATGCACATAAGTATTAAATTTGGACATTTCAGAGAATTATTGCGCCTTTCAAGTCTCAGTTGCGTTAATTATTATTTTCGGTTCCGCAAAGGCATATGACATTTAAACATTTAGGGAGTGGTTAATTTTAATTTAGCCGGTAAATTTTTACATTAGCAAAATGTACGTGACTACCTTTAGATGGTATGGTTGCGCGCGTGGGTTTGTTTTTTTGAAAGAGAATATAATGATCTGTGATAATTATGTGCGGCAGTTAAGACATCAGTTATTTTCTGGTAAAAACATTAAGGGTATATATTAAAACGTTTGGAAGCAAAGTGGATATACGTGAGTTGAAAGTAGTTATAAAACCTTTCCAAAAATTGAAAGAAAATAAACTTTTAAAATGATCCTTTTTAACTAAGAAACATTTTTCTTTTAAAGGTCAAACTGAATTGAATGTTAATACCGATGTAAGTACATGTGTAACAATCTTAAACTAATTAAATTCATGGATAGCAAAGTACCTAGACACATGAGTTAAAATATTAAATTCAACGAACACTAGAGAAGGCAATTAGTAAACAAATTGCTCAACTAACATAAGCGTTAAAGAATGTAAGTGAAATCGAAGCATTTAAGTTTCACTAGCGAAGCAAAGGCCGAGAGTGCGCGAGTCCATGCACTGCCTCAAGGATTAATCAAAGAAGTTTAGCTGCTTACGAACGATTAAGGAATTTATACGTACGAATAATATAGTGTGAGATTGATTGTCTTATAAAGGCGGCACAGTAAATGTTGAAAATTTTAATTGGGCCACACAGTAATGAATTCTCGCTACTTTTTTTGTGTATATGTTTAGATAATAAAATTTAGCAGGGTCGTTAAATCTAAGCCATTGGAATTCTTTTTTTTTGTTTCTATGGCTTCAGTAAAGTGGTCAATGTGTGTAACATTTTTCAGAATTGGTTAACAAAGTTAGATTAGTCATCTTATTTCCTTATTTAGGTCATGAATTCATGATAGACCTCCCCTAACAATCTTAATGTAACGCTCTTTTAAAGTGAAATGTCGATATAGAGTTTTGAAGAGAACCAATATCACGTTATTAGATTGCCTTGGTTTTTTTTATTTCATTTACGTGTATAGTTGTATAAAGGATTGCAAGAATAATAAAACTTTTAATAAATTGGCTATGTTGATAGCGATTCAGAATTGTTGATACTATAATATGTAATTGCTAATATTTCATTAGATTCATTGATAAAGTATTGACCCTTAGTTGAAGATGCTGTTAACACAATATTTCTTTATATGCAGATAAAAACAAACGTTTCAGACTTCTGTAAAATCGATACATACTTGAAAACGACTTAAATATATCGTAATGATAAAAAATTGGAAATAGTATTTTGGAGAATATATCCATATATATCCATAATGGACGTACTGATCGTTACGTTTCTCTCAATTTTAAGATAGGAGTTAAAAATGATTAGACGATTATATTTCCAAATTAGGTAATATACATTTATTTCAGATTTTTTTATAATATCTGTAAATATTACTTCATATATATATATATATATATATATATATATATATATATACGATGGTAAATTCGAAAATATAATGACGTCTTGCCACCTTGATTTTATGAATATACAGGGTGTAATCAATAATTTTCTGGTAAAATGTACTTCAAAATTTTCTTAAACTATGGACGATCTCGTTTTTAATACGAATTCAAGTTAAAAAGCTTGAAAATTGAATTGACATGGACGTATTTGTTGTTTAGGATTAAGATAAAACTATTAAAACCATTGGGACAAATTTTAATGTAGCGAAACTTAAAAATGTAGACGTAATGGGGTTTTCTGTTCGTTAGTAGCTTTAATACACAAGTTATGACTGATTAATAATAACGTTCTTGGTATTGGAATTTTAACTGAACTATCAGGATAAAATAGGTTGAAATACCAATTACAGAACCATTTGCAAAAATGAAACGTACCAAAAGTCGTATTATATATCACATTTCGTTATAGAAGACATCCAACTTGAAAACTATATTCTAACGTATACATGGACGGCCGAGGGGGTTGTGCCCTGGGTGTCGGTATCGGTGTGCGTGTGGCTGTGGTTGCTCGTGTAGGTGTGGGTGTTGATGTGGGTGTGGGTATGTGTCTTGGTGTGGGTGTGCGTGTCGGTGGGCGTGTGCGTATGCGTGCACGTGTGCGAGTACGTGTGAGTGTGCGTACGCGTGTGCGTATGCGAGTGTGGTGCGTACATAAATCTTTGAAAATTGAATATCTTTAGAGTAGTAATATTAATAATAATAATTATTATTATAATAATGGTAATAATTATAATAATAATAATATTAAAACAAATCACATATACATGGTAACTAATAAATTGAAAAGATCACTGATTTGATAATTGTTAAAAGTTACTTGTCAGTGTTTAATGTCTTGTATGTATTTTCTAATCGATTTTTTCAGGAAGAATATGCCATGTACTAACGCAGAAGCGTATATGTTGAGAGTTTATTTCGAATGCTTCGAAAATACTGCACTTGCTTCGGGACAACATGCAATGCAATTTCCACAAAGAAGACATTGTACTCGAGAAGCATATTCAAGATTGGCCAGGCGATTACGGCAAACTGACAACGTGTAGCCGATTCAAGTAGCTGAAAGAGTTTGTAGAACACGCACCGAGGAAAAAAATGATCAACGTTTTGGCCTACGTGCAATACCATCCTACCTTAAGCACCAGAAAAATTTCCGACCATTGTCACTGCTCCTAAATATGATTCGGTAATATCAAAATTCCTGTTACGCATATTAGGAAGTCATTTTCAGTAGTACAGGTGGTGTAAATTTGCACAATAGGCGTTATTGGTCCTACCACAATCCACTTTGGATACGGCAAGTAGAACATCAAAATCGCTGGAGTTTGAACGCATGGAGCGGAATGATGGAAGGACAAAATAGGTCCACATTTTTGTGACCAATCCCTTAATGGGGAGAGGTTCTTGGAATGTTAGAACCTTTCTCCTCTACCACTTCTAGAAGACACCTTAGAAATAAGAAGTCACTTGCGATTCCAGCTTGATCATTGTCTGGTACATTATGACGGAAACGTACACCGGCATTTATGGAACAATATTCCAATCGTGCTGAAATTGAAGCATCTGGCTAAGCTTTATTTGTGTATGTAGTTCTAAGAGTTTTGTGCTTCTGTTTGATTGTTATTACTGATGCTCCGTTTGCTGCACGCATCAAAACTAAGTTTTGAACCAGTCTTAAGCCTGGATAAAGTGTGTAGGAAGGCAAAACGCGACGTATTAATATTGTTACTTAGCGGGTAGAAACTCGAATAGTAATTTAAATTACGTCGGTTACCATGGTATTCAAATTTTTAACATTTTCTCGTATAAATCGAGAATGTAGATATCGCGAAGAGTTTTTCATTAAAATTTAGGTAATGTTAAGCCGCGTAACGGTCTTTCAAGTAAATAGTACCTTTCTATCTAGTTTTTTCCAAAATATTACAAAAATGTGTAATAGCTACAGAGAGCACCCTCTGGTTTATTTGTTTAAAGCTAAATGTTCCAAAAAAATATTTGGATTCTACCGAATCACATTTAGGGGCTATTGACAATGTTTGAGTCTATAATCATGATCAGTATGATTTAATACCTGACGGAAAACAGTGTGGTAATGATTCATATTACTGTTTTGAAGAACCTCGTGGACAATTTTTTTTTGGATTCCCAAGTCATCGAAAATTTTTTAGTGCTTAAGGTAGGATCGTATTTCACAAAGGCTAAGACGTTGATAATATTTTCCTCGGCGCGTGTCCTACGAACTCTTACAGATGCTTCAATCGGCTACACGTTGCCAATTTTTCCGTAATCGATGGCGGTATTCACATTTTTAACATTTTTTCTCATAAATCCAGAACGGATGGGGTTATCGCGAAGGCGTTTTCAGTAAATTTAGGTAATTTTAAGCGGTGTAACGGTCTGTCAAATGAATAGTAACGCTCTATTTATTTTTTTCCAAAAATCACAAAAATGTTTAATCGCTGCAGAGAACGCCCTCTAGTCCACCTGTCTAAAACTAAACGCTGCGACAAAAATACACCTTTCAAAAGACTAAAATTGCTTTTTCAAACGAGGCTAAGAATATTCCAATCCGTTGAGAGTCTCAGGAGATGTTAAAATGTAAATATGGGAAAATACATTGGCTTCCCCCTCCTTTACTATGAGAGATACCGAAAAATGTCGCAAAGTGATGCGGTCTCACTCAAGTTCTCAAATGATATTTTCAAAATTATAGCTTATCACTCAATACATCTGGGAAAGCTTTTGTCATCAGATTTTTATTAAAGTTAACATTTGGATATAAAGGACCTGAACCATACAGGGGGCATTCCTCCATTGTGATTTATTAAACACAAGCATATTACAGCTCGTATGTTATAGCTGTGTAATATACTACTTTAAATCTATCCATCATCGTCTTTTTCTAGCCACACTCTGTTTTTATCTTTACCGTATCCCTTCTCGTTTTACCACATGCGCTTCTCAGGAATCTCATGCCCATGGCATATATTTTTCCTTCGTGCTTTTTTTGGCATACCTATGTCTCATTTCCAGACAATACTGGCGGGACAAACACGCCAATACAGATTTCTTGTTTCGCAGCTAGACTCATACTTTGGTTTCCCATTATCGTCCACATACCTTCAATCACTTCTCTTTCAGCATTGAGCCTCTGTCCAATCTCTTCATCCATTGTACCATCTGCAGTAACCATTCTACCCAGATAAACAAACTAGTTCACTTGTTCCATATTTTTTTCAAAATTGTCGACAGGAATTAAATATATTGGTAATAAAACTGATGCCAATTTTATTTCGAATATTAAAAAAAAACGGATTGCGTCATGATTTTCTCGAAAATTCATTAAGGTAATATTGTACCTACGTACCTATCACATTTCGTTATTAAACTTATTTTTAACATTCCTCATGCAAACATAATCTGTCTTCAAAGGAATGACTTCGGACACGTGGAATGTGAAAATGATTATAATGAATTAATGATAAACACAGTATTGCTAATAGTTTTGTGTATTCGTTATATTGTGTACCAAAAGGTATACTTCCCCCACTTACCGCCTTAGTAAAAAGAAAAAATGCAAAGGTAAACAGTTTTTAGAGAAATTAACAACAAAATACTATCTACATAGCATTCCATTAAAATATATCCCAAATATTGTATTTCTTGTATATTTCATATTTCCAAAAAAAAAACGAAATTCACCACTTATGTAAAGACGCCCCAATCCTATCAACTTCATTTGCATCAGAAAGTACATCCATTTCATGTGCGCCCACATAATTTGCGCCAATATCAGAAATTATTATGGAGCAAGAGGGCGGAAATGTAGCAATAAAAAAAGAAAATAACAAATCTGATATGATAACGCCAGTATTGCAAGAAATCGTTGAAGGTAGGAAAGTCGTTAACATAGCGCATTTCATTAAGCACATTCTCAACAACGAAGTATACAATCTGTTTAGCTGCTCATTAGTAAACAGGATTAGGACATTCTAATTTGGAAGAAATTCATACCGCAATGACTGTTCCGTCGATATCGAGTACAATATATACACAACACCACAATTTGCGGGCCAACATAATCCACAAATTGGCTTGGACAGAAAATTACTTTAAAAATCTTAAGATCATCTGCATAAAGTAGGATCTCTGCGGACTTAACACAATCAACAACCTCGTCAATAACCAAATTAAAAATTACAGGTCCTAGCACAGAACCCTGGGGTACACCACACTTAACGAGATATTCCTTAAATCTATTGTCTTTGTACCAAACGTTCTGACGCCGACTGGAGAAGTACGATTTAACTAACTGTACAGTATTATGTGGTATTCTATAATACCTTAATTTTGATAAAACTATGGAATGGTCCACTCTTTCGAATGCCTTCGAAAAGTCAGTAAATGTAGCATCTACTTGATAACCAGCATCCAAGTTAGTACTAACAAATTGGCTGGTTAAATTAATGATAGTTGACAGCAATAAAGAGGTGCTGCTTAGGTGAAAATGAATTTTTTAGAAACGTTTTTATGTCAAATTAATTAATTAGTGTAGATAATACAGCAACGGGGCGAAAGTTTTGAAATGATTGACGACTCTCACCTTTATGTATGGGAATAACTTTGGTACATTACCATAAATCTAGAAAAGTATTTGTGACTAAACAATAATTAAAAATAATGGATGAAGGTATAGGAAATACTTCCTTCTACCCCTTGAACAAATACTGAGGAAACAAATCAGGTCCAGTCGATCTTTTAGATTTTAAACGTCGAATATCTTCAATCAAAGGTCATATTGACTTGAGTAGGCAAATATACAAATTCAAAAAATTCGGCAAAGTTATTAGCTATCCAATAATTGGATTCAAGCACCGCACCTACATGTCACGTTTATACATTTCCGAACTTTTAAGATCATTTACCAATTGTAACTATTTAAATTTCTTAAATAATTTATGCTTATTTTTAATACATTTTATAATTGCAGAAGTGTACCAAGCTGGGTAAGATGAGCTATTTTTAAAACATGTTAATGAACTGAGACCTAAGACATTGATAAGGTTAATGAACTTTAGATTTCCAGGAATAGTAATATGATCCAGGTATAAGAGGTCAATGACCTATACAGATTCTCTTTCTATTTGCCAGTCTTTCCACACGTAAATTTCGTAAGTGGCCAGGAACCAGCATAGCTACACTTCAAATCAAGTTATAAAGTAGGAAATCTAAATACTAATGTTAGTAAATCCGAATTAACTTAAAAATTAATTATGAATTAATGCTTAGAAATGAAGTACCTGCAGTACGTTTACATTTTGGATGTTACTGTTATACTGTTACTGATAACTAAATTCTGCTGTATACACGCTTTCAAATTTTGTTGTGCAATAATTCTTGAAATGGAAATATAACAGGGTTTTGATACTTGTTGATCCCAAATATGTAAATTCCTTTAGAAAGCAGCCAAACTTGGTTGGTTTAAACGGGTTAAGTTACCATTTGTTTATAATTCTTCTGCATAGCAACAAAATTTTACTGCGTCATCTTCGATCAATTGAAACGTATAGCGTACAATTAACGGCAAACTTAGTTGTACAATGAAAATGAGCCAAAAGGAAAAGTTACCGTAAAAATTAAAGCGCCCAAAAAAGGCGAACGTCTCAAATAATGTAAAATAAGTTCAAACAGCTCTTACTGTAAAAACTATACAGCACTTTTCAACAAAATATTTAAGAGAGCAACATGAATGCACTTCTCGCTTTTAATCAACTATCAAAAACGATGCTAATGAAATCATTACGCATGACCTGCCCGAATTGTAATCGCAAACAGTATGAAAACAATTTTAATGCATATTTTCAGCCAATAAGGTATGTGATTTAATTGACACGAAAATGAACGAAGTTGTCTACATTATTGTAAATTTCAACATAACACAAATATTTAAAGTATTTAGCTTTTCATAAATTCTAATTCATACAATCTTAATATAAATATGGTAACTATACTTCGATTAGTTGTTTCCATACTCTGCTAGCCAACCGGTTCAAGTTACTATTTCTCTACCAAGTACTATGTTAGAATTTCTATTCCCTTAGTTTTTACATTCATTGGAATCTATTGTCCTCGCCAGGAATGTTTATCGCTACGTCATTAATTTATGAATTCAGCTATCCAATTCGTTTATACTTAACCTTCACGCCATTTCATTGCGGGGTAGGCAAAACAATCACTGTCTCTTTCTCCATGATTTACTATCTCCGCATACCTTCCTAGCTTCCGCAAGATTCATACACTGTCTCTGACATGCCCTCCATTTTTAAAACTCATCTTTATTTCCTTTATCATACCTTCTACTACACTCGGCCAAGTTTTACGCCGCCTACCACACCCGGCATTCCCTCGAACTTTACCCACATATATTAGCTTCGTTAATCTTACGTTGTTCATTCTCTCAATGTGACCAAACCAACGTAATGTACTATTTTTATATCTATCCATCATAGTCTATTGCACGCCACAATTCGTCATTATGCATTCATTCTTTATCTTGTTCCTTAGGTTCCTTAGGTTATTGATTGCTCGTTTCGCAGCTAGCCTCATCCTTTCTTTTCTCATTATCGTCCACATACTTCCAAATAATATGCTTCCAGCATTGACCCTTCATCCAATCCCGCCCTCCATTGTACTATCTGCAGTAAACATTCCACACAAATGTACTAGCTCGTCCATTTGCTCCACAATTTCATCTTGCAGAGTAAATACTCTAATCTCCGTTCCACCTTCCCGATTGAACACCACAATCTTAGCTTTGTTCACGTTTACCTTTATGTCCATGCTCTCACAGACTGTATCAAACTTCCTCAGAGCGGTTTGTAGCTCATCTTCACTGTCACTTAATAAGACTGTCATCTGCATACATTAGAAGTCGTATACTTACGTCACCAACTATTACACCATTTGTATCGGTACATGCTTGTCTAACATATTTATACATGTGTACATTGAACAACCACGGTGACATCATACAGCCTTTCCCCACTCCTTGCTCAATATCAAAGTATTCACTCACACCTCCTCTCACCCTAACACATGCCCGACCACCTTGTATAATGTCCTTATTCTATTTATTAGATCTTTATTTACGCCATATTTATTTAATATTTCCCACACCTTCTCCCTATTCACTCTGTCGTATTCTTTCTCCAGATCTACAAACAGACAGTACAGCTTCCTTTTTACCCTTAAACACTTTCTATCACCTGCTGGAAAGCAACCATTTGATCGACACATCCTCTCCCTGGAATAACGCCACCCTGTACATCCCATATCCTAGCTTGTGTAGTTTCTCGTACTGTATCAATCAGAATTCTTC
Organism: Vesta saturnalis; assembly: GCA_036346205.1. Lineage (NCBI taxonomy): Eukaryota > Metazoa > Arthropoda > Insecta > Coleoptera > Lampyridae > Vesta > Vesta saturnalis. Next base: position 882,497 of record JARFJB010000114.1, on the reverse strand, counting down.
TAAATACTTTACAGGCACTCTGACCAAACTTACTCCTCTGTAATTCTTGCAATCACTCTTTTTCCCCTTACCCTTATACAGTGGTATAATGATCGCGCTCTTCTAATCCTTCGGCTATGTTCCACACATAATGCGTACATTGAATAATTCACACAATCTTCGGATAAGCTTTTCACCCCCATACTTTAGCATTACACCAGTGATTTATTCTACACCTGCTCCCTTGCCGTTTTTCAACCTTCCTATCGTTTTCTCTACCTCATGTATCCCAATATCCTCAGTTTCATTCACCATTCCTACTACATTGGCCTTATTTAAACCTGTCGTCTTACTTTCCACACTACTGTACAGCTTTCCGAAATATTTTTGCCAGCACTTCCTCACTTCGCAATCGTCCCATACTATTTCGTTGCTCATATTCATCACTCCTGCAGCGTTCTGTTTTGTGCCACGTTTTGTATTTTTGACCCATTTCCAGAAGAGTTTTTTGTTTCCCTTAAAATCATTCTGCAATTTCTTTCGTTCCACAGCCATCACTTTCTCTTTACTTATTCTTACCGCCTCCTTCGCTTCTTTGTTTCTTAATCTGTACACCTCATACAATCGCTTTTCTCATTCTCATTTTTTGCAGCAATCGTTGCCATGTATACATCTTTTTTCTTACATACTGCCTCTTTTACCGACTCATTCCACATATCCCCACGGCACAATTGGCAACATATTCCTTCAAGTTTATCCATGCACTTGCAACGTCAATGTCTTTTATTTGTTCGTTCCACACTGTTTCATTCACATTCAACTCCTTGCTCACAGCATCTGCGTATTTCATTCTGGCACCATTGTTCACTACCCTAATTCTGTACGTTCACATTACTTTTACTTTCCTTCTCCAGACCCACTTTTGCCTTAAACACATACTCGGTACAACCATAAAGTGGTCCGATCCACACTCCAATCAGCGCATTACTTTTGGGTCTCTCACCGGTTTTCTAAGCCGTTCATTATACACTATCAAGCCCATCAATTCTCCTCATATAAAGCAGTGAATTAAATAAGCATGGTGAACATTTGTTGTACATTTAACGAAATCGACATACGTTATTAAATAAGCAAATATAGTAGAAAGAGTAAACCTATAAACGCGAAATCACTTTGCTTTATATGCATATAAATTTAATTCTCATTTGACTAGTACTACATAACCATCATTTGTTTGTTTATCCTTTAACTGTTTCCTCATTTCCTACATTTACTTCTTTTAATCTTCATCTATTGCACACTTTAATGAAATTCTTAATTCATTACACTCACGAAATTACAACGTGTGCAAACTGCTTGTAGATATCTAAGAAATATCAAGTCTCGAGCATCCAGTTTTAACAAAATGACCACGGAAGAAAACAAAATCTGACGATCTACCTGAAACATCCAAAATGGGCATAAGAAATACGTTATACCATATGCATGCACAAAGTGAGTAATATTACATCACAGTCTTCTACACATGTTTGACATACTAATTTATTTACAGAAAAACATGTCACAATTGCAAGCTTAAATGCAGAAACTTGTAAGCCATATATTAATAAGTTACAGAAGTCTTAATCGTGCAATCCAGTCGCTAGGATTCAAATTCAAAATACTAACCGTAGAGCTTTATTGGAAAAAAGTTATATCCCAGATATGCGAATTAAATCTCTTAAACAATACATTAAAGAGATCAATTCACCTAATCGTCGGCAAATAGTATTTACGGATGAAACGTGGACCTACTCCAAAGGAAATCCAGGAAAATCATGGCAGTATGAAGAATTAGGAGTGTAGGAAAATCTCAAGGCTACGATGGCAAGGAATTTATTGTTATTCACGCCGGATCCACCAGAACATTTGTACAAGGTGCTATTCTGTTATTTGCATCAAGATCGTTAAAGGAAGATTATCATGGTGAAATGGATTGGTTTAAAAATGGCTTATAGAACATTTGCTAACAAATTTAGAAGAGCATTCGCTAATTATAATTCATAACTCTGCTACATGTCTAACCAGCATGTAAACATGTTTTTGAAAGTGCACTCGACTAAACTCCTGCGTACGGTCATTTGACCGTAAAGCACTTGGATGCGTGGGGTTTTGGAGGGTTGCTACAAGGTTGTTGACGTGGTTAGATAGCCACTAAAGATAGGCCCACAGGTTTTAGCCAGGAAAGGGAGAAAAGGAAAGAAAAAGGAAAAAGAGGAGTAGAGTAGGGCAGGCCCTGTAAAACCTGAAACAGGTAGTGCTCCAAAAAAAAAAAGGAAACAATTTAAAAGAGAGACAAACTTTCACCCGAACAACCAAACAGTAACCGTTTATTTAATTTAATTTAAACTCACATTAATACTTGTCGAATAAATATCGAACGTAAACAATAATGATACTATGCTAGTTTTCCCCCGAAGTATTCATAACAATCTTAACTAACAAAATAATTATAATTCAGCCCTGACGATGGCAAGTGGTGAGCCGTCGCAGATGCCCACAAAGAATAAAAGAACTAAATGTATTTAGTTCGTCAATCGAACCCTAAACGTAAAAGAAAAGTTTCGTTAATTGTGCCGCTCCCGACGGTTGTAAGTACTTACAAATCGCAGCCGAAAGGGCGAAAGTAACCCATAAAGTGCGATCTAAAATAGATCCACAATGAAAATAGTAGTGCTTAATTTTGAAACGGCTTGCCTACGTTTCACAAAATAGAATTTAAATCCCCAATGATTTTGATTTCGGTTTCTTGAATTTTATTAAAACCCTTAAGAAATGGTATTAAATAGAAATATCGGGATAGTCTGTTCAGTGCAAGGCATAGAATTGCAGCAAGACATTCAATAGTACAGAAATTTTTATTACAGAAAAACCTGCTCTGAACAAAATTATCCGTAATGACAATTAATTTATATTAATGAAAGACAAAGTACAGAAAAGTTACAGAAATTCTAAATTTGAATATAAATATATATACAGTTTCAAACAATGACTGTAATTCATACGACCTCGATATCTGTTCCACCCTGTATATAATGTATTTTAAAAACAGGAGCTTCAACGCAACTACCGTGTGAAGGTAGTGAACTAAGTAGGTCAACGTCCCAGTGAATAATAGGTGTGGTTTTTTTCTTCTTTTTGTATGCAGAAAGAAATTACAAATTGAACAAATCAAACTCTAAATTATTCAACCACTTTAGCCTCCAGTAAAAGCATGTTATTATAAATGATAAATGTTTGTTACACGTAAGTAAATAAGGTTAAACACCGAATGTAACCTAACTCTGTTGTACTGATTTTAGCAATACACTGTTCATTACACAAATCCTGTGTATATTGAATAATAAAGAATTCTGACCTTTGATGGAGAATTACCAAACTGTAAATGCCCTTCGTGTTTCGAAGGTGGTAGTTACTTTGGAACCAAGACAGCTAATCAGTAGCTAAGAGCCAGCATTCCAGTAGGAATAGGTACGGAGGTGATCGGTAGTGGATTCCAATTTGCTAGTTAGGTATATAAATAAAGAATAGCTGTTTATTTCGCCGGTATCAAGGCGCTGAAAGTGATACAAGTAAGTACGTTACTAATTACCTTATACAAGCATACCTCTTTTAGATGTTTAGAGCCGATAGCGATGATTTCGTTTCAACAGACCTATGTTATAAATTTAATTAATCGTGCGAAAGTGCCTAAATGAAAGAATCGATTTACTAAAAGTTGTCGAACATGTGTTAAACTTACCGAGGATATGAAGATTGAGAATTTCAATAAGATCCGCTTGTAAAGCGTCAGTAAGGTTTTATACCAAAAACCATTACCTTATATGAAAAATTTTCCAAAGAAACGATGCTTAAACATCTTATAAACGGAAGGAAAAATTTTCTTGAAGATCAATCTCCCCATCGGAAAATGGCGTGTTAAGTAAAGAAAGATCAGGAACAACGCCCTAACAAAAGCAATATTGCAAATCTGTCAAAACTATTCAAACTAGATAAGAATGTTAAAACCAAATTTTGATAAATAAATTTTACAGATATCCCATTGTTGTCTTTTAAAAACAAGATTCCTTTTCAAACTTTATTAAATGACCCTAAATCTTCGAGATGGCGCAACTTGTTTAAATACCAAATTATATCTATAAAGGAATAAAAAGATGTGTACGTTAAATAAATTAGTTTAACTGTAGAGGTGCGAAAAATAATTTTTTAGGTACGAAATTAAAAACATTCCACCAACGAATACGGAAATATTTATTTAGATGTAACTAATTAGTTCATTCATTAAATAAAGTAACGGAAGTTATCGAAAATACACGTTATTCACGATAAACACGTAACAACTCATTGTACCATTCAATGTTAGTTGAACAGCTACCAACTTCATCCTGGACGAAAGGCAATATGGTTTCCTGTTTAACGCAGAATCTCATCAGTCACGATCCCACACTCTTCAAAACCGAGCGGTATGGTCTAATTAAGTCACTTCAAATACAAAAAAGGTACGAAGCAGATGAAATAAGAAGAATCTATAGGCACGAAGTATTAAGATTACCACCATATCACTGTGAGTTTAATGCGATAGAATTAGTTTGGGCACATGCAAGGGGATATTATAACAAGCATATTGGACGAGATGACTGTAAAGATGAGAACGTAATTGCTATGTGGGACGAAGCTTTACAGCAATATGATGAAACCATATGGGATAATTGTGTGCGACATACTGAAGAAACAATAAAGCAATGGTATAAACGGGAAGAAATATTGGTCATCACAGTTGGCGAACTGGTTATTAACAGCGGAAACTGTTCTGAAAGCTCAGATGTAGATAGTGACTCCGATTAGAAAGTTTTACACTTTAAAAAGCATGTTTCTACAAAGTACAATTAGTAGTACAAGTGTTAGTTTATATTCAATACAAATTCTATTAGTAATATATTTTGTGGTAGAATGTTTCTCAATATGTTAATTCACACATTTGCCATATAATTTATGTTCCACATTAAATGTCATTTTCGTGCGAATAATAGTTCCATTTTATTTAGGCACATAACTTAACATCCATTTTGTGTATTAATGTTACCATCTTATTGTGGGCCATCATTGCTACTGAATTGGTATCAACAATAAGAAATTATGTTTGTGAAACGTAGTAGCCTTGCGAGGTGTAAGTGGTGCAGCCGATAGTTGTTCCATGCAAATTGTTTAACCTATAAATTGAAATCTCTAATAAATTGTATGATTGCTTATCAGCAACTTACAACACAACCATTCTCATGTTTTTATAATTCCGCTGCAATTAATAAATGTTTACATTTTGTTGAAAATTGAGTAGACATATAAGGCCGATCCTGGACCAGTTCAAGGTCACCCATGTAAATCTTATGGGGATTTATTTCAAGGTCAAGTGAGTTTTCTCGTTATGCCAGAACGCGCTCCACGTCTCAAGCATGCTTGTGGTGGGGATTTAAATTTTGGAGTCACTCGCCCTCTGGTGGTGAAATCGAAGCTTTGGAGCTCTTTCAAGGTCGAACTTTAAGCGGGAGATTTAAAATGTAGTTGGTCAAGGTCAAAGCTAAAAAGTTGCAAGGTAATCATAAATCAAAAATAGTTTTGAAGGTCAAAGGTTATTGACTTACGGTGGTGTCATATTTCTTAGAAATATAAAAGGTCAAGGTGAAAAGCTAAAATAGAAGTTGCAAGGTAATCATAAATCTAAAAATAGTTTTCAAGGTCAAAGGTTATTGACCTACGGTGGTGTCATATTTCTTAGAAGTATAAAAGGTCAAGGTGAAAAGCTAAAAATAGAAATTGCAAGGTAATCATAAATCTAAGAATATAATTTTCAAGGTCAAACTTTTTGCGGAAATATAAATTTTGGAGCTGATCATCATCATCATATTATATTTATAGTCAAGGTCAACAGTAGGTATTTAACAAGTTTAAGCATGTTGTAATATGTAGGACGCATATTTCTTATATAAACTGCAGCGAGCTGTATGTTGAGATCAGTCTGCAACACATAATTGTTAAATATGGAATTAACAGGGTTAAACCAAAGCACCTATTGCAAACCCTTTAAGAATGCGTGCGAGCTCGATATATCGAGAAAGTATAAAGTAACGAATATGGATATAATTAATACTAAGTACGGTGAACGTATAGTGATAGAAACGGGTGATTTTAAATGTGTATTACCGGAACGCTTTTATGTGTATTTCAAAAAAGAAGAAACACGAATTGAAGAATTTAAAACACTCCTAAACACGAAGGATGTGTTTATAAGTAGTTTGGGTGCAGCTGGCAAAACAACAAACATAACATTTTCTTTTTAATAGTAGCACCCCACCATATGTAAAATTGAAATACTAGAATTATTTTCTTAAGCAGCGTTTAGTCATAGTGAAATTGTGAGCAAGTAAAGTCATGCAAGTAGCAATAAAATCATTTCTGGAACGATCCAAACTCAAAGTTCACCGTTATATATGGATACATCACATCATTGCAGTAACAATCTGAATAATTTAACATTTTGTTGGTGCTGTCAAAATAGTGATGGTAGTAGTAGTAGTAAAAATGAAGAGAAACACGATGAAGGTTATTCTTCTGCTAAGACTGACTGCGCATCATCATTTCAATATAAGGATGAAGTGTATAAACAAGCAGCTAAGGAATACTTAATCGATTGTACCTATTATAAACTATCGAACGATACTCATCATGCAAAACATCTGGAAATTGGATACAGTACACACCTCAACCTTGCACCAGTGGTGCGTATTGGGTGCAATTGTGATCAAAGCAATAATGTAGTGTTGGATATGAAGGAATGGAATGAGCTTCTAAGATGGCATTCATATGTAGAATTACAATTTTTCGATCTCAAGAAATTGAAAATGAAATTGATTGGTCAAATGTAAATGAAGAAGATATAATCTATGATCAACATTATGAATCTCTATCTAGTAATCTTGGTATTTATTACAATTGGGAATTAATTAAAGGATATGACAGAATTTTGAAAACTGTTATGATAGAAAACTACAAGTGCTGTTCTTGTACATTCAACTCACATAGTATAGAAGAACTATTCAATTTAAAGGATATAGTAAGCTATAGATTGGAATTTCTTGAATCTTACAATCTGGTGTGTTTTATGAAAAGTTCATACAACAAGTTGTTGACTACCGTCGTTTTCGTGAGAAAGAATTCAGTGGTGGTGATGATGACATTTATAAAGATATTGATGATGTTATAAATGCTAAGTATAATATTAATTCACATAACACTGTATGTTTAATGGAAATTTTGTATTATCGTCCTGCTTATCTAATGTATAGCATTTACTGAATAAAGAAATAACTATGATTTGTTTTTCTCAATTTAGGTATAAATACCCCTTCTATCCATCCATGTAAACAATGCTAGTTAAGAAGCGAAAGAGTGTAGGTGGTGGTGGTTTGGTGAATGGTCTAATCAATAAACTTCCGTTTGAATTGCATTTACCTGGTTACCAGTATTGCGGTCCTGGTACAAAGTTGGAAAAACGACTCGCACGCGGTGACCTCGGCATTAATCAATTAGATGCTCAGTGCAAACTTCATGATATCAGTTACAGAGATTACCGAGATTTAGAAAGTAGACATAAAGCAGATAAAATTTTACAAAAAAAGCTTGGGAGCGCTTTAAATCATTAGACGCAACGCTAGGTGAACGAACTGCAGCTTTAGCAGTCAGTACCATCATGAAAGCAAAAGAAAATTGGGAATGGGTGTAAACGTCGATCTAATATGAAGAAGAAATGCAATGGTGGAAATTTATTGCATTTACGAAAGACAATAGCTAAAAATTAAACCTAACGGAAATTTCACAGACACAATAAAGTCAGCGCTTTCAACGGCAAAACGTGTGGTAAAAATTTAGGAGGAAAGAAAACATTAAAGTTCCTAGAGTAATTCCCCTACCTAAACAAGGAGGGTTTTACCATTTCTTATTCCGTTATTCGCAGGATTATCAGCAATCGGTGCTTTAGCTGGCGGTGCATCAGGAATTGCTAAAGCAGTCAATGATGCTAAAATGCTAAAAATTGCAGGAAGAGACATCGCGCCATAATCGCATGATGGAATCGGTCGCTATAGGCTCCATGAATAAGAAAGGCGGTGCACTATATCTAAAACCAAACAAATCTGGTGGTGGTGCATTATACTTAAAACCGTTTCCAAAAACTGAATAGATTACCGAAAGACCGTTAACGGATACTGATTTAAAGAAATACTCCAAAACGTACCGTACTTTAGGGATATTTTTATGAGAGATAGCATGCCTAAATTGCCACGGAAAAATGAATCTGGAATTATTAACTTAGATAGCCAAAGAGGACCAGGTACCCATTGGGTTTGCTACAAAAAGCGTGGTAAAAGGTATGGTATTACGATAGTTTCGGTAATATTCGACCACCAAACGAAGTGATTAACTACTTTCGGGGTGTAAAATATATTATAATTACAACCAAGATCAAGAGTTTAATACAATTATTTGCGGACACCTATGCCTACAATTTTTATATAAATAATCAGCACAACATCAAATTTTCTCAGTTATGTCAATAACATTCAGTTTAGAAGGTGTTGGTAACACAGCTAGCTACAACTTCTATCCACCGATAGAGCTAGATTTGGGAAGAAATACGTTATTGGATTGGTTGGATTTTACGGCTGCAACAGCATTAGAAACATTTATGCAGGCAACGATAGATTTTATTTTAGAACAAATCCATCTCATTTGCAAGTGATTAATATTCCACACGGTGCATATGAGTTAGATGAAATTAACGATTATCTAAAATCTAAAATACCCACAGAAAAGTTTATCATTAGAGCAAACAACAATACACTTAAATGTGAGATAAACAGTTCATTTGAGATTGATTTTACTAAAGAAAATTGTATTGGGCGCATGCTAGGTTTGAGTCTAAAATATTAGAACCAAATATTTTACATACATCTGCGTTAGACATCCAAATACTTAAACACACTAATCTACACGTAGAGTGCAACATTATAAAGGGATCTTATCGAAACGGAAACCTGCTAAAGTATTATATGAGATTGATGTTTCAGTTCCTCCAGGTTATCGTCTAGATAAAACTCCAAGCAATACTCAATATTTAGAAGTAAACACTGACATTATTAGTAATATAACAATTAATTTGACTAATCAAAGGGTGAATTAATAGACTTTGGTGAAAGTGAACCATTCACTGTACGCTTAGAACTAAAAGAACATGGGTCTGAGAATTAATCCAGGACCAATTCCATCTTTCAAAACTCATATAAAAGACATCATCCCTACAGTAAGTCATTAATTAGTCATCAACCTTCATTGCGGTTAACATCTGCAGAGAAATACTTTTAACGTCAATTGGTTTAAAAGTTCTCAACCACAATGGCAGAATCGTTAAACGTCTTTCAAAACGTACATTTTGATGATACTATAATTAAATCAGATATTCACACTTATCTTCCATATGGATCTTCTAAATATGGACCTTCCGAAGAAATACGAATCTTAATTCAAAGTCAAGATCTAATTACGGCTACTTATGATAGTTTTCTGTACATAGAAGGTAAACTTGAGCTCAAAAAGAAGATGAAAGAAAAGCATGCAGCTTAACCAACAATTTCCCGAACTTTCTTTTCGAAGAAATTCGTTATGAGTTAGGTGGTCAGAGTGGATGTTTGTAGAAATCCAGGAATAACATCTACGCTTAAAGGATATATTTCTTATACGGCAAGCAAAAGCAAAGCACTAAGTCATTTAGGATGGTCACCAAAGAATGAAGAACCATTACAAGTAGAATTCGATGAGCAAAATGGAGAAAAATCTTTTACAGTATGCATACCATTGAACCACATATTTGGAATAATGGAGGATTATCGTCAGGTAATCGTGAATATGCGCCAAGAGTTGGTTTTAATTCGATCTAGAAGCGATACAAACTGTTACTATGGTGAAGTCGATGCCGCAATAACCTTAAATAAAATTCAATGGAAAGTACCGCACTTAACACTTAGTGATGCTGCGAAACTTAACTTGTTTCAAGGAATCAATAAAAATTCTATTATTACTGTTCCATTTCGACAATGGGAGTTGTATGAATTGCCTGCTTTAAAACAAGCAACCTCAGACATATGGCCAATAAAAACATCAACGCAACTGGAAAAACCACGTTGGATAATTGTTGCATTCCAACAAGGTAAAAGGTATACAAGGTCAGCAAGGGCTGGAAATTTTGATCACATTAACATCAGAAATCTTAAAGTACATCTGAATTCTGAGTATTATCCATATGAAGCAATGCATTTGAACTTCAGTGCCAACCAATATATACCTGCCTATCGCAATTTTTGAAATTTCGTTGTGATTACTATGGTGAAGATGATAAAGATGCATTATTCAACTATTCCGAATTCAAATCATGTCCAATATTTGTAATGGACTGCTCTAAACAAAATGAATCCTTAAAAAACTCAACAGTGGACATCAAATTGGAAATGGAATCTCTAACACCTTTCGATAATGGAATCGTTGTATATGGTCTTATTCTCCATGATGCTATTGTACAGTACAGTCCACTCACCGGAGAAGTGAAAAAATTATAATTATTATTGTAGTATAGTCTAATATATATAAATAAAGATGTTGTAATTATTCGTTTAGTTTTATTTCATCCATCAAAGATGAAAGTAGTTGCTCAGAAACAAAAACTCTCAATTCAAAATCATGACTTTGATGAAAAGTCTATTACTTCAAAACATGGTGATTTACTTCCTAATAGTATACGTGGTATTATATGCGGCCCCTCCAATTGCGGTAAAACAAACGCAATGATCAGTCTGCTTACTGAAAAAAATGGTTTGAAATTTAAACATGTATACGTATACTCTAAGTCATTGAATCAAAACAAGTACAAACTTTTACAGGAAATCTTACTTCCAATGAAGGACATAGGTTACTTTACCTTCAGCGACAATCAAGATGTGATTGAGCCTAATTGTGCAAAATCAAACTCTATTTTTATTTTCGATGATATCGCTTGTGAAAAGCAAAATAATATAAGAGCATATTTTTCTATGGGTAGGCATAACGATATTGACTGTTTCTATTTGAGTCAAACTTACAGTAAAATTCCAAAGCAATTAATTCGTGATAATGCGAATCTAATTATATTATTTGAGCAAGATGAATTAAACTTAAAACATGCGTATGAGGATCATATAAGTCCCACCATAAGCATGAAATTGTTTCGGGACATGTGTTCAAAGTGCTGGGTAGATCCGTTTGGTTTCATGGTCATAAACAAGGATGCTGAAGTTAATAATGGTCGCTATAGGAAAGGATTTGATGAATATATAATACCTTAAACTGGTTTCAGTAGTAACTGATCTGTTTAGGTATTAACAGCTATCTGTTTAGTGTAAACAGCTACCTGTTCAAGGTGAACCGGTACCTGTTTGTCGCAACAGCTACCTGTTCATGGTAAACGGGTACCTGTTCATTAAATCCGTTTTGGTATATAAGGCGAATATATATATATAATACCTTAAACCGCATTCAGTTTAGTAGTAACTGATCTGTTTAGGTATTAGCAGCTATCTGTTTAGTGTAAACAGCTACCTGTTCAAGGTGAACCGGTACCTGTTTGTCGCAATGGACAACAAGGAGAGGATATTAAAGAAAAAATTATTCAGGCTCGTAAAATAATACGGCAGAAGTATAACAGTATTAAGACTGCTCGCATTGATAATGAAAGAACATTCGAAAGTACTTATTTTAATAGAACCTCTAACTGAAATAGTAAATAAAATCGATAAAAAACACCTAAAAAGGAGGAGGAGGTCATTGATGTTAAACCTAAAAAACCACCCGTATTGATATTTCCAAGAAAGCACGCCACTATCCCCACTAGTCCGCTAGCTCAAGTTCAATGGACCCCACGTCTCACTCCATTAGGTGATTCAAGTAAGGGTGCTACTAGTCCACTAGCTCAGCTTCCGTTTTTCGAAGAAATCCTCCCTCAAGTCTTCCATCTTTCTTGGAAACATCAGTCATGGGGAGATTAATACTGGGGAGGAAGAAGAAGAACTGTCTAGTATCGTAGATGATTCCCATAATGAACCCATCTCGGAAGAATTTCTCGAGCAGTACAATGAATTGCCGCGTATATATGTTGAACGTATTTTGAAGAATGCTGAAGGTGATATTGATCATACGTATGGAGTCCACTATGATACCAAAACTGATAAATGGACAATTGGTAAACCCCATCACAATTAAAGGAGACGATATAATTATTAAAGGTGTCACGTATAAAGGGACTCCAGGATTATATGATCTGCTTATTATGAATGAACCCGACTTAAGTCTAGTAAAGTCAACAGATAGAAAAAATATAGAACTATTTTAGAGGCTACGAATGTAGTAAGGCGAGATTATGACATAAGTGCACAGATTCGAGGAAGCCGCAGCAAAAGTATACACAAATAATCAAACCCTTGTGTCATCATCACCCACCACAACCAAGGGAGGAGGTGGAGCTATTTTTTAAGGAATTAACAAACAGACCCATTGAATATAAATATTGGAATGATATACATGAACTAATTCGTGATCTGGAAGTATTGTGGGCAGAAAAATTAGGGGAAACACAGGTGTTGTAAATGACATAATATCAATTGTAGAAGAACTATATGAAGATGGATACATTGAAAAACCGAACAACCGCTTTTTAAACAATATAAATGAGAATGCATTGATGTCGACATGTCACAACTAAAATGCCCCTTGACAAATTTGGACGTTCATATGTCCAGTATCAATTAAAGAAACTAGCCCCTCAGTTTAAACAGATTGATGCTAATCAATTTGATATTGAGAATAAGAGACTCAGCAATGTGGCCAATCCCATAGATCCTCAAGATGTCATCACTAGGCAATATTATGTATCAACAAGGTTCGATTTGGATGGAAATCGTTTGACACAGTTTGACCCTGAAGAAGATGGTGATGCTATAAATAAAGGATACCTTGATTTCTGTTTACAAGCAGTTCGGAACACTTTCAAAGGAAACGCCAACGCTTATCTAGCGCTGGAGGAAAAACTACATCAACTTAAAGAAATTGTGAATAAATTAGCACCATGTTTACAACTCGTCAACGAATTGCACAAACCTGCACGAAAAAATTTTAAACGAAGGCGAACAATAATTAGAGGTTTTGATGATCTTTGGCAAGCAGATTTAGCTGAATTTAACACATATGCCAAACAAAATAAGGGTTATAAGTATATATTAGTGGTCATCGACTGTTTTCGAAATACTTATGGACTAAAGGATTAAAAACGAAAACAGGTCAAGAAGTTACCAAGGCCTGCAAACAATCTTTGAAAAAGGTCGGAAACCTACCAATTTGCAGACAGATGCAGGAAAAGAATTCTACAATGCGCATTTTACTAAACTAATGCATCGTTATGGAGTCAATCATTACTCTACCTATAGCACAAAGAAGGCTGCAATTGCTGAACGTGTTATCAGAACCATTAAAGGTGCTCTATATAAGTCATTCAGCCTGCAAGGTAAATATAAATGGATTGATACAATTGATACCATAACGATGGATTATAACAATCGTAAGCATAGAACTATTAGAATGAAGCCCAAAGATGTTGGTAATCATACAAAGCTAGAGGCTTACACTAACATAAAAATATTCGATGGGAATCGATATTCTGTGGGTGACATAGTACGAATCAGTAAATTTAAAAATATTTTCGCCAAAGGATACACACCCAATTGGTCTAGTGAACTATTTAAGATTGTGAAAGTTTGCATTACTAACCCCACTACGTACATGCTTGAAGACATGAAGGGAAATCCTGTACTGGGAGGGTTTTATGAACATGAATTACAAAAACAAAGTATCCCGATGTATATCTAGTAGAAAAAGTGCTTCGCTCCAAGAATAATAAGTTATTCGTAAAATGGTGGGGATTGGATGAAAGATCATGGATCAATAAGGATGATATTGTTTTATAACATTTAACCTGTACTTTGTGAAACAAATTACTTATATTATATATATATAGTTTGTAGAAAAGGATGTAGCTCTTAGATGAAATAAAACACACAAAAATAATAGTATTTTATTTTTAAATATTACATTTATTTTTAAAATTTCATTATCTTATAAAGTGAACCTAAAGTACTTATATAATCACTTAAATTACTGGATGGCCATATACCCGAATCTGGCCCACACCTCCATCCCAAACAGGAATTTGAATTTGTTTCACCTTTATTGATGTTGTCTAGTATCCAGTAATAAATTTTGTGGTGCTCATCGTTTTCCCACGGTTGAAACTTATAGTTGATATTTTGTTCTAATAATATTTCAATCAAAATATCGAGGCACTTGTAGTTAGCATAATATGTCGATTTCTCAATACATTCAGTTATAATAAATACAGTGTCCTTGTAAGCAATATTTTCTAACGTAGATTTAACATTTGTTGAATCATGAACCCATAATAAATCATATAGATACATTTTAAGCGGTATGTCACCAAGTACTCATATCGTCTAAGATCCTATCTACTTTATCAAAAGTTAATGAATTGTAGCCTTTATCGGTACACAATTTCATAAAACTTTTAATGGTATCGTCTAATTTAATTTTTTATCAAATAATGTCTAATAATAATTTCATTTGCACACTTTGAGTTTATAGCACACCAGTAAAAACACTCATCAGGAATAACAATATTTTGTAATATATTCAGTATAAATGTATAGTTTTCAGGAGAGGTCAAAGAACGCTTCAGGTACTTTTTGTATATTTGATCACTACTGCTGCAGCTCTTCCTGCAAGTTGACTTGAAGACTGCTCATTGTTTACTGAAAGTTATACCCCATGGTCTAGTATCAGTGAAATCAAAATTTACTAAGCGTTTATCGTCATAAGGATTGAGTATGACTTTATTTTGTTTAATGGTAAACACATCATGTTTCTTTGACCTTATGAGATGTTGATAGCGCCTTATTACGCTACTCTCAAAGCAGGACCTGTTTATAATCATTAATCGTGATCTGCCTCACGCTTGCTTGCGTAGAACCCTTTGATTTTTTTACAACCTTTTCATCAACCGTGTAAGCATACATTTTTGCACGAAGTCCTACAAATTCAACCATAATTTCGCCATGGTTTTCATCTTTCATTAAGCCGGGGACCTTTTTGTTTACTAATGGGAGTCCAAAGATTTGTCGGACTATAATCAGATGTATCGAATTTATCAATGTCCTCTTTAATACATTGATAGATATCGGGAACCGAAAAGGCGTATATGAGACTATCCGTATCCGTGTACAAGAGCTTAGCATTATTATGGAACTTGGGTAGCGTGTAGCCGTAATGAAAATTATATAAAAAGTTTTGAAACGTCTAAAACACTGAATCCTGCATATATAGGTTTATTGAAATATACTTCAAGCTTATTCATTTGAATGATAAGCATATCATTGTCAAATATTGTACAACTATGAAAATTTGGTTTTGATATGTCACGAGCACCATAGCGACCCTCCCATTTCGTTACTAGCCGTATGTCCTTATGTTTACGTACATTTTCCATCAGCTTCCCAAAACACTATTAATCATTAATTTATAGAAATTTTTATCGAATTCATTTTGAGATTGCTGACGCATGGCTGTATTTAAATCTATATATTTTTTTAACCACGGAGACTGTTTAAAACGTAATATACGGTGTACTTTTACCAACTTCAATCCATATTTTAAATATACTTTTAAATTTCTGTAATGAATTACATAATTACGTTTTGGATACAAGGTAAGCAGTAATTTTTTCATTTTGGAATCAGACGCGGTGGAACCATATGTTCGGGTGCTAGGTAGATCACTATGACTCTCATGTAATTCTATAGGATAGTCTAAATCACACTCGACTATATAACCAATTTCCGAATCATCAGGATGGTTTATTACATCTAAAGTTTCAAAATTAGCTTCATCAACAAAGAAAAATCGCCAAATGGTAGAAATTCTGACATGGTGGCTCCATATAAATTATTACGTCGTAGTACATTAAATACACACTTTCAGAGGTAGGATCAAATTTTTCCTCCATGTACTTATTGTTAGCTTTAGCATACCGATTTGAACATTGAGCTACACCACCTCTAATCCCTCTTTCAATAAACATTAACATATCAATGTCTGTAAATAATTCTAACTTTACTTGTGTAATTTTAAGCATAGCATCGAATGCTAAACCGGGAGCTGTATAATAGTGCAGAGGATCAAGCTCGTAAGTACTTATACAAGTTTGCCGAAAGTTCTCGAAAATATCCGCTAAAAGTAGAACGTCTGTTTTAGATACAAATCCAGTATTCCCCTAACGATTTAATACTAAATTTGTTCCAAACGTTAACCGCATGCTCAAAACTCTCATCACTGATTCCCTCATTATTAAGATGACTGAAAAATGCTTCTTTAGGAGGAGCGTGGTCTCGTTTAATTTCTCCAGTATCAATATACTCATAAGGAAACACACCTTTGCGAACTAGTAAAGAAAATTCTTCTTCATTGTTACATTTAGCTCGGGTAATAACTTTTTACTATTTTCCAAATAGTTTGATAACTTTTCAATACTACTACTCATAAATCTGAAAGAGTCAATAAATCTAAACTTAATTTTACTACCTTCTATTACTTTTGTGAAAGAGATATATCTTTCTTTGTTTATGGGTAGGAGTGAAATCGTACCGGGAATAGTAGCCAATTCTCTAATGACGAAATGGCTATCATAACCTGACAAATTATGAAACACAACCGGTAAGATGTGAGAGTCTTTATAGTTTAGGTTACAATTCTGATGTGATGCTCCTCGAAATGCTCCAGTGAAATGGTTATGGTCTCTGACCTTTATATCATTATCTGTAAATGGTTTTCGCAAATGTGACAGATCGTAGTGCTTTCAAAGTGTTCAACCTGATTGGGAGTTAAAGTACCCATAGGAATTATTTTATTAATGATTTCGGTGCTCCAATGTGCAATACTTTGAAGCTCTTTAACAAACCATTGAATGCAATCATTTCCTCTATAAAGCCTAAATCGAGATAAAGAATCATTGTATGAACACTTTAAGTAGTAAGCAATGCTAAAGGGTATATGTTTGGAATGAAATAAGTATTACCCCAAGTGATGTTAAATTTGTACACTTTTCTAAAATACTTTCTAAATCCATAAATTACAAACGGTGCCTTTTCCTGAAATGCGAAATTTTTGAACTGCAGGAACATCTCCCTTCGGTAGGCATCCTGACTGAACATTGATTAAGTTGATGGCAGAGAGTGACATGTTTTGTAGAAGGTGATCTGAAGAAAAGTGATTCAAGCATTGATAACAAATAAACTTCTTGTGCCCCTACTCGATAGTTGTTTAGAAAAAAGAGCTGACATATTTTTAATCCGCGAAATGATAAACAGTATAATTTTTGTATTAATAGCATCAGCAGTAGAACCCGCAGAATGATAATTAGGCGAAAGTACTAAAAGATTTATAGGTTCCCTGACACTATTTTCTTGATTTACACTTAATACTAGCGGTAATACACCTTTCCCTGAATACAAAACAAATTAATGGAGAGGTTGTTTAATTTTTCAAATTTTTTACATCATCTATTTTAATGGGAAAGGAAATTGAACCATAATTCAAAACATCTCTAAAATGAGGATAACTGTAAACTCTATCTGAATGAAGTTGCACTGGGTATAATGCCGAAACAACGGCCCACAGGAAGCAGTACTCGTCATCGTTCTTAACATTCACTACCGCATGCTTTACTGCTATGAAGTAAGGAACTTTAACGTAAGTCGAAAGGCCACCTCTAAATGGAGTATAGCTATTAATATTCACCTTTAAATGTAAAACTTCATGTAATGCCCAACCAGAATCCCTTTCGGAAAACTCCTCTAACTTTTTGTAATTTGTAATAAACGTTATTGTTATACCACTCACGCAAATTGGTGGTAATATCGATGACATAATTTTTATGGCAAATGTCTTCAACTCAATAACATGATTTTGAGGTTGCATGAAATTGCAGACTAAAATGACATTGACCTTTAGCATCGTTTGTCTTAGCATTTTAACCTTTCGCGCAAAACTATTGTATGCATTTTGTAAAAAATAAGAGGGTCCTTGATGTTTGCTATATTGACTATAATTCCAGTAAGTAACCTACCATTGAAACATGAATCTAGAGAGTACCAACTTAATTTGCGTGTACGCTTTTTAGTAACATTTCCACTACCTGTTTTCTCTGAAGCGCTCTTTAACTGTTTAACTCTTATAAGATAACACTTTAGCAATGATAAATTACTTTCGAGTTTAAGCAAATTTTCGCATGTCTCTAAATAAATTTTATTTTGAATTATATCTCGCAATAGCTTAATATTAGTGTTAATTATACGGATGTGCCTTACAAATTCATTTTGGGTTTTCAACAATGGAATAATATTTCTGTTAAATTAACAATATCACTACTGTTGGGTATACCTTACTCATAGTTACCTTCAAAACTGTATCCAACACTGCAAGAAAATATGAAGCACACGATTATATAGTAATGGAAACAAATATTATATTTATTTGATATGTAAAAATTAAAAATTTAAGTAACTATAGAAGTACTTTAGGTATACAATTGCAATTCTAGTCGTGAGTGCAATATACTGACTGGTACAAAACTGCTCTTTATCTCCTTATATAGTAATATAAACCCAGCATTCAAGGTCAAAACTGCTTATAACTTGTTGCAAGAGCTTCAGTGTGCATAGATTGCATTTTGTAGCGTTTACTGGAACATATATTAACCTTGACATCAATACTGTTCTCATGACTCATGCTGCATCACCTTTGCTTGCTCAGGTCATTGTACTAACCACTTCCACTTGTTATCAATTTTGTTAACGTTAACAGATCTATGTGTATATAACGTTAAAGTTTTAATTGAATACTCATTAATTATTCACCATTAGTAATGGCTTCATCCAGTAAACGATCTAAACTTTCACTAAAAAGACAGGCAAAACCTTGTATTTTACATGATGTTTTGGTGCGCCCATCAAATAACACCGCACAACTAGCACCCTTCAAAGAGACCATCCCATCATAAATAACATGACGCAACCAGCACCCTTCGAAGAGGCATCCCCATCATCTCCATCAGGGATAGTGATGTAGAGGATGAATTTTCAGTATTTCGAGAGGTATGTACAATTTTAATTAATTAATATTATAGTTTCCTTTCATTAATTCATAGAGAATTTTAGTACAAATAAAATTATTCATTTTTCAGCATAACACCAGCAACCACGGTTATAGCAACACCCCACAACCACCACCGTTGCGAAACCTGCAATATGGAGGAAAAAATTTGACTCTTATAGAAGGGCATCTCACACAGCAGGATTATGAGCACGATCCACCGACCCTTCAAGCCTTTAGGGAAACAAGTATTCGGTGGTTGCGAAAGCTTCACAATGACTATTTGAATAGTGAGGTGGTGGGGTGGAGCGAGCGGAAAAACTGGATAAAGAACTGAAGGAGGCTAATCAATATTTAGAGGTGTGCGGCAAAATATACTAAAGACTGAAAATATATTGCTTACGTTGGAAGGGATGGATGTGTGATGTTTTTGTGGAATTTATTGTATCTTTTCATTATACAAAATAAATGTAAATTGTTTTTATATTTTTATTATTTTCATGAATTATTCCCATTATCCAAAAATTTTACTACAGCTAAAAATTTGAGTGATAGTCCAAGTTGCGCTAGAAAAGTGAAATTAAAACATCTGAAGTCTGACTTACTCATGCATAAATTTCTGCATCAAAGTAAAGCAGTCCTTTTTGCAAATTTTAATTGCATGCTGCGTTACAAATTTTTAACTTATAATAAGTTAAGGAAATAATTGAATCCTTGAGTAAGTGCTGAATACAAAATGTTAATTTCAATTAATTTTGTAATTATAGGAAATAATAACTTAAAAATACACTAAGAAGGTTATTGCAAAATATCATATATAAAGCATATATAAAGCATATAAAGCATATAAAGAAAGTGTGAAAATATAATACAGTTAAAAGAAAGCTTGCGTTAAATAAAAGTTAAAACAGTTCTCAAATGCATGTAAATCTGAAAACTTTACAGCATGTATTTATCAACACAAATGACACAATTGCATTCATATATATTTTTACAAATCCTGTTTAAAAGTTGTAATGTAAATTGATGACATAGAAATAGAATGTTCTAAATGCTTTCACAAAAAACTGCGTTCATTATCCTACAATGATTATTAACGCTGCACCGAAAATTACAAGTCATGTTTTAAGTGTTGTTTTAAAATTGAATTTGGTAATTTAAAGAGCATTTAGATACATTAAATGGATAAATGGCATGCATATGTTTTTCTGAGCTTACGTAAAAAAAGGTGTGTTTTAAGTGCTTTTGTTGTTTCAAAATGGAATTAATTTAAGTGTAATTTTTCATATTTTGGAAAAATTATTACATCAAATGATAGATTACCACTTTACAACACAACTGCGTTGAAAAAAATTTTTTTTTCTGAATTAGACGAAAAATTTAAATTTTAAGGCGCATTTTCTAGGACTTTACTAACATTGCATCCTTTCAAAACTGCTAACCTCCTCAAAAACTTTCAGATTTCTAAGAATGATTACCTTCAACTTTATTTTAGCTTTTCACCTTGACCTTTTATATTTCTAAGAAACCACCAAGTCAATAAACCTTCAAAACTATTTTTATTTTGATTACCTTGCAACTTTTAGCTTTGACCTTGACCAACTACATTTTAAATCTCCCTTAAGTTCGACCTTGAAAGAGCTCCAAAAGCTTGATTTCACCAAGGGCGAGTGACTAAAATTTAAATACCACAAGCATGCTTGAGACGTGGAGCGTTCTGGCATAACGAGAAAATCACTTGACCTTGAAAAAATCCCCATAAGATTTACATGGGTGACCTTGAACTGGTCCAGGATCGCTTATATGTCTACTAAATTGCATTGTTTTAGGTTGTAATCTACATAACCTTCAGACTGTAAAAATAACGAACCAAACACATGTTAGATTTCAAGAATATTGTTTTTCAACCGTTATCATTACGATAATCAACGTTCTCTAATTTTTACAAAATAAATCACAATAAATAAGTAATTGTATTTTGGAATTCTGCAAATTAAGTGTTGCCACCTCGACGTACATTTTCTAATCAGGATTTATTGCAACGAAAATAATTTTGACTCATTACACGATATGATTCTATATCCTGTCGAGGACAATACTTACTTTTAGTTGCTACTTTAAAAAACTAAAAATAAGTCCCATTATGACCTACAACCTAATAAACAACCCAAGCCAAACCGTAAAATTGGTCTAGACATAAAATGATTATTTTTGACGTGGACGAATGTAGGTAAATATTTTTATACCACAATGTTATCAAAGGTCTATTGGTTTACGTTTCCAATTAAATAAAATTCATTTCAAAAGCGAAGTTTTATGTTGTTGCTAACAATTTACTGTAGAGTTAAAATTTATAATGACAGTAGGTTTCCAATTAATTCGGTTTCTTAATAAATCAGCATGAAATAGGTATAAATTAGAAGGAGTCCCAACTAATTTAAGGGCGTTATAAACCTCATACACAATAGAGGTATAATCTCGTCTTTCATCAATTTTCTACACTAATCATATTTGAAGTAAATAAAAGATGGTTTCAATAGAAATAGATGAAAAATACCTTCAATAGCTACAAAGAAAATATGAAATTTTCATGAGGGGTTATAGCTATTTTGACAGGTATATATCCCATATTTGACCTTTACGTCACAATGTTCAATAGCGATAACGCTTGAACAAAGTCAACATTGCTACCCTAGTCCATACACAAGTACAGTCACACTTTTACCTTTAATTGAAGCAAAAGGATTTACTTCAGCGAAGCTTATTGGAAAAGTCAGATTTCATTTCTTACATACATAAATTGACTTTAAGGACCAAATCTGAAGAAGCTTTGAAAATCGAATACTTTCATTCTAATATAATGTGGGTAGAATTAAATCCGCCCTTATTTTCATCGGTTAGAAAGCTACTTTTTTATTGTAATCTTCGTAATTTTATCCCATTGTCGCAATTTTGTTTGAAAATGGAAATTAACTTTCTTTTTATTATTTTCACTAAAGTAATAATAAAAGTGATTACCTTAAATTTAGAAGTTTTTGATCAAATACGCTGCAAAGCTCTTACCTGAAACAAAGGAAAGCAATTATTATTACAATAATAATATAATAATATTACAAACAGCCAATTAAGCGATTAAGCCTAGCGAAACTTGTATTGTCATTACTCAAACGTTTTTTATTTATGACCTAATTGCATTACACGTATTATTTACTACCTTAAGAATACATAAAGTTTGTGCTGCAGATTATGCAAACGCTAAACAATTGTTTGTGGCAAACGCTCAAACCCCTTCATTCCTAAGAAATTTATTAACGATGAAATGTTTGCGTGCACTCTGCACAAATGGTTCTAGAATTTGTTGCTTTTTTATAAATTAAAAATTAAAGTCGATTCTTTTCTCACAACGTTACAAGGCAGCAAGTTTCTTTCTCTAACGTATTAACCCTGCTGTTACCTTCGGGTCTATATGACCCGAAATCAAATTGTTGTTTAGATAACTTTTTTGTTTATTAATATCTAAATTTCGTAGTTAATGACTTTGTTTCTAATCCATTGAAGAATGGGGTGCCTTGTTTGTTTTAATAAAAATTTTCTTCCTTAATTTTTTAAACATGATTGTTACATTGATGTTCCTCGGGTCATTATGACCTACGGCTGTAATACATTAGTAGGACGTATACATTTGTATTTCCAATTATTTTATATTGAAATTTGAGGATAGATAATATGCATATCATCAAATGCTGGTTCAAATGAACCCACCTATGCGTGTTACTACAGCGGCAGGTCTGTAGCCGCGTGTGCAAGTTGAAACAGGAACAGACTTGCAACAGGTATAAATATCATATCGCAGTATGCAACGCCAACGGAATACAATTATCCAATCTACTCCTACAACTTCCGCTATGGCGCACTCATAACACCACTCCCACATACTTCAGCCATAGTGGCGCTTCCATCATCGACCACATCATATGCTCCGCTCCTATTCAAAGATACCTCGACGCCGATTGTTACATTGGCACCACCATAACCTCCGATCATTTACCACTCTTAATCAAAACTGAACTTTGTCCTATGCCGGCCCCGCCCCCTAATATCATAACTCGGCGCAACTTTAAAAACGCGGACTGGAGCGTGTTCTCCAGGCACGTTACCGGTCATCACGCTAACCCCACCTTAACCTCTCCCTTAGACATAGACAATGCTATCACAGACCTTTCTTCGGTGATCAATGATGCCATTAACGTCTCTATCCCCAATAAAACTATAGACATATTCCGCAGACCGCTTCCACCACACATCATCAATCTAATAAAAGAAAAAAGAAAAATATTCCGCAGATTCCTTAAACATAGAGATCCAATCCTCAAAATTGAGTATAACCGCCTTAATGCCCTGATTCGTAGAGATACAAACATTTTCATCGAAGAAAAATGGGCGCGAGTCACCTCGTCCCTAGACTACCGTGACTGCAAGAAATTCTGGAACACATTTCGCAGACTAACCCGCCATAGAAATCACCCCAAATCGCATCTCCAGGATGCTCACGGTATCCTTTATGCTACTGACCAAGCAAAAGCCGATTTTTTCAATAGCCACCTTCAAGACACCTTTCAGTCTCCAGATTTACCCCATTTCGACGTAGAATTAAAAGCACAACTCGAAAATGACCTGGAAATTCTCCAAGCTACTCCACAACCTGAATACCACCTTCTAAAAAACGATCCCCTCCTGAGTCCCATTCAATCCGACCTAATACTGACCACCCTAAAGAGGGGTAAAAATAATGCCCCCGCCCAGGACGGTCTTAACCGTGCCATCCTTCGACAGCTCCCTCCCCCATCCATCAACCTCTTAGCCACCATTTACAACAAGTGCCTTTCCATAGGATAGTTTCCACCGGCTTGGAAATGTTCTACGGTCATAATGATACCCAAACCCCGATCTGACCTTACGCTACCCTCTTCTTACCGTCCCATTTCGCTACTAAACGTTCTAGGCAAATGTCTTGAACAAATCCTAACACGCAGACTAAGAGACTTTCTCAAAAATAATAACTTCCTACCCTCAAACCAATTTGGTTTTAGGCCATCAAGATCTATCCAAGACCCTCTTCTCAAGCTGCTCACCGACACCACAAAAGCCCTTAACCTTAAACAATGCTCGCTCGCCATATTTCTGGATATCAAACAAGCCTTTGATAGAGTATGGCACGCGGGGCTAATCCATAAAATTCGCTCCTTAAAAATCCCCGATCACTTCACCAAACTAATACACACCTACCTATCTAACCGATCGGTGATGGTGAGAGTGGGGTCGAGTCTATCCCAATCTTTCGTACCCTTAGCAGGAGTTCCGCAAGGTTCGTCCCTGGCCCCTTTGCTCTACCTCATATACTGTTCCGATACCCCTAGACCAGTTGCCCCCCATATTTCGGTCACGCTCTTCGCGGACGACACTGCCTTCTGGGCAGCTAGCCGTGAAAGCGCGACGGCCTCCCTCTCAATTATGAACCAAATCAATGCGAGAATGGAGAATTACCATCAACCCCACTAAGACTCAATTAATACTTTTCAGACATCCCAATTATTCTCATAACGTGCTACAATCCTCCGATAATGTCAACATCCTTCTACAGGGTGAGCGACTGTGTCTTTCAGACGATGTCGTGTACCTGGGGGCCCGATTTGACAGAACATTAAATTGGAACTCCGACGTGCGCGATGTCGTTAACAAGTTACGCGGACGCTACTAAGCGCCCTACGGGGTCGACTACGTGGTTGTAAGCCCGATACCCTCCAACACACTTATAAAACATTTATTCGTCCAATCGTCGATTACAGAGCTCCATTATATGCAATCCTTAAACGTCAACACCTACAATCTCTCGCATCCAGTGAACGCCGAATTCTACGCAAAATACATAGATTACACTACAATTACCCTTGTACACTCACAATTGACCACGCACAAATAACACCAATCACACAAAGACTTAAAACACTCCAAAAACAATTCACTTATCGCCGAGTGTTCGGTGACAACGAAGATACGAGAGGAATCCTTCTCACTCCATTCAACAATCCTCCAAGAGATAGATGCCTGTACCGCAAACCTAAAATTAAATTCAAATTCCCCCAGCCGTCCTAACCCAACTCCTAGACGACCCTCCTGAGGACGTCGATGAACTCATACAATCCACACCACTCGCTTTACGATAATTAACACTCATGCAACACACATTCATTTAACAAAAGTAACACTAACAAACACTAAACACTACCTACTAACAATCCTCAATAATAATAATCAAATGCTCATACATATTTCATTATATTGCAGATGCCTGATGCAGCAGCTTCGACGACGTCCATCCCGGATCCGCAGTTCCACAGATGCTCCGAGGGACCAACCGCCTACATCCTCCCAAGGAAACATCATGCCGCCCACCCACAGCCCCGCCCACAATAACTAGAATAGGAATGAAAAATGAAATACTACTAACTTAAGTAACGTCACCAAACTAACATGTTTTTTTTTTCTTTTTTGCCTAGACAATAAGACAACATGTTATAAACTTATAAAAAATGAAATGTATTTAATCAAAAAACTATGTAATCAACCGGCTGAAGGGGCTACCTCGCCTGAGCAGCCGACTGAAATTGTAAAACCCTTTTATCAACAATTGTACCCATAATTAATAAACGAGTTTGAATTGAATTGAATTGAATGCAACCGACAGTTTTGTTTGTTACGTTGCAGAGTAAAGTGCGGTTTGTTGTACGTACTACTAGTTCTTCTAAAGTGCTGAAATAACAATAATGGCAAAAAAATATCTTAGTGGTGAAGACTTAGAAAAACTTATTGATAATTTGAGTGACATTAGTGACGATGAAGCTTTTGAAGAGGAAGATCATATCAGTGAAGATAGTGATTATGAACAGTCAGACGATGATTTTTTCGACGATGCTGGACGGACAAATCCTACGCAATTGATGCCACCTGCCCAATCGGTTCAATCTAAAGAAAATGCCATAACTAGGGTGTTAGATCCATTTCCTCAATCAGGGCGTGCAACTAGTGCAAATATCATAAAAGTCGCTCCAGTTCCAACTAGATACAGCAATGCACGAGTCCAGGATGTAAAATTTACATTTCAGCTATTTTCAATAGTCCACTGGAAAATATAATTCTGAAAATGACTAACATCGAAGGTCGTAGAGTGTACGGTGACAAGTGGCAAGAATTAGGTGACATACGATGCAGGCGAACATAGGTTTGTTACTGTTAGGAGGAGTTTACAGATCGCATGATGAATCTATCAGAAGTTTGTGGAATGCAGAAACAGGCAGAACTCTTTTCCGCGCAACAATGTCGTCGAAACGATTTTATTACATATCACGAGTGTTACGGTTTGATAATAAGGAAGATCGTCAAGAAAGAAGGCTACGGGATAAGTTGGCTCCTGTTAGAGAATTTTGGGACAAATGGGCTGAAATACTACCAAAATTGTACAATCCTGGGCAAAACGTAACTGTGGACGAGCAGCTGGTTGCATTTAGAGGTCGTTGTCCATTGAAGCAGTATATACCAAGCAAGCCAGAAAAATATGGCATCAAAATATGGACGCCTTGTGATAGTGCAAGTTATTATGCTTTAGAAATTCAAGTATATACGGGAAAACCACCTGGGGGGACACCTGAGAAGGATCAGGGGCTGAGAGTAGTTTTAGACCTTACTTATGGACTAAGAGGTCAGAATGTAACTTGTGACAATTTATTTACATCGTATAAATTGGATCAAATGCTTCTCAAAGAAAATATTACCATGTTAGGGACTGTCAGGAAAAGCAAGCCTGAGTTACCTATCATGGAAGTAAATAACGTTGTGCATAGTTCCAAATTATATTTTACTAAAGATACCGCAGTAGTGTCTTACATTCGTACGTACGTTTCATAACCAGAAACAAATAAGCGACAGAGAAGACAAAAAACCACAAATTATACTTGATTATAATTCTACAAAGGGAGCAGTTGATACATTAAATCAGCTAATCGGTGCATACACATACAAACGAAAAACAAATCGATGGCCCATAATCTTATTTTACAAGATTTTAGATGCCAGTGCCTATAATGCTTTCGTCTTATGGTGCGAAATAAATTCAGACTGGAAAAAAATGTTTTGTTCAAAAGAAGACTGTTTTTGGAACAACTGGGCAAACAATTGCTAAATGCTTGCATTTTGTCCAGAAAAAAATCTTCCCCGTAATGAACAAGCAGCTGCAATTGTAACAGCTATTCAACAACCATTGGTGGAAAATTCTACCGCACCTCCTCCTGGAACTAGCAACAAAAACAAACGAGCAAGCTGCAAATTTTGCCTTTCTAAATGTGATAACAAAACTAACTGCATTAAGTGTAAAAAATATTTGTCTAAAGAACACATGACCTATTATTGTCCCGACTGTAAGAAGTAGTGGATCATATCAATTATTAGACATTTTTTATTCCGTTTCCTTTTTTTTATTTAAATTTGGTTGAATTTATTCTAAGTTTCACGTTTCATATAAAAAACATTGCATTAGAGAAATAAAGTTAATAAATGTATAAAAATTGTTATTTTGGTTTTAATGCATATTTCAGGAGTTCGGGCCATTATGACCCGAAGGAACACAAGTGTATAGTCTTGTCCAGGAGAACGGCAGGTTTAATTCGTATTACATGTAAGGAAATACAAGTTTTTTTATCATTGCCAGATAATGCTAAATCAAACATTTCTAAAATGATATTTTAGTGTATCTAATTAAATGAAGTTGTTAAGGTAAACTAATTACAAATTGCTTTTTTTTGGAATCTATACGGAGCTCTTTTAAACAATCATAAAAAATCCATGTTACAATAATGGTTTTTCAGGTACAAATCGTGATTCATGCAACTGGACCTCTACGTTTTAAAATTATCACTTAAATTTATGTCATTCCACTAGTACACACATTATTACCTTAATCTACGCCAGTGTTATTATGACATACTTATCATCTTCATTTGGGTGTCATTATGGCCTTCATAATAGCACCCAGTGGCATTATGAACTCATAACAACACGAAAATTTTAAAATAAAAAACAGGCAAAAAGAAAGTTAGTTACAACTTTTACTTCATTATAAAATCTTTACCAACATTTATTTAATGTAAACATTAATTATAAAGTCTGTACAATTTGTTAAATTCAGTCCATCAGTGCGTGAAACTCATGTAAAGCACAAAAGTGAACGCAAATAATGACGTTGTCAAAATAAAAATTGCAACAATCAACAAGCGCGGTTACTATAATATCGACCAATATGGGCACTTAATAATTTTGAATTTTTATTTACAAAAACGTTTCTGATATTGTAAACAAATCGAATCTATGCAAAGAAAATCTATTTGGACTGGAGTAGATTAAATTTTGAATGATACACGTTCGATATGAACTTCATAATGAAACTTGTGTAAATAAACCACTCGGCTAACGCCTCGTGGTTTAACTTTACACGCGTTTCATTATGACGTTCATATCGAACTAGTATCATTGATAACTATAATAAAGCTATTTCCTTCTAGCATTTCTAGTAGGGCAGTGCGCAGTTCTGTTCATGCTATATTACAGTTAGTCGAGATGTGCATTGCTGTGAAATTAAATATACTGCAGTTTAAGACTTCATAATGCATGGCTGTTTTTTTATAATACATCTGTGTAAATCATTTAAAGTACGCACTATTCTACGTTGTAAGGCCCTTTCGGGTAAATTATAATTTCACTATATGCATTTAGTTAATATGCTTCGACTAGCTATGTGGGAGTGGGTTTTGTTTTTAAATCCTTACATAACTTTTAAATAATCAGGTATGGGTTGCATATATTGAAACAAAATAATATTCTCGTTAACAAAAATATAAACGATTCTGGAATTGGAAACTAAATTAATATTATAAAAATGAATATAAAATAAATAATATGTTTTGGTACAAACAAGGAATTGAGCTATAAAGTAAGTCACAAACAGTTATTATATTCAGATACTTATATCTGCGCATGGGCCTCTAATGGTTAAAACACGAACCTGGACGGCATGCGTGGATGGTGGTTTCCTTGAATGGGCACGTTTCTGTTGTGGAATTTGGTTTAGTATCGGAGATTTCTTGTAATAACGTGAGTTATACGTTTTGAAAACATAAACAAAATGATATGCTGGTTTTGAAGTGAAAATAACGTTATAAATGTTCTTAATGTTACTCGGGATGATGTGTTTTATTATTGTTTTACGGAACAAATTATATTTGAAATTGAAGTTTGTACACTACAGTACCTTTTCTGTAATGGGGAATAATTAATTGAGCTTTGATTAATTACTGGAATACCTGGATAGGAGGGTTTTATTATAATTCAATCTAAAGGGAAAGTTTAAATTGTGACAAATATAAGGTTAATGTCGCACTGAATCGGGACCTTTCACTACTTAGAATATTTGTTTCATAAACATTGAAAAGGCTTCAAATAAATATATCTGTCCTTATACTATAATGAAACTAAATATGTGCATAGGGCTGAAAACAGTTAGTTGAAGGCGGAATAATGCATTCGTTTTATTTTCATTTTGTGGAGTTTATGCGTATATGAAGTCTTGCAGCAGATGTGATGTTTATATCACTGAAGGTCAATGAAACTCCTAATATTTGCATAAACAGGAAAGTTAGATAATTTTTGTAAATTGTTCACTACTTATGGAATGGTTATAAATGGTTTTTTATGGGATATTTTACTCCAATGTTTCAAATAAATTAAAACTAGGAAATAACCTTGTACAATTTAAATAGTGCATCGTATTAAATAATTACGAAACAACCTAATTTATTTATTCACTTTCGTGAAAGCAAACTGAACGTTTTGGTTATTCCTGGGTTTGTTTATTTTGTATAATATTTATACAAGGAGATTCTGGGGATAAATACATATACAGGGAGTTATCTTATATCGCTCGCGGCCAAGGTAATCTCAAGCCGATCTTAGTGAACTCTGGGTATCCTAATTAATACGGACACTCTAAATATGTAGAACTTTGTGGGTAATAGAGCGGGTTTAGGTTTGGAATTCTCTGATGGCCAGGTTAGGTAACCTCAGCTTAACCTGCGAATTCTGAGTGGTTCTATTTATTTAAACTTACTTCGGACACTTTAAATGAGTAGAATTTTATGGGAGAAATAACAATAAGACGTTGCAAAGGTGCTAACGTTAATTGTGATCCTCCAGACGCGCTTCTAGCCTCGTTACATGAAAAGAGATCGATAACAGACCACCTCCTGCGGAGAATCAGCTGATAGGCAACTTCGTATAGGAGAGGGCGGGCTGCTCGAGCTTTCCGAGCTCCTTCAGTCACAATCATGGATTCCCAGCATACATACATACATTACGTGTATATGCACGGTGGAATTAAGGATGGTTGTGTCAGGAAAATATTACACAAATGCAATACGTGTTCCAGTTTCAGTTACAAACGAAACACTGATATAGTCGAAAATGAAATTAGTACGGAATGTAACAGATAATTAAAGTGCACCGGTCTAGCGCGATGGGACATAGGCCCGTGGGCGTGTTTCTAAATTTAAAATATTAAAGGTTGCTTGTCGTATTGCCGAAAGTCGTCAGTTAAGGTGAGCCGCAGCCGGGAAAAGGTCGTTTCTGCAGGAAAGTGGACCTAGTTGCGTTAGCATAACGTCGATCAAAACATGAATTAATTTATCAGGTACTTTGGTTGTTCAGAAAAAAAAAAAAGTACAGTTGTGACATTGTTATATTCTATGTGAAAAAATTAATTTTAATTAATAGTTCACATTTTAATATTTTCAAATTGCTAATAATGAATTGATTGAAATCAACTTTTTGATGGGATCAGCCGAGTCCTTAGAAAATCAACGATTCCAAGCGCTATGTATCTATTTCACTACCAACTTAAAGTAAATTATGGAAATAGTGCAAAGGGGCTCCGGAAAAGGTATACCGCCTAAACGCAGGCCGCTGAAGCAGGTCGCCGCTAAAACGGGTCTCCGCTGAAACAGGGTCTGCTGAAACGGGACCGCTAAAACGGGGACCGCTGAATCGGGAACCGCTGAACCGGAGTGTAACCGTTGCAATCTTCAAACCCTTGAAATTAATTTTTATACTGCATTTGAAACTTCTCTGGAACAAACCCAAAATCAACTTTTTTGACATCCACGAACTCTTCCATTTTGCTATAAATTAGTATTGAATAAATCAAGTAATTCTCAAATTTCATAAATTTTTACTGTTTTACTAGAAATCATTGATAGGAAAAACCTGAGTTATTATGTATAATTCACTCATGAATTTCTAAAGAAAAACATAATTGGTAATGAATTGGTCTATTTTTTCTGTAACAATCATTACGATAAAAGATATAAGTTTATATTGTTGTTCTATTCAGTAGTATTAATCCAATAATGAAATCTAAAGAAATTAACACGCATACGGAAAGATTAAATAATCGTATTTAGCATAGCTCGTTACTGCAAATGTTATGCTTCATTTTTAAATTACCATTATTTTATGCTTAATTAGCACAAAATATCAGAAACGTAGCATACAACATGTAACATTTAAAAACTTGACCGTAATGATAATGCATTCTATTTATTACAATGAATAATGGTTTTAAGTTAAAAAATGAATGGAACTTTTGTGTTAAAACAAACTGTTAATTGCAGACACGATTTACATAGCGGAATCATGGATAAATTTATTATTGGACGTGTCACTTTGATTTTAATTGCTGTTAGAATTTTTATTTTACAAGTGTTTAAAGCTCTCAAATATATTATGTCAACATAGTTAGCCATTTTCATGCATGTCATATTACATAGTTGGTCTTTGATATCTTGCTGCAGTTTGTCATTACGGTGGCAACGTTGTCGGGACTCGCAAGTACCTAAGAGTATATACTTTGTATAAAAAAACCGAGTTGTGTAAGCAATCCCAACCTCGAGATTCCTAGCGACCTGATAACACATCGGGCTCAACAGGGTACACTTGGTACATATATATATATATATATATATATATATATATATATATATATATATATATATATATATATATATTAATTAATTGTATTGTATTTAAAATTAACTTTTAAAGTACATACAGTAAAAGATTAACTCGAGTGGGACTTGAACCCACGACCTCCACTTTGCTAGAGTGGGGCTCTTCTATCGAGGAGGCAAGTCACAATCGATTCAAACTTGAACTGTATGTACTTCCCTAGTTACGATGTATTATAATTATTATACACAGAATGAAGGATCACAGTCAACTTTTTGTGAATGTCATGTGAGCCCGCAATTGGCTAAGGTTTCTCACATAACAACACTTGACTGATTGTTAATTTTTATTTGCTGTATGCAACAGTAATAGATAATTATAGAAATTGGTTTAATGAACGAACAGAAGTTCAATTTAACAATCACTAATTGTATTGTATTTAAAATTAACTTTTAAAGTACATACAGTAAAAGATTAACTCGAGTGGGACTTGAACCCACGACCTCCACTTTGCTAGGGTGGGGCTCTTCCATCTGAGCTATCGAGGAGGCAAGTCACAATCGATTCAAACTTGAACTGTATGTACTTCCCTAGTTACGATGTATTATAATTATTATACACAGAATGAAGGATCACAGTCAACTTTTTGTGAATGTCATGTGAGCCCGCAATTCGTTAAGGTTCCTCACCAGGACACTAAAAAAAGTTACAACTAAAATAAAGGCAAACATTGACCAGGAAGAGGACAAATTAGTCTTGGATTCCAGATCTTAATACGCCGAAGGAAAGGAGATACTGGTGATCTAACACAATTCTTTATTTGATATCGAAGTCCTACCCCAAATGAACACTACTTTTTATCACCCTAAAACCAAACTTGTCAATGTACTCACAAATTTTAGATTTATCTGTAAGTGTAAAGGAAAATACACCGTCCAAAAGGATAAATAAATTCTAATAATCATAAATAGTAAAATAATACGTAGAGTAGACGTTGTAACAGGTTCCTTAGAAAAGTTCAAAATTTCGCGCCAAATTATACGAGATTTGACAGTTACATGCAATTTTCTAGGCAAAGAAATGGTTGTTTATTTGTATGTAAATGTAATTAATATATTTTCAATGGGTATTTACATATTTAATTGTAAGGCTTTTAAATACACGTGGCATTTTGAAGAGGCATAAATGATTTGTAGAGAGAGGGGAAAACGCAGTAAAAGTCGCTTTAAGGAGGCGGTCAGAGTTAGGTTGATAGTAATCAAAGAGGGTAATAGTTAGGTTATCCTAATTTTAGAAATAAAGTAAGATAAGATTTAGTGTATAATAGAGAAGAAGTGAAATTATCTTCCTTATTAAGATAATAAAAGGCTAAATACACAATTATATGTGAATAGTCTCAAGTTGCTGATAATAAAAAAGATTGAGTAATAATTTAAAATCGCGTTAAATGTTACGCAATAATTAAAAATCACGTTTTCTGTACGTGCCAAAAGTATTCTAATATTGCGTTTAAATAAAAAAAATAAATCGAGACAATCGATCTAGTGTAAGAAATTGATATATTATATGTTAAGAACAATAACTAAAATTTATTGATGTTCAAAGAAGAAGCGTTGCTGTTCGTTGCAGCACGCAAGTTGTAGTTAAAATTGAACAATTAAAGTAATAATTGACTATTATAAATATATCAAGCAATTATTTGCAAAAATCATAAAAGTGTTGGAAAGAAAATTGCAATAGACTTAATCCACAAAAAAGGTGTAAACAAGACATCGTGGGAACAAAGAAACAAGGCACCAAGTCCGCATCACAGGACAAATTGCGTCATCGGCTTGCTCACATTGCAGTTACCTCATCGGCTTTCAACGAAGCAAGAGATACGTACGATTTCTAATAGTGTAAATAAAAAAAAAACGTTTTTTTCTGTGAATTCAAATTTGAACATCAAAATTGAACGGAAAACATCCCTTTCAATTTTGATAACGGGTTTTTTGTTGCATGTTAGTATTAAGAATATTACTTATTAAAGGTTTGATTGTTATATGTCATTCCAAACAAAACATTTCTGCACTGCGAATTTCAGTTATTAAACAAGTATAAGGTTTGATTTATTTTCATTGTTAAAGACTATTAATATTAACTGCTTATATGAATATTGAATACGTAAATGCAGAATGAAGTAAACTCAACAGAAACCAAATAATTAATAAAACCAAAACTGAGTATAGTTTTGGTCATTGATAATGGTAATAATTTCTCTTTATTGACCTAGCTGGCGCATTTTGATCAGGCAGGAATCCGATGAAATGTAAATATTAAAGTTCATTTAAACAAACTGAAATTAAATAGCAAGCGAATTAAAATTAAACTAGTAGATGATATCTTTATAAATCAAACCACATCCGATTAAAATAAAGAAGTAATCATTTTAAGTCTCACAAAGCAATATAACATTTTCATTTAATAATTTTGAAATTATAAAAAATAGTAAAAGAACCCTAATATTACTCTCTATAGCGGGGTAGAACTAAACTCAAGTAATAACCAAAGGTATTACGCCCATTGCAAATTATAGTAAAGTGTTTATAATAATAATAAAAAAACAACTCGTTACAATAGTAAACCAGTGCTTAAGAAAAAATTATTACAACACTACTAAAAAAAATAAAACCCAAAATATACCAATACTGCCAGACAACGGGTGGGTAGGAAAAAACACGCAACAAAGAAAATAATTTCTTGAACCGTGGTTCTGCTAAAAAGTTTATTAAACCAGAATGACCAGGTAGGCGTTTATCACGTTACTTTTAACAGAAAAGGAAATAAAATAATAAAAAATGTATAATTAACCAAATCATATACTAGCCAGATGTCCACCACCGAGGTTAAGTAATTTAACAACATAAAATAAACAGAAATCGCAGAATTTTTAAAGCAGCCCAAAAAGGTATGGAATTCAATACTACTGTCACTAGCATGTATTAAATGTTTAGCATGAATCACCCTGTATAACGACAGAAATTTACAGAAGCAAAGTTCAAATAACGGCAACTTCAGAGATATATTGTATAGAATGAACAGTTGCTTCTTGCAATACAGTTAGTGTAGTGTAGTAGTAAATAATCGCTAGCACATAAATAATTAAGGCACAATAGAAACTGATTAGAAAATTCCAAAGAGGGTCCCTTGCGTTAGTAGTATATTGAGCAATGTTTGCTAATCCCAAAGTAACACATGAAATTTTAGGTGCATAACATTGTTATCTGAACCCCAAAAACATGGATATCGTTTAAGGCTATATCGAATACCTGCAAGTAACTGAAATAAGTTCTACACCTCTGTTTATAACACGTCAGGATAGAAGTGAGCAACACTCACTGTATTTATGGTGATCGTAGGTAGGTTTATTGCCCCAGGGCTCCGTCAAGAAATAAACAAGATAGAACTTACCAGTAAGTTGGTTGTGTCGAGAATAACCAATCATCCGACCTCGGTGTTTTAGGTAGAAGTCAGGTCGAGATCAAAGAAAGCCGCTTGAATTATCTTCGATATAAGGTTGTCGTAAGCCAACGTTTAGTGATTCCTGCTGGGGAAAGGTATCATTATTCATGAATTCCAGTTTCGAGAAGTATTCACGTACAGGTGAAGAATCGGTGAAGGAACGGATGTCTTAGTTAAGAGACAAACAATAGTCGCGGAAACTTTAAATATCTAAATAATAATCTGAGGTGTGTAATAATAAACATTATGGGGACTTACTTCATGCATAGACCAGAGAGCATGTACATATTAAGGAAACTTAATATCCCCGAAAACGAGAGACTAAACTGTTGATTTAGTATAGTATTAAGTACGTGTTTTGAAAGTGAAACCAGCATAATACTGAATGTAACTTACACTGATAATTTTTGTAAGAATTGTAGAAAATATCCGAACACGTAGTTTACTTAAAACGCTAACTAAACAAGATTCATCACAAACTTTTTAAATTTGGTAGAAATCTTGAGTGCACTATACACGGAGTTGCCACGTCTAACATTTGTAACTAGAAATCGATTCGAAGTAAAGTGTGTTGCCAAAAAACCAGTGCGAAAAGTTCTCAAATGTGAGACAAAAGTACGGATACTAACTGAAATCGTAACAAAGGTTAGAGATCAATTTAATAAAATTAATAAAGTTAAAAATTAAACACAATTTTATTTCGAACAAACAGATTTGAATAACCGTATAATCAGCATTATGTAGGTCACTTTTAGGAATTATTTTAACAAACCGACTTTATTTACAGTTATGGCATTATGAGTAAATTGAACCTTCGGTAACAATATTAAATATTAATGACATGTTATGGGGTTGAAAGTATAATTAAATTGGTTGTTCATAAATTGAAATTGAGGAAAGCTATATCAAAACTTAAATTAATAGCATCTTCAGTATCGTGGACAACATTTGAATTCTATTAGAGTTGCTTATAACTATATTGATCCTTGATACTAGAAATAAGTTAGACTTATTTACTCTTCTTTTTGTTTAACAAATTAACAGTTATTAGCGAACATGAATTTTAATCACATTCCAAACCAGACTATCAAGGGCTGGTTTCAATGTATCGCAGAAAGTGTTGTCTGCTATTGTCTCAATGGTTAGTTACAGTAGTAACAGTTCAAGTTGTGTAAAGCTAATTTATCCTTAAAAGAGGTATGTATGTTTTGCAACGTAGAAATATGCAGGTTTTTCAGAAATATTTCATAAAAACCAAAACTTAATAAACCACACTCTGCTACTAGATTTTTCCAAAAATGTAATCAACTCGAGAAGAAATGAAAACACACTTTTTAATTATTCTTGCAGATTGAGCAATTTTCGAAACATTGCTCTATCTTTTTTAGATGACTTTCATAGTTTGACTATCAGAATTTTGGCACAACATGAAACATTTTCAAAATGTTAATAAATGGTTTTGGCCAAAAACATTTTGCTAATTCACATCTCGCAGAATTCAGTTATTTGTTAGGGTTAAAAATTTTTAACAATATGAAAATGGTGACATGAATGCAAGATAAAACCAACACCAAATTTTTTGATGTACAGGTGACACTACCATGCTATGGCATAATTTTGCTATTAGGGAAAATTGTTGGCTTTTTTCCAGCACAACTCGGTTTTTGCAACTTTTCTTTCAAATCCTGTAATTTCCGTAACATGTCTCGATGTTTTCAGGTTGTACTTTATTACGGTATAAACTGGCAGTAAAACGAAGTCACAGATAAAATTGGTTTTTGCACGACTAGCCAGCGGTCGGGGGTGAGTAAGATGTTAATTAATTTTGCGCACAATAGGGTAGCATACCATACAAACAAAGAACAAGATGAATGTAGTAAAGAAGCGCGTTAATTCTGTACACAATCGTTTGAAATCAGATTCCTCAGACTGCATGTAATTATGCTCAATTCATAATAAAAATAATGCAAAGATTCATTGGCCAATAAACGTACGTTATAGTTAAATAGTCACTTGAAAGGCGTTCGGCCGTAATTGTTTTTATTCAAATTAAAACTCAATATAGTAACGTTAATTCAATGAGCAGATTAAAAGAAATAACATTAAAACGCGTGTCGTCATATGCTTTGTTTCTCGATGATGAGTTTTTAAAAAAAATTGTAGAGGAGTTTAGTGCATATGCTGAGCACATATTTCTTACAGTCAATACTTCACAGAAATCTCATATCACGGATTGGAAAGAGCTTACTGTAGAAGAATTACTTCGGTTCATTGGATTAGTGTTTCACACAGGTACAATTAGATTGTGTAAGATTCAGGATGATTAGAAAACTCATCGACTATTTGACCTAAAATGTTTTTATGGTTATATGGGTAGAGACCGCTTTTTAGAAATTTTGAGATGCTTACATTTCAGTCGCATTCCAGATAATGGCGTGATTCCGGTAGATCGTTCATATAAGATTAGACCAGTCCTTAATCATTTTAACAAAAAAATGAGACATGTATAATCCAGGCAAAAATTTGTCTTTGGATGAGTCTATGGTACTAGCGCGAGGGAGGTTTGTATTCCAGAAATGTGTAAAAAATAAGCGCCATAGAGATGGTATCAAATTCTATATGTTGACTGAACCTGATGGACTAATATTGAATGCAGCAGTTTACACTGGGCAACTGGATGAGACTGTTGCTCTTCATCTGATGCAGGCAGAGCTAGACTCAGAACAATCACTGTTTATGTACAATTTCTACAACAGCGTTCAACTGTCAAAAAAATTGCTGGAAAGAAGTACGTATTGTACAGGAACCCTACGTGGTAATAGAAGAGGGCTTCCTAAAAGTATTATTCAGACTAAGCTGAGAAAGGGGAATACCTAAACTAAATAACTTGATGGGGTTATGGTGGGAAAATGGAAAGACAAAAGGGAAGTTTTGTATATTTCCACGGAATTTAGAAATGAATTAATAGAAACACAAAACAGGCGAGGTCAGAAGAAACATGTATTATCAAAAATTGAGGAACGAGATGCTGGAAACAGAGTGTTACGGAAACGGTGTAAAATATGCTCTCTAAGTAAAATCAGAAAACTCAGAATACTGAGCTAAGTGTCCAAATAAGCCAGGCTTATGTGTTGGAAACTGCTTTGAAACATTGCATCAAACGAAATAGTAATAACACATTTTTTTAGAATATTTATATCTTTCTCTTGTTTAAGCTGCTTGTTTAATACATAAGTGTGAAATAACGTTTGATTATTTTCACTAAAAATATGGTGGCTCATATAGGTGTCGTCCGCTTACATGATGATTAACTCATTCTGTGTGCTGGTGGCTCCGATAGGAGGCAACAAACAATTAGTCCTAAATACAAGTTTTTTGTTGAATTGATACTGTATTTGAGATTTTAGTTTAATATTATAGTGGTATTATACTAAAATACATATCAACATATTGGTAGAGTGCACTAAAATGACATTATCAGCGAACGTGTTAAACACTCAACGCCGTTCTGGTTCTCGATATATCCATAAGGACTTGCACGTAACGATAAATTTGTTTCATGAAGGTTGAACATATATAATCCATTATTGGAATTTTGTGAGCGGATACATAACGACAGTTCCTTAAACACGGACCCCATTCAACGTCGTTTGGCTATAAACTTCGCCACCTTCACCGATGAGCCTATACAACCACTGCTCCTACGAATAGTTTCACTTGCGGCCAAAAAACTTTTTTTCAGCTACGCGCATTTACGAACCCAAACTCGAAAATAATTGGGAGAAATTGCCCTGTCAGCAGCCCACTTCTACCTCGAAACCTTATCTAAGAAATTTGATACATGGTGAATTGAAATCATCAAGCAAACTAACCTTTCATGGTATATATCTAAAGTCAAATTCTCTGTTTTAAAACCAAACTCTTATCAACAGTAGTGTTTCCTATTTGGTGGCTAACTAAAACTTCTGCAAAAGACGTACGTTACAATGTAATATTTGAATACGTTATTAATTAAATTTTTATGTGATGCAATCTCAACGTGATTTAAATTAAACTTCTCCATTTTAAAATGCGAACGTATTTACTTATACAGCTATCCCTATTCACAAAGACATTAACGAATGTTTCCTTTCAAACTCTAGTAAATGGGTTTCATAAATATCAATACCAAAATGTAAATCCTATTTTCCTCTTTAAACTTCCACTTACTACGATCAACAACAAAAACTACATTTTCATTTTAGAAAATACAAAAAAAAATCGTAAACCCCTTTAATTATATAAACGACAAAAGAAAACGTTACACTAGGAAAGATTCTCCAATCATTGATTCATGAATAGATCAAGCTACGAGATTCCATACCCCATTCAAGATGTTCGGTACTGTAGTATCGTCACGGTGACGGAACTTGAACCACAACAAAAAAAAGACATTCTCCCTATTAGAGAATTCTTGCATGGGTATCCAAGTTATTATAACTTAAATAAAATAAATAGTTGTGCTTAAGTATATTTGGTAGTCCATTGAATTAACTACATGCTGAACTACATGCTGAATTAAACGACAGTAAGTACTTTACATATCATGGTTTACATATGAATAAAATAGGTAAAATGAAATTGTTAAAACAAATTATTAGAATAACAAATGGTCTTAACTCCAATCGTAACAACTTTATAAACAATGCAAACTTAATATATCCGCGTATAGTTGATAATACTCCCAATAATTTTTTTTAAAAGCAAACACCGACACAAAAGGCAATTGTCGAAATAGCCTACCAACATTAAATCTAAAACTATTTCATTTAAACATAACATAAAAACAAATTTAATCAACTTGATGCTTTTTTTGTTAGTAAGAACTACGATATCATCTGTATCTCTGAGCATTGGCTCTCATGCTCTGAAGTTGTAAACTCATATATTGAAAATTATAAAATAGCTAGTCATTTTTCAAGGTCAAAACGTATCCATGGAGGTGTATTAATTTGCCTTAAATCATATTATGATTATATGATTTTGTCAGATGTTGTGACTTTATCACGAGAAATTCACTGTGAATTGTCGTGTATCGTTCTGCCAAAATTTGAAGCTGTGGTAATTTCTATTTATAGATCCCCTTTGGGAGACTTCGATTCTTTTATTGAGATCATGAATAATGCATTAACACTCTGTACTAAATATAAAAATATAATTGTCACTGGTGACTTTAATGTACATTTTTCACGAAAGATAAACGTGCTATTGAACTTTGCGACTTATTAGCTACATTTAATTTACGCCCTAACATTGAAAGTCCTACACGAGGTAATAATTGCTTGGACAATGTTTTACAAACTTTAAAACATTTTTCTGGAGTACTGTTAATTCGTATTTGTCTGATCACCTTGGACAAGAAGTTGATTTTCATTTGAAGAAAGTAACAAGGAATCAATGGTTAAAATTCATAGACCAATAACAATAAAGGGTAAACATATTTTATATAATATTATATCACACTGTAGCTGGGAATTTATTGATGACAATAACATTCATTTCAATGATAAGTTTAATTATTTTTTAGAAACTCTAGTATCCGCGTGTCATTTAGCATTTCCAGAAAAAACAACTGTAATAAAAACAAATAAATTGAAGGTACACTGGTTTAATGATAACATCAAAAAATGAGGATCATCTTCACATTATTACAGATATTTACAATTGCACAAATGATAAAGGTCTTAAAACATATTTAAAAACATATTTAAAAACACTTACAACAAAATATAAAGTGTGTATTAGAAACGCTAAGGTAGCCGCTCATGATAACTTTATCTTAAATTCCTCTAACTCAACAACAGCTCTTTGGAAACTGGTAAAAAATAGAAATAATATACTAAATAAAACAACATGTATTGACTCCAATTCGTTTAATAACGAGTTTGTAAATGGTGCAAAACATTCACTCAAAGATCTTCGAAAAGATCTAGACCCATTAACTTATATAAAAAAAAATGATACCAATTCATCCTCGTTAAATTTTGAACCAAGTGTAACCCAAGTCGAAATTAGAGATATAATTATGTCGCTTAAAAACAGTAAAGGTAGAGATACGTATGGGCTCAATCTAGATATCCTCAAATCGTGCATAAATGTTTTAATCCCGCCACTTACGAAATTACTGAACATTTCGTTCCAGAGCTGCATCTTTCCAGACGCTTTAAAAGTTGCTTGCGTTGTCCCTATACACAAGAAAGGGGACATAAATATAACTACAAACTACAGACCAATATCAATACTACCTGTCTTATCCAAAGTATTCGAGACTGTGCTAAAAAATAGAATAGTCATATTTTTCGAAAAAAATAACTTATTATCACCTAATCAATACGGTTTTCGTAAAGGACGCTCTACAGCAGCTGCTATTACCAATTTTACTAATAATATAATAGAATGCTTTAACTCTGGCCAGTATTGTACTTCTTTCTTCTTAGATCTGAGTAAAGCATTTAATCTAGTATCACATGAAATCCTATTAAAAAAGCTAGAATTCTATGGATTTAGTAAAAACAGTACAGAATTATTAACCTCCTACTTAGAACAAAGGCAGCAATTTGTTAGATACAACAATGTCGATTCAGATAAAATGGTAATAGAGTCGGGAGTCCCACAAGGATCTATACTTGGTCCTGTATTATTCTTAATTTACATTAATGATCTAACTAGTAATTGCAACTCACTTAACTTTAATATTAACTACACATTATATGCAGATGACACCACAGCCTCAATTACTACTGAAAACCTTTTAACAAATAAAATAAATTCAGATACTGCTCTAAATTGGTTTAAAAATTGGTTCACCGCAAATAAATTAATAATAAATGACCATAAAACAGAAACTATTTTATTTACACTAAATAAAACGAACATTGACAATCCTGCTTGTGTAAACTTCTTAGGTGTAATAATTGATCCGACGTTAACCTGGAAATATCAAGAAGATAACATTTGCAAGAAATTAGCTAGCATTGCCTACCTTTTAAAATCCCTAAGTAACTGCGCTTCGTTAAAAGTTTTAAAATGTGTCTACTTCAGCTATGC
Source organism: Vesta saturnalis (assembly GCA_036346205.1). Lineage (NCBI taxonomy): Eukaryota > Metazoa > Arthropoda > Insecta > Coleoptera > Lampyridae > Vesta > Vesta saturnalis. Next base: position 839,444 of record JARFJB010000114.1, on the reverse strand, counting down.
GCACTCTACACTTAGCTATGCAATTATTGCGTGGGGTCATTCCCCTGCAATTCACAGAGTTTTTGCAATGCAGAGACGTTGTGTAAGAGTTATATCTCGTGCAGGGTATAGAGATGATTGTCGGGGTATGTTTAAATCCTTAGGAATTTTAACGGTACCATGCCAATTCATTTTAGAATGCTTATTGTATATTCACAAAAATCGCGGAACATACACTTTTGTCAAAGAAGTTCATAAGTACAATACCAGAAACTCAAGCAAAATATGTAACAAGTTAATAAGGCTGAAAAAATGTCAAACAGGAGTTAATTACTGGGCAATTATATTTTATAATGCTATACCCCCCATGTATGTTTATTAGAACTTAATACCTAATAAACAACGCATTTTATAGTTTTCAAGAGTTTATGTGTAGTAATCTAAAATGTATAAAATGAGAGCGTTTTTGTTATAATTTGTTATATCTTTAATATTTTAATAATACTCATGTATGTTATATGTTATTTATGTATATGACGAGTGAAAATACTTTTGTATAATGCACGAAATATATTATTATTATTATTATTATTATTATTATTATTATCATTATTATTACATTACAAATTGGCGACGAGGATAAAAATAAAAAATGGAAACAACTGTAAAGGGTAGAAAAATGAGGCAAGCATGGCGTTAATTGGGTCAATGGAAACTTTCCGGTCAAATAAGGACAATTGGATACTGTATCAAGAACAGTTGGAGCAATACTTTTGTATCAATAAAATTACAGGTGGAGCGGAAGCCGATCCAGTTGATAAAAGGATACTAGCATTGTTAAGTTTGATAGGCACAGACACATACAAAATCCTAAGAGATTTAGGCACTCCAGTAAAGCCAAGTGAGAAAACATATTCTGAGCTCTGTGAACTGTTAAAGTTACAGATTTCCCCAAAAACATGTGTATTTAGGGAACGTATATATTTTTACGAAGCCAGGCAAGAGGAAGGAGAGAGCATTAATAATTGGTATGCCAGAATCCACAACCTCACAAGTAACTGTGAATTTGGAGACCAGCTAAAAACTATCATTAGAGACAAATTTGTATGTTGTTTAAAATCGGGTAAAGTACGGGACAGATTGTGTGAATGAAAAAAAATACAGCTCTTGAGAGGTTACTTGAAATCGCTCTAAGTAAAGAAAGTTCTTTGCAATCTGAGGCAAAAGAGTGTTGTATAGTATAGTTGTATACATTGTTTTCGCTCGAACCTTGTTTCGTCGTATGTTACGCCACTGGAGTAGTTGGTACTTCTGCGTAGTAATGTTTGGTGATATCTAAATTGGCGAAATTTTGCATTGACATTTTATCGATCGTTCATTGTTTGAATTCTCTTGAATTAAACCTTTTCTTGGTATCATACGCCGTGTTAAGGGTAAGTTTTAATGAATTGATTTACAAATCTTTGATTATAAATCGTATTAGTTTCCATCCTTCGTTTTATTGATTGTAATATTGTAACATTCCTCGCATTTTCCAAATTGAGATGTTGCACACGAAATGTTATGATGCTTTTGCATGTAACTAATGGTTTGTTGGATTGATAAATTTAAAACTTACCCTTAACACGGCGTATGATACCAAGAAAAGGTTTAATTCAAGAGAAACATGTTCTCTTCAAACAATGAACGATCGATAAAATGTCAATGCAAAATTACGCCAATTTAGATATCACCAAACATCACTACGCAGAAGTACCAACTATTCCAGTGGCGTAACATACGACGAAACAAGGTTCGAGCGAAAACAATGTATACAACTGCGGGGCGTTACAAGAGGTACACCAGATGAAAAATTATAATAAAACAAAGAAACATAATGCAGTCAAAGAAGGAGTGTCTTCAACTAAAGCAGGTAAATGGAATGAGGTCTATAGTAAATATTTTGCAAATTATACTTTAAATAATACTTGTGTGACATTTAAAAGTTTTTCGGATTGCATAATAAAACCATTAGGCACCATCAAATTAAATGTAGAATACAATAAGGTAGTATGTAAACATTTCACTTTTTCTGTTTTAAATGATAGACAATCTCAGAATTTGCTAGGTAGAGATTTTATAGAAGCATTATATTCAAATTAACTTCCAATATTTTATTAATGGAAAATAGTGTTGATAAAACCTGTCAAGAATTTACAGAAATCTTTGATAACAAATTAGGTTGCTACAAACATAAAAAGGTATCGTTGCAGCTAAAAGATGGAGCTAAGTCTGCATTTTACAAACCAAGACCAATCCCACTGGCTTTTAGAGAAAAAGTTGATAATGAAATTGAGCGGTTAGTGGGTGAAGGAGTACTGTCAGCAATAGATACTGCAGATTCGGGCACTCCTATAGTTCCCATAATTAAACAAGGTGGTAGTTTAAAAATTTGTGGTGATTACAGAATTACAATAAATAAACACTTACAAAATATTAGATATCCACTTCCTACAGTAGATAGTATTTTCATGAATCTTAATAGGGGGGAGTCGTTTACCAAAATAGATTTAAAGTTAAAAAAGTACTACAGGGTTGCAGTGGTGTTACAAACTTTTTGGATGATACAATAATAACGGGACAAACCAGATTAGAACATGAAAGCAATACCAGGGCTGTATTCAGTAAACTTCAAAAGGCAAGGTTAAAATTAAAAAAAGAAAAATGTGTCTTTTTTCAAGACGAAATAAATTATTTAGGGTATACTATATCGAAACAAGGGTTAAAGAAAAATGCAGATAAGCAAAGAGGAACCAAACCGCAGAGTGTAACTCAGTTGATAAGTTTTATTGGTATGGTAACATATTATGGCAAATTTGTGCCAACATTGTCTATCATATTGCGTCCAATCTATGATTTGTTAAAACAAAATGAAAAATTTAATTGCACACAGGCTTGTGAAAAGACATTCAGGCACATAAAACAAATAATTGTTTCTGATGATATTTTAGTGCATTTTAATCCCAATCTGCCTATAGTTTTACAGACTGATGCATGTTAAGATGGTATTTATGGTGTTTTGCTACACAGATGAACTAAAACCAGTAGGTTTCATTTCAAGAACCTTGATGCCTGCAGAAAAAAATTATTCTGTACTGGACAAGGAAAGCTTGGCTATATAGTGGTCAGTAAAAAATTTTTATGAATACCTAATGGAAATGATTTTGTAACCCAGGCAGATCATAAACCCTTAATCTCAATTTCTGGGGAAACTAAAGCCATACATCAAATGGCAGCTACCAGGCTGCAGAGATGGTCAATATTTTTAAGCGGCTTTTCATACAAAATTGAATATGTAAACGGTGAAAACAATCAAATAGCTGACATGTTAAGTAGACATCCTTTAGATATTATGTATATCTCAGATGATTACAATTTAAATTCAAGTTATTTAAATTTAATTGTGGACGATGAATTTCATATTTTCTACAAAGAAATAAGTACTGAAACAAGAAGGGATATTACTCTAAGTAAAGTTCTAAATTTTATCACTGAAGGTTGGCCAGAAAGAAACACTGACACAAATTTCACACCGTATTTTACTCGAGGACTAGAATTATCGCGTGAACAAGGGTGTATTATGTGGGGTTATAGAGATTACATATAGATTTCAAGGGACCTATTAATCAAGATTTTTATTGGATTATACTGGATGCATTCAGTAAATATCCAGAAATAAAAAGAATGTCTAAAATAACCAGTGCAGAAACTATCTCTAAATTAAGAAAAACATTTTGCACATGGGGACTTCCTGAAACTGTTGTATCTGACAATGGTAGACAACTAGTTTCATATGAGTTTGAATCACTTCTTAAAAAGAATGGTATCAGACATATAATTACAGCACCTTACCACCCCTAAACTAATGGAGCAGCAGAAAATGCTGTAAGATGTTTTAAAAAAGATTTAAAAGCATCATTAATAGACAATAAAGACAGAAATATATAACCAGATCTCATAGTATGCAGGTATCTGATATTTTATAGGAATTCTGTACAATGTACAACTAATAAGACACCAAATATGTTAATGATATGTAGAAAATCTCGAACTTTATTTGATTTGCTTCTGCCAAAAGATACTAAATTGGCTATACAAACAAATAGAGGACGTCTTTATAGAGGGACAGGGAGTAATGGTTAAAGGTTATAGAGACAGAAATAATATTAAATGGACAGAGGCCGTTATTAAAAGGGTCTTAGGTCCAAGACATTACATTTGTGAGTTAGAATCCGGTCAATTATAGAAAAGGCATTTAGATCAGATTAGGAACTTTGATAAAATTCCAGAAACTACAAGAGATGTAGGTAAAGTCAAAACTAAAACTCCAGCCTGTTACGAATCAAAAATCAGTAGTCGTTCAGAACCACTAATAAATTCACAACAATCTCCAACATATGGACAAAGCAGTACTTTATCTCCTAAATCTCAAAGTACAGGGTGGCCAACTAAGAATGCGAGGTACTGTATCTGGGAAACTATCTTTCGTAGAGGCTTGCGCAAAAAAAGTTTTACTAAAACGGCCAATAAAAAAACCTGGGAAATATTTTCAAGTTTCTGAAATGGCCAGGCGCGTTGAAATGAGCTATTCTTGGCCTACAAATGTTATAATATTTGAAGTTTTGTTAGTTTCACATGTCGTCTCTAGAGGGCTGTGTTCGACATTCCGACAGAAACGATTCATTTTCGCAAAAAAATTAAATGCATTGGTATGACTTTTTTCATAAACAAGTAGCTAAATGATGCCTAAACAAGATCCCGAAAACCGGATCTCTATATCTTGTTCCTAACCTAAAATATTGGCCAAATAAAACTTTATACGAAAATAACTTAAATTTTTATTTTTTTTTAACTATATTTTTCTGGAATTGTTTTTATTATGTAAGTTGTGGCCCTAAAAAGGACCGATTTAAAGGAGGAAGGTTTTTAATGCCCCCGTAAATGCTCGTAATGCTGACCATCACGCTCTATGCATTGCTGAAGCCTCTCATGACTAGACAAAACTGCAGCTTCAATTTCGGCTTTTCACATCTACTCTAGTAACAGGTAGAGTCCGAAACACGATGTCCTTTAAGCGCCCCCATAAATAAAAATCGAGGCAAGTTAAGTCTGGCGATCGCGGAGGCCATGCAAACAAACTCCCTCTTCCAATCCACCGCTGTTGAAATTCTGCATTAATATGCTCTTGCACATTAATAGCAAAATGTGCTGGGAAACCATCCAACTGCAAAAACAATTTTTGCCTTGTTTCCAGAGGCACCTCTTCCGACAACAACGGTAATTGGCCAAAAATTAAAGAAATACATTGCCATTTAGGGGTTGCTCGAAAAAATATAGCCCAATAATTCTGCCTCTCAGTATGCCATTCCATACATTTAAACTCAAACGTCCTTGGCGCTGCACTTCACGCAACCAATGGGGATTTTCTGCAGACCAATAATGGATATTGTGAAGATTGACTCTCCCGTCACTTCTGAAGGTGGATTCATCGGTCCAAATAGTTTGAAATAAAAATTCTCTATTTTCTCGTATCATGACTAACATCCAATGGCAATAGTCTAACCTTCGATCAAAATCTTCCTCTTTCAAGGCCTGATGCAAAACGACATGATATGGGTGCATTATTAAAGTAATTACAAAAAGTTTAAACGAATACCCATACATTTTGATGGCCATTAGAACTTACCTAAGGTCCTTCAAAATATTTTGAACCGTTGTCCGTGATATGCCCAACTCAGTGGATAATGCTTTTGTGCTAACATGAGGATTTCCTTCAATATAGCCCAGTATATGGTTAGTATTTTCTTGTGTTCTTCCAATTCTTTGCCGTTGAAACGTAGGCCGAAAACTACTATTGGCTAGTAAGCTCGCCATTAATCGTGGAAAAACTCGTACATCGCAAGGACGCCGATTTGGATATCGAGCCGCGTAAATTCTTTTAGCTACTGCGTCATTCTGAAGACATTCAAAATAAACCGAAAGTAAATCAACAGCTTCACTATTCGTAAAACGCATTTTGAAAGCACAAAAATTGCTCAAAGTAACGCGAAAGTATTGCCTGCTTCTATTAATTGTATTTTTCGCAATATATCCTTAGTGAATATGCATTTAAATAAACAAAAAATAGGCCTTTCGTATGACTTTTAGCATTGCTTACTTGCCCGTAGTAATTTCAAAAAGGGTAATTTTATTCTGGTGAATAAATTAGCAAACATTTAAAGTCGCAATTTCTAGGTAACCTATTTACAGCCGAAATTGAAGCTGCAGTTTTGTCTGCCCATAAGAGGCCTCAGCAATGCACAGAGTGATGGTCAGAATTTCGAGGGCATTAAAAACCTTCCTCCTTTAAATCGGTCCTTTTTAGGGCCACAACTTACATAATAGAAACAATTCCAGAAAAATATGGTTAAAAAAAAATAGAAATTTAAGGGATTTTCGTATACAGTTTTCTTAGGCCGATATTTTAGGTTAGGAACAAGATATCGAGATACGGTTTTCGCGAGCTTGTTTAGGTATTATTTAGCTACTTGTTCGTGGAAAAAAGTCATACCAATGCATCTAATTTTTTTGCGAAAATTAACCATTTCTGTCGGAATGTCGACATGTGAAACTAACAAAACTTCAATTATTTTAACATTTTTAGCCCAAGGAAAGCTTTTTTCAACGCAACCAAGTTTGTTAAAATCAGATTAGCCGTTTCGAAGATACGGGGGGTGATTTATGGAAACCTTTGAATACCCCCCACCACTTTATTTTTGTAAATACGTCAAAAAGTGCCATGCAAAAAAGTTCAGATTATCCTCGACTTCAAAAATCAGTTATTTTTTTATTAGGTTAATACAGCAGAATTCACAGAAACATCACTTTTTTAGATTCAAATTTGCAGTTACGCCCCCTAGCGGCCATTTCAGAAACATGAAAATGTTTTTCAGGTTTTTGTATTGGCCGTTTTAGTGATAACTTTTTCTTCCGCAAGCCTCTACGATGTATAGTTTCCCAGATACAGTACCTCGCATTCTTAGTTGGCCACCCCGTACATCAGAAAACCAGCATGATTTAGAATCATCTAATGGAAGCAACGATGCTATAGCAAGTACTAGTAAAAATAATACTGTTTCTAGATTTAGCAGAGTAATAAAAAGACCTCACACCTTTGATCAATATCTTAGAAGCTTGTGTAGTTCTTACAATATCTCGTATAAAACAAAATTGTAACAAGTATTCTAAAAAGGGAGGAGTGTAGTATCGTCACGGTGACGGAACTTGAACCACAACAAAAAAAGACATTCTCCCTATTAGAGAATTCTTGCATGGGTATCCAAGTTGTAGCTTAAATAAAATAAATAGTTGTGCTTAAGTATATTTGGCAGTTCATTGAATTAACGACATTACAGGTACTGACAAATAATTTATGTATTCGAAATTTATCGGCAAATCTTGATAAAATCATACATACATGACAACTTAATTAGCATAGATCAGCACAGCTTCCTGAATTCATTTATCTGTCATCAAAAGTTCTTAAAGTCAAAATGTTTTCATTTTTCTTTTTCTTAAACGGAAAATTTGATTTTGCGACACAACTTTTAGTAGCCAAGGCTACACCGAGAACAATGTTTTTTAACAAAATGGCGGTTGATTTTTTTATATGCTTTTGTTTTTTAAGGTAGGCCATTGGTTTTTGGGGCACAAAGTGCATAACTCAACACAACTGGTTGCCGAGTTATAAATGCTGGTGGTAACTTTACACACACACACACACACACACACACGCGTATTTCCTATATTATTATTATTTAACTCTATACGCACAACTTCACGCAATTTCACAAAAAAAAAAACTTGCAAACAATAAAGGCTTAGTGAATTTTAAACTATAAACACGAGCGAATAGAAATGTAATTAATTCCCGTACTAAACCGTTTTCAGTTGTAAAAAAACCAATCAAGAATACATCCTAACAACGACAACGTCAAAATTATTCCAATCAGTAGGTTCTTAATTAATATGTAATAGCTACAACGCAAATTTCTGTAGTTTGCATAAATTTAAAAATTACAGACTCAATTTGCATATTACTAATCTCAAAAGTAACTTTTTCAGTGAAAAACTTTCACTCATAGTTGCTAATTTAAATTTTAATTACAAAGTGAAAGGTAACAAAAGCTAAATTAAATGTAAGTCTCTAATTAATCTTATAACACTTCCTCCTTTAAGTTAAACGTTAATAATAAATAATGTAAATCAAAGTGCTAAAAATTATTCGCAATACTTTACTAATATACATTTTCACCAAACCGACGAGAGTTAATTAACTTCCCTTTAAACAAAAATCAATTTTGTAACTAACTTAATCGTTAATAGTTCATTACGGTATGTAAAATTAGTTGAAATTTAATTACACTTCGTAACTCTTATTGGTTCTATCACTTTATATAAAACAATAGTTTGAAAGTTAGTTTTAGCTAGCAACAACAGTCTTAACAATAGATGGTATACTCAAACATGTCTGAATTATTTAAACGTACGTTTAATACTGCAGCATTTGAGAGTTGACTGGATATTCACGTGAAATAGAGCTGTTAATTAAATCCGGTAATGAGGTCACATGTAGATTAATTTTTAAACATACCCTATATGTACACTATGTAGTGTGCATATACCACATCACTAATTTAATTAGTTAAATAATTCGCTAACAAATTACTAGGAGCATAATACTAGATATGTTGGTGGAAAATTATTAGTATAGTCGGTAAAATCAAACATTTTCAGTTTCGGATTAGCGCTTTATTTAACACCGACATATATACACTATTGCCGTTTCCTTCCTACATGTATGATTTCAACAAGTAAAACAAGAACGTGCATTAGTAATCTGAATTAAGAATTACACTATACGTTTGAAAGTATTCGTCATGATAACCGTCAGGTTAGAAAGAAATAGAAAATAAAACAACCATGCGTATTCTCAAACACATTTCGAACTTTAACAAACAGTTTTAATGACATTTCAGAAGTTCTATAACATTTTCGACGAGTTTTAGTACAATCGTCAGTGTCTGTTTAAGTGAAGAAATAATTATTTAACTTAGCATAAATTAAGTGAAAATGGAAATAGGTTTATTCAGCATATAAGTACTGCATAAAAACTTCTTTTAATTGTAAAATACGATTCACGCAGGAATGTACCTAATTTGTAGAAACAGGCTCATTAATTGTTTGTCATCAGTACTTATGACCTATTGATATATTGTTAGTTAGTTAGTCGATAGTCGCTATCGTTAGAGTAACGGAGTTGTTCCGAATTGTGACTTGTTCTATAATTCTGTTTAAAATTCCCGGTAAATGTTTAAATAAGAGGTGAGCTTATTTTTAATGTCTATAACTACTTTAAAACAGAAAAACGTAATTTTGGTCCTGTACGTGCTGTTGAAGCTGCAAAAGAACGAGCAGCGGAAGCAGCACAAATTAGTCTTCCGACATTAAGACGTGTGACTAACGGAACGGGAGGATGAAAAAAAGATCTTGTAGAAAGCCAAAAAGTGACATTCCTGACGGATTACAATGCACAATCAGGGATACAGTATACCGCATGTATACTGATAACCTTGACTACATTACAAAGTACCCTAGTAGATAAGGAATTATTAACTGCATCTTGACCTATCATAGCTAAAATTTGAAATATCTAAAACTATCATGGCAGAACGACTACCCGAAATCAGTCAAAAAACCTGATCAGTCGTCTTCAGGGGAAAGGTATATAATTTTTGATGCGGGTAATAAAGACGGGTTCGTAGAAAGTTGCTGTTTGATGTTTCCTTAAAATTCTAAATCCTGCTATTACCATAACAGTATGGAAGCGGATTTATTTGAAAAATGGTCAACACGTTGACTGCCCACGATATACGGCGTTTGACTCGCCAGTACCAACCGATAAATTTTAATTTGTTAGTATCATTCACAACAGATATTTGTTATTATGGTATTTCTTTCATGTATGCGGTTTTTTGGAAAAAAAACAAAAAGCCGCATATGCCCCGGCACGGGCACATAACAAGAAATGTCGGTGCTCAGTGCCCAGTGACAGCGACGAACATAAATTTTAAAAACCATTAACAAATATAAAGCACATCTAATAAATCTAAGATTGAGCGAAATACATAAATTCAGGTAAAAGGTAACATTAAAAAATCAAAATAACGCACGACACAATACTACAAAGTATAGTATGACTGTATCTTCAAATCACTCATGGGTTGATCATTTTCTGTCAGCTACCAAAACAGATTCTCGTAAAATAGGCTTTTTGTACAGATCTAAGCAGTACTTTACTTCTCGACAACTCCTTCTGCTGTATAAGGCCCAAATTCGGCCTCATCTTCCCACCTCTGGGTTAGTGCTCCCCAATACACTCTCAATATCGTTGATCGGATTTAAAAGAGAGCGATTAAGCTTATAAATGACCCGTGTTTAACTTCTCACATACAATCCCTTGAGCATAGAAGGATGGTTTCAGTTATTTCTTTGTATTATCGTTATTACAACGGCTGTTGTGCTGCTGAATTATATTCTTTGATCCCAGTTCGGGCTATATTTGCTAGAAACATTCGTTTCGCTCATTCACATCATCAGGATGCAGTATAAATCTCCACTTGTCGTACCAAATGGGCGTAATCCACATTTTTCTACACGGCTTCTAAACTCTGGAATGATCTCCCTAGTTCCTGCTTTCCTCTCACTTATGATATGAGAAAATTTAAGGCAGCTGTTCATAGCCATCTATTGGCAATTCATTATCCCTCTATCCATCCTCCTAAGTGTTCCTGAGTGCTTTAACATGATAGGCCAAATTTAGCCTGTTCAGGTCCACAATCATAAAAAAAAAGGATATACTATACCATAGACATAAAATAGAAACATAAAAATAAAGTTCTAATAAGATAAGTACATTCTAAAGGAATATAAACAAACATAAAACGCATCTAATAAATTTACGACACCGCGAGATATATAATAATAAAAATACTATATTTCGTGCATTATACAAAAGTATTTTCACTCGTCATATACATAAATAACATATAACATACATGAGTATTATTAAAATATTAAAGATATAACAAATTATAACAAAAACGCTCTCATTTTATACATTTTAGATTACTACACATAAACTCTTGAAAACTATAAAATGCGTTGTTTATTAGGTAGGTCTTTATTGTTTTTTTAAATTTACTAAGTTCTAATAAACATACATGGGGGGGTATAGCATTATAAAATATAATTGCCCAGTAGTTAACTCCTGTTTGACATTTTTTCAGCCTTATTAACTTGTTACATATTTTGTTTGAGTTTCTGGTATTGTACTTATGAACTTCTTTGACAGAAGTGTATGTTCCAGATTTTGTGAATATACAATAAGCATTCTAAAATGAATTGGCTTGGTACCGTTAAAATTCCTAAGGATTTAAACATACCCCGACAATCATCTCTATACCCTGCACGAGATATAACTCTTACACAACATCTCTGCATTGCAAAAACTCTGTGAATTGCAGGGGAATGACCCCACGCGATAATTGCATAGCTAAGTGTAGAGTGCGCATAGCTGAAGTAGACACATTTTAAAACTTTTAACGAAACGCAGTTACTTAGGGATTTTAAAAGGTAGGCAATGCTAGCTAATTTCTTGCAAATTTTATCTTCTTGATATTTCCAGGTTAACGTCGAATCAATTATTACACCTAAGAAGTTTACACAAGCAGGATTGTCAATATTCGTTTTATTTAGTGTAAATAAAATAGTTTCTGTTTTATGGTCATTTATTATTAATTTATTTGCGGTGAACCAATTTTTAAACCAATTTAGAGCAGTATCTGAATTTATTTTATTTATTAAAAGGTTTTCAGTAGTAATTGAGGCTGTGGTGTCATCTGCATATAATGTGTAGTTGATATTAAAGTTAAGTGAGTTGCAATTACTAGTTAGATCATTAATGTAAATTAAGACTAATACAGGACCAAGTATAGATCCTTGTGGGACTCCCGACTCTATTACCATTTTATCTGAATCGACATTGTTGTATCCAACAAATTGCTGCCTTTGTTCTAAGTAGGAGGTTATTAATTCTATACTGTTTTTACTAAATCCATAGAATTCTAGCTTTTTTAATAGGATTTCATGTGATACTAGATCAGATGCTTTACTCAAATCTAAAAAGAAAGAAGTACAATACTGGCCAGTGTTAAAGCATTCTATTATGTTATTAGTAAAATTGGTAATAGCAGCTGCTGTAGAACGTCCTTTACGAAAACCGTATTGACTAGGTGATAATAAGTTATTTTTTTCGAAAAATATGACTATTCTGTTTTTTAGCACAGTCTCGAATACTTTGGATAAGACAGGTAGTATAGATATTGGTCTGTAGTTTGTAGTTATATTTATGTCCCCTTTCTTGTGTATAGGGACAACGCAAGCAACTTTTAAAGCGCCTGGAAAGATGCAGCTCTGGAACGAAATGTTCAGTAATTTCGTAAGTGGCGGGATTAAAACATTTATGCACGATTTGAGGATATCTAGATTGAGCCCATACGTATCTCTACCTTTACTGTTTTTAAGCGACATAATTATATCTCTAATTTCGACTTGGGTTACACTTGGTTCAAAATTTAACGAGGATGAATTGGTATCATTTTTTTTATATAAATTAATGGGTCAAGATCTTTTCAAAGATCTTTGAGTGAATGTTTTGCACCATTTACAAATTCGTTATTAAGTGAATTGGAGTCAATACATGTTGTTTTATTTTGTATATTATTTCTATTTTTTACCAGTTTCCAAAGAGCTGTTGTTGAGTTAGAGGAATTTAAGATAAAGTTATCATGAGCGGCTACCTTAGCGTTTCCAATACACACTTTATATTTTGCTGTAAGTGTTTTTAAATATGTTTTAAGACCTTTATCATTTGTGCAATTGTAAATATCTGTAATAATGTGAAGATGGTCCCTCATTTTTTTGATGTTATCATTAAACCAGTGTACCTTCAATTTATTTGTTTTTATTACAGTTGTTTTTTCTGGAAATGCTAAATGACACGCGGATACTAGAGTTTCTAAAAAATAATTAAACTTATCATTGAAATGAATGTTATTGTCATCAATAAATTCCCAGCTACAGTGTGATATAATATTATATAAAATATGTTTATCCTTTATTGTTATTGGTCTATGAATTTTAACCATTGATTCCTTGTTACTTTCTTCAAATGAAAAATCAACTTCTTGTCCAAGGTGATCAGACAAATACGAATTAACAGTACTCCAGAAAAATGTTTTAAAGTTTGTAAAACATTGTCCAAGCAATTATTACCTCGTGTAGGACTCTCAATGTTAGGGCGTAAATTAAATGTAGCTAATAAGTCGCAAAGTTCAATAGCACGTTTATCTTTCGTGAAAAATGTACATTAAAGTCACCAGTGACAATTATATTTTTATATTTAGTACAGAGTGTTAATGCATTACTCATGATCTCAATAAAAGAATCGAAGTCTCCCAAAGGGGTCTATAAATAGAAATTACCACAGCTTCAAATTTTGGCAGAACGATACACGACAATTCACAGTGAATTTCTCGTGATAAAGTCACAACATCTGACAAAATCATATAATCATAATATGATTTAAGGCAAATTAATACACCTCCATGGATACGTTTTGACCTTGAAAAATGACTAGCTATTTTATAATTTTCAATATATGAGCATGAGAGCCAATGCTCAGAGATACAGATGATATCGTAGTTCTTACTAACAAAAAAAGCATCAAGTTGATTAAATTTGTTTTTTATGCCCTGGATGTTTAAATGAAATAGTTTTAGATTTAATGTTGGTAGGCTATTTCGATAATTGCCTTTTGTGTCGCTGTTTGCTTTAAAAAAAAAATTTTATTGGAAGTATTATCAACTATACGCGGATATATTAAATTTGCATTGTTTATAAAGTTGTTACGATTGGAGTTAAGACCATTTGTTATTCTAATAATTTGTTTTAACAATTTCATTTTACCTATTTTATTCATATGTAAACCATGATATGTAAAGTACTTATTGTCGTTTAATTCAGCATTGACATCTATGTATTTAAAATTAATACGTTTTAAATCTTGATTGAGATAATTATAAATATTACAGTTGTTTTGATAAATAAATTGGTTTAGGAAATATCTATTTCTACAAAATGGCGTTGAGAGTAAAATTAAGTTAGTCTTATCCTTAACCTCGGACAACTTGTTTAAAGTAGTTTCTTCAGGGCGAATACCACGAAGAGCATTATTTGAGCCTCCAATTTAAAGATAACAAAAAATAAAAAAAGTAACCCACGGCACATATGTAACTATATTTAGATAATATCATAGTAATAAAAAAAACCTAAAATAAAAAAATTATTCTAAATAATGTAAGTAAATCCTAAAGAATAATAATAAATAAATATCATATTACACAAAAATGACGCAAGATATGATGAAATAAAAAGGAAACATAAAACTTGAAAATATAAAATAACAAACATAAAAGTGCAAATTCTCGTGAAATTGTTCAAAACATAATTCGAGACAAAGCCCTTAATTTTGCACTTTGCACAATAGTATTGTGAGTCTTTTCTTATACCTCTTTGTGAGCATCACCGAAATCGTTTTCGAAGCTTCTTTCCACAGTCTGCCACCTAATATTTAGAAGGAATGTGATTAAGATTATCTTATCTCACTATAGAAACATTTTTAGCCGGTCCGGCAAAAATACTTCAATGACAGAATGCCGAAAATCTGAGTATGGCATCTTCTTCGCGGAATATTTATTGTACAGCATAATGGAATTGTACAACGTCATTTCAATTATATGAATACCGACTTTTTTGTACCATCTGATTGTCTTTCTATGTGATGGATAATATGCCATCATTTGGTTTTGCAAGTCAATGTCGCACTTATAATTATTATATTCTGCAATGGGCATTGGTTCTTCTCCGATCCTTCCTGACCTAGAAGTCACTTCCCGAAGAACACTCCCGTGTTCTGTTGAAATGTAAGGAACCTCTCCTTTATCCGTCCATTTTTGTATACAAATTTGCCTACCGTAACGTTGAACCGATTCGCTAGATTTTAATTTGGCTTTTGTCACCTTACTAGGATTCCCTTTCCTCCCATTCCTCAATGTTCCAGTGCAATAAGTATTTCTTTCTAGAATTTGCCTCGCAAGATCTACTAAATTATAGAAATTGGCAATATTGGCAGCATGCCCTTTACCGCCCATATCGTCAGCTGCCCCTGTGTATAGCTGAATTTTCTTTCTAGTACCAGGATATTTGTGTTTTTTATTGTTGATATTTTGGCGAAACATAGGTCTTCCTCGTGTCATAGAAACATAAATTCGTCGATAGCCAGTATCTCATGTGGACCATAAGTGGTCAACATCTTATCATTAAAAAAATCCACTAACGTGCATACTTTATAGAGTCTGTCAGTCGATATTGGTTCTCCTTCTTGTGGATTTGGAGAAAAATGCAGGCAACGCATTATAAGTAGGAATATATTTCTGCTCATAAAACGTCCAAATGGCAAACTGTATAAACAACCTTTTTCTGCAGTAATTTCTGAGCCTTGGTAATTTGATACTACCCATATGAAAAACAAGGCCTAAAAATATAGTCCTTTCCTGTCTATCCACTGGTTTCCTACGGCTTATTCGCAACTGCGGCCTAGTATTTGGATCAATCAATAGTACCAATAGGCGTAGGCATTTGTCTTATTCACCAACAAATAAAAAAATTCGTCATCTGATAATAACATGAAAACGTTTATGGGTCGATTCTCCCCTGGTATATCAACTTTCAGCCCTTGTTGGACACTAAGAGGATTGTTTTTCATGTTAGAAGGGTTTTCTACACAAGTAATGTCTATCGGTATTTGTGTTTGTTCGTCATGACTCTCACTTTCCACTGCTCGAAATCTTCGACAAAATCTCCCTCTATCTCTTCTGCGCCGCTACATTCGCTCCCCGAACTTTGAAAAGGTTCTTCCTCGGATTCACTTAAAGCAAAAGTCAATATCCCATTATCAGTAAGGGCTTTAAAATTCTTGATCCTTATTTTATTTACGTCGGATGGCCCTGGAATTACTGCGCTCACACACCATTGTAAAACTCAGTGCGTGACCACTTGAAAGAAGCGCGCCTTAAAGTCGTTCCGACGTGCCTCTGACACAGACACAATGCAACTGAAGTGATCGTTGAACAACGACGACACATATGCGGCGGGCACTGCTATTGGAATGCACACGCTGACACTATGTTGGCATGGGTAATAAACGTGTTAAGAGAACAGCTTCTACCAAATTTAACGGAACCATCTTTAATAATAATGGACAGCACATCGTACCATCCTCGCCAAAGTATTCCATATTCAGATCAGGATTTGAACACTGAACATTTAGGGTTTGCTAGAGCACATAAAAAGCAAAAATCGTTAGTCACCGATGAAATTATTATACAATACGAGCATACCGTTCTTAGGCTTCCGCCATGTCACTGTTCCATTTCATCTGATACAAATACTTGGGGTATTTCTAAATCTTATTACGATAAACATATTGGACGTGATGGTTATTGTGAAGAGAGTGTTCTACATATGTGGAAAGAATCATTGGTACAATGTTCCGGCGAAGTGGCGAAAGCGCATACTCGTCGTGGTTGTGAAACCTTTCATAATTTGTTTTAAAGGAGACGAAAGCAGTGACGATTCAGATATGGACTTTTAAAAATAAAAAAGGGTTGATATATAGCTTTTTTGTAATTAATGATTGATTAGTTATGTCTGTAAAAAAGATACATCTCTTAGGCATTTTGTATTGCATATGTATGTAAATTAATATCAATTGATCGAGTAATGTAAGTTCCTTTAATTACAAAAACTGAAATTGTACCTACTTGAATCTTATTTATCTTTGTAATTAAAGTAAGGATTTTAGTTTAGTTGTCTACAGTGTTTGTTAATAAACCATTCCCCATAACGTTTTTATTTTTACTTAATTTATTTACCTACATTTATGCAAAGTGGAATAATTATTTCTTCAATTAAACAAACACTGACGATTGTACTACAACTCGTCGAAAATGCTCTAGAACTTCTGCAATGCCATTAAAAACTTGTTTGTTAAAGTTCGAAATGTGTTTAAGAAAATGCATGGTTGCTTTATTTTCTATTTCTTTCTAACATAACAGTTGTTATGACGAATACTTTCAAACGTATAGTATAATTCTTAATTTAGATAACTAATGGACGTTCTTGATTTACTTGTTGAAATCATACATGTAGAAAAGGGCAATAGAACATATATATATATATATATATATATATATATATATATATATATATATATATATATATATATATATATATATATATATATATATATAGCGTAATTCGGCAGGTAAAGGGTTCGATTCCCGTTACCGTCTACCTTGTATGAGGTTTTTTCAGGGGGTTTTTCTCATACACATGTGCGGCTGCTTAGGCGAATGCTGGTATAGTATTTTCCCCCTCAGAACCCTAACTCCGTTATATGTACGTTTGCTGAAAATCCATGATTGTGGCTGAAGGAGCTCGGAAAGCTCGAGCAGCCCGTCCTCCCCCTTGGGGGGGGAACGAAATACGTGGTCCTTAAATAAATTATCATTTAACCAATGGCATCTCGGAAACTGCAAGAGATAGAGATTCGGTTACATGGGGAAAGCGTTGAAGTTTTAGGAACCTAATTAACGCTTAACTTTCAGTTGGAAAAAGTTCATGCCTTACTATATATTTCAAAAAAACTAAAATTTTGCATTTGATTGAATTCTAAATAACTCTGTTATTATCGATTTGAAAAAAAATGTAGAGGAAAAAATGGTAGTGTTTTTTATGGTTTATCTACTGGCGTCGCCATTTTTGTTATGATATAAACCTTTGTTTTTTTTTAATGGAAGTTATAGTAGACTTCGCCTTTATCAAATGCGAATTTTTTAAACTTTGTAACGATACCAGATGCGATATCGTATTTATTCTTAAAAATAAAGTTGTAACGAGTTTATTATTGATTTACAGTTGGCCATGAAAAAAATTAATAAAACATTACGGTTTTTGGCAGTTTTACATCTTTGCCATAATAAATACAGTTTTTTTTCATTTCAAACTTTGATGAGCGAAAACGAGTTTAGTGATTTTTCTTTTAAATGTTGTAGAATCGTTATTATTAGGAATAAAACAAAATGACACGAATAAAAATTTTTGGTATTTTAATGCGTAATATGTACATACTAATTTCCTGCTCACTTAAGTTAGAACCAACTTAGATATTTTTCAATATCAGTAATAGTTGGCTTTGAAATTTTTAAAAAGAACAAATTTTTCTCTTTATAACGATATCAGGTTTCCTACATTTACTTTGATGAATAAGCGCGACGCAGGAATTTTCGTATCATTGTCTTAGTTGAAATTTGGCAGTTTTATAACTTGGTAAGTTAAATTAAAGATGTTTTCTAAACGCCACAAACTTAATATGTTGGAATGTGTGTATAGTGTGTAATAGAAATAGTGTTCTTGCTACCGAACGGTGCCAACAATTGTATGAAAACCGGCGACAACCATCTCTACCGACGTTTAACAATTTACACAGAAATCTGACGCAGTTTGGTTACTTTTAGAAACCAGAGAGGGATGAAAACATCATTAACAAGGATATCCAAATAAATGCATTGGTTTGGGTTAATCAGAATCCTTCTACTTCGAGCAGACAAATTTCAGCTGAAGTTGGTGTGTCGCAAACCTCAGTTATAAGAGTTCTGAAGAAACACAAATTTCACGCATATCACTTATCAGTAGGACAGACACTGAATCCAGGAGACCAAGCTGCAAGAATATGATTCAACAGAATCCAGAGCTCCAAAATCAAATTTTGTGGACCAAATTTACTAACTGCATTATGTTCAATAGACGCGATGAACATTTGTGGATGCAGGGAAACCCTAGGATACTTCGTGAAAGACGGCCTCAAAGAAAATTTGGATTCAACGTTTAGTGCGGAACTATTGGATCGCGAATTCTTGGAATTTTCATTTCCAACGAAAATTTGACAGGCCAGCGTTTCTTGATTTTCGAATTTCAAGATAGATTTGGAAACAAAACGTAATATACGTTGATTTCAACACGATGGTGCTCCGCCGTACAACCAACTGCAAGTGAGAGAGCACCTAAACCAACTGTTCCAAATTCTTGGATAGGTAGGAACGGCCGGTCCCTTGGGCGCCAAGATCGCTAGATTTATCACCTGTAGATTTTTTCTTTTTGGTACTCTAAAAGATTTGTTTTATCACCGACAAAATAAGAACTACGTGATGCAGCGATACATGTCTTTCGCAAATTAGATGTTAGGAAAATACGGAAAGCTGTAAATTCCATTCTGAAAAGATGCCGCTTGTGTGTAAATAATAATGGTGAACCTTTGCTGAAATAGATTAATTTTTTGTACATGCTTCAAAGTCGAAGTTTAAACTTAATAATTCCTAGTTTGTTTGCGTTTTTGTTCTAATTGAGGCCCTAATTTTTAGGTGAAGTGTTATAACAGGCTGAGTAATTAACTTAACCAGATAAAAATGTTTTTCCATGGTAAATTCTGCTTTTGCAACTCTCAATATTACAATAATCCTGTATCGTTATAAAGAGACAAATTTGTTCTTTTTAAAAATGTCAAAGCTGCTGCTACTTAAAAATTCTAAGTTGGTTCTAACTCAAGCGAGCAGGACATTAGTATGTACAACATGTTACGCATTAAAAAATTGTATTCGTGTCATTTGGTTGTATTCCTAATAAAAACGATTCCACAATATTTAAAAGAAAAATCAATAAACTTGTTTTCGCTCATCAAAGTTTGAAATGAAAAAAAAACTTTATTATGGCAACGGTGTAAATCTACCATAAGTCATAATAATTAAGTCAATAATAAAATCGTTAGAAATTTGTTATATTTAAAAATAAATACATCTTGCCTGATATCGTTATGAAGCTTAAAAAAATGCGCATCTGATAAAATCGCAGCCTATACCTTCCATTTACAAAACAAAAGTTTATATCATAACTTTTGGAACAACAAGAGATAGAACAAAAGAGGCGGCGCCAGTAGGTAAAGCACAAAAAACACTACCATTTTTGCTCTACATTTTTTTTCTCAAATCGATAATTACAGTTATTTAGAATAAAATAAAATGTAAAATTTTAGTTTTTTTTTTCAATATCTAGTAAGTCATGAACTTTTTCGAACAACTGAAGGTGTCGTTAATTTACGTTCACAAAACTGCAACTCTTTCCCCATTTAACAGAATCTCTATTTCTTGCAGTTTCTGAGATGTCAATGCTTAAATGAAAAAAAACTCACCCTGTATATATATATATATATATATATATATATATATATATATATATATATATATATATATATATATATATGTCGGTGTTAAATAAAGCGCTAATCCGAAACTGAAAATATTAGATTTTACAGATTATATCATTTCTGGAACAGTAACCAATCAGCATTGCTTATTCTCAAATTTTTAACCAATCACGAACCTATTTCATGAAAGCAAGGTTTGTTTGCCTTAACGACGGGACATATTCAATTTGTTGTCTTCGATTTCGTAACATAATTACAATAAATAAGTCAGTTTCTAAGACTAGATTTTATTGTTTATTAGTAGAAAGAAATGATATAATCTGATCGAATACCACTCGACTTTCTCGGTATATTCAAACACTTTCCCTCCTTTTCGAACAAAATTAGTATTGCTATAAGGAAACACCCCTCGCGTTCTGCTCGGGATGTTTGCCAGCAATACTTATTTTGTTCTCAAGTCGTGCAAGTATTTTTCGATTATACCAACGAAGTCTGACTATACCAATGTTCCTAGTAATTTGTTAGCGAATTATTTAACTAATTAAATTAGTTTTGTGGTATATGCAGACTACATAGGGTACATATAGGGTATTTCTTTGGTAACACAGGGTAACACTTTAAATTTGAAATGGTTTTTAAACAACCCAAACCCTCTTTTAGATACACCTCTGGAAATAAATGTTTGATCTTACTTTCAATGCACATAGTCAAGATTTAAATGTGATGGAGCGGTTTGAATTAAAATTTAAAGCACAATTAGAGTAGATCGGCTTTATATACCGTCTACTACCAGTGTCATCTCAGCTGTGAACAACTTCGATACTAATTAACAGTAATTTAGTCTTAGTTTCTAATTCGTAATAAATTGTAGGTCACTGCCACAGGAATTAAACAAACTTATGGTATTGTCAACCTCATTTCCATTTCGGAAAACGAACAGGAAAGTGAATGTGACTTTATTGAGAGTATATTTAAGTAAGCCGTTCATTATAATACCAAGTTGGTGTAGTGTTTGAGCCCACCAGTCTAACTTTATTTTAATAAAACGTATAACTATCCCAGACATTATACAGAGTTAAACACGTTTGGAAACAGAGTTATTTTGTATGGAGCAAATATATTAAATTAATATTTGAATTATTGTGGAACGATACGGTTTTCTAGCCCTTGGAGTTATGCTAGTTTATCCTCTTTCACTCTAAGGTCTGAGACAGGATACTTGAGCGCCACCCAAATATAAATCGCTAAAGTACAAAGTGTTCTTAGATCTATGCTGAAGTGGCACGGGCTCCATAGCCGAGGCTAAGTATCTGTATTAAATATTATTACGTTTAAACAAATCGAAACTAAATTAGATCATAAAATTACGGTGCGTCTTCCTGTATAACCTCGGTATATGATTGTGGAAGAGTGATCGTAAAGTCGAATACACTACTCGTACACAGGTGTATCGTTTTCATTTTCAAAATAGTCAACACTAGATTACGGTACCGCAAATGCGTTCCTAATGTTTGACAATTCAAGACGAAGCTTTTGATATCCAAGAAACCATAATAACATACGCAAAACATTTTACTCGTTAGATAACAGCGAGTTAAATTTTTTTAGGTACCTTTATCGTTTCAGATTTTTGAAGAACTGGTAACTGGGTGCTAAGGGTTTTTAATGCCGCTTTAGAGCACTTTGGGTGTACATAATGGCCATCAGATTAAACAGATAAAATTTGCATGTATTATTTTACTATTACTATGTATTAATCATCTCCAAAACGACAAAATGTACTTATTTGAAGTATCGTTGTCATGAAGCTGATTAGATTTTGGGAGACATCCAAGGGGGTTTATTAGGGACAGTTCTTGGTTGTTATGAAGTATTTGTGTTGCATATTTCAAAGGCAAAGAAAACTATGGTCTGGTTACACAAATATGGATTAAGTCGGAACCATCTTTGGATTAAGGAATTTGATTTGTAGGTTTTTGAAGAATTGACTTAATTGACACGAAACAATCGAGTAATTCTCATTAATGCTGTGGATCAGGTTATATCGGCATTAATAGAAATTCTTTCAAAGTTTCCATTCCGAATTGTTGGGGATTCCGATGGTACTCAAACCAACAATTGGATAACCATTTTAGCCATTGATTATGCCTCGTAAATAACTAAAATGAGTAAATCTAACTAGGAACTATTAGAGAAAGGCAGGTTGTTTTACATCGGTGTCCGATTTGGATCACATCCAAAAATCCAAGTTGTTGAAGGGCCCTTATAGTTAATAGTAAAACAATTGCGGTCCTTCAAAAATGTAATCAAATATGATAGAGGCGTCAATGTCCTATAAAACGGCGAATTTTCCAGAAAATGTTAGTAAAATAAAGCACGGATCGTCAAAGTTGTAAAACCAACGCGTGCTGCTACAAAACATTTCTTTTTATACATTCAACGATCCCACATCAAACTATGTGTCTATACAAGTTTTTCCCCTGTATTTTGTTTTCCGCGTTACGTCTGGGTTAATGCGAACCCTACATCTTAAAAAACAATACCTCTTTTTAGTTTCCGTCGGAGCCATTGGCAGTTCGTCTACAAAGTGCAAAGTGGCGCCCTAATTTTATCACACTTGGTTGTTTGCTTTCCATTTTTTACCACCATGCATTGATCTATGTTCTACAATAAGGTTTTCATTACTCATATTTTATGGAATACCGAGAAGCCGTATATTTAACGAATCACGAAAATCTAACAGTGTAGATAAAGTTTTGCTTTTTGATAAGATAACACGCATTACAACTATACACATTAGGTAAATGGAATAATGCTTTTTTATACCAGCGGACACCATTCCTGGGCGAGGAATAACGGCTTGTAATTTGATCATTTCTGTATACTCCGGACATACTTTCATTATAATAAGCAATTCCTACTGTTTTTACTTTTACTCTTTCGTATATATTTTATACTTCTGTTAATACCGGATGATATTTTGTAGTGAGACAGAGGACTTCCCTTTTGTCCTTACACTTTGACAAGTAAACTTTGTCTACTCTGTCCCATTTATGTATCCTTTTTTCAATTTTGCGTTCGTAATATATTGCTGTTGGATTATGACGCTTATTTTTTCTAAGAGTCCCTTGTTATATGCGCTTCTTGTTAGTAGCTTGGTTGAGAAACTCACGCAGTTAGAAACTATCTATGAACACGTGATATCCTTTATCTAGATAATGTCGCATCAAATCCAAAACGACCGACTCCAATCTTGAAATACATTTTCCACCGTAAATCCGAATACTTAACACGTAACCATTTGGGGTACGTAACTCATAATTAACTGGTTTTTCTTTAATATTTTGGTTGAAAGACAACCCACCTCGGAAGGTAGTAACGATTCGTCAAGATCTCGGTTGGCTTGTAGGTCTTAATCACCGTACATCCATACACATCTGAGTGAAACTAATTTGGACACACACGGAGAGGGATGTTCAACGACAAACACGTTTGAGGTATTTTTTTGATTACACTTACATATTCGCCAAGTTGAAGTACTTACACACAGTCGCACATGCTTGCGCGTTGATGAATGCGCATTGATATATTAAGACATGGACGCCCGTTTGTGCTCCCCTTATAGAAACAACCTCATATCAAATATTTTATTTTTTTTTCATCTTCCACAAGAAATAAAACAGATAATAATTTCGGACGGTTTAAATATTCTACGTAGTAAGCCAAGCACATATTTTACCTAAAATAGAAATTTATAAAAACATAGATTCATACTAAAATGTACCTGTTATATGTTTACCAATTTCTTGGAAACAATGTGACTCATAATAACGTCGTAAGTTTTAAAACCTACGTTGTAAATCAAGCAAATACCTATAAATTTATACAAACAATAGGTAGTAGGGCCATACCGCTAGTAGGGAATACTACATTGTCCGATGCACGAGTTGCTAGCAACCGCTATGCCTGCTAATTAAAAAACTAAAAATAACAATACGAATGCCTCCGATTGATCTGGCGACTAGGGGCGGTATAGGTCGATACAGACGGTCCCGTTGCTGCAGACGGTGCAACGAAAGAATGGCCACTTTTTACGTAGAATCTTAGAGGTATGCTGGGTAAAGAATTTGAAATTACGAATGTAATGTAATGAATGAAAGTCAGCGTGATATTCTGTATGTATCGGAGAGACAGCGCACAGGAAAGGATGGTGTGGGGATTGAGGATGGCAGCCAAGCATTATGGTTTGGAGTTATGAGTGAAATGCATGGTGCTAAATGTGGTGGAGTGCGTTAAACGGTACGAATTGGTATACCGCCTGGTAAGGTGGGTTAGAATGAAAGTGTAATTTCGAAGAAAATTTCTCTATCAGAGTGTGAGAACTTCTGGAACGATGTAGAGCACTTGTTAAACGCATGAATTGACTTGATAGTATACGATGAACGAGAGATACGAAACAGCGCGCGGAACAGAGTGCAGATCGGGCAACTTTTTGGTAATCCCAAGAGTGTATCTATGTTAAAAATGATCTGGAGAACGAAGAAAAACGTAGTGCGAACGTTCAAAATTAGCGTAGATGAATTAGTAGATAATGGTGCGAGAATAAAATACGCAGATGGTGTGAGTATAGAACAAATAAAAGACACTGACGTTGAAAGTGAATGAATCAGCTTGAAATACTGTGTTGTCAATTGTGCCGTGCAGATATGTGGAAGAGCGACTATAGGTATACATAAAACATGAGCTTGGAAGAATGAATCGGTAAAAGATGATTGCTGTAAAAAGTGAGGCTGAGAAAGAGTGATTATATGAGGTATGTCTGTACAGATTAATAAATAAAGAACCGAAAGAGGCAGTGAGAGTAAGTATAGAGGAAGTGATAGCTGTGGAAGGAGAGAAAATGCAGCTTGATTTTTGGGGAAACCAGAAACTTCTGGAAATGGGCCAAAAATACAAAACGTGGGACAAAACAGAACGCCGCAGGAGTGATGACTAGGAGCAACGAAATATTATGGGACGATTGTGAAGTGAGGAAATGCTAGCAAGACTATTTCGAAAATCCGTACAGTGGTGTTGAAAATAGGACTGAAGAGTTTAATAAGGACAATGTAGAAGGAATAGTAAATAAAACTGAGAAGAATATTGGGTTAAATGAGATAGAGAAAACGGTAGGAATGTTAAGAAACGGCAAAGGTGCAGGCATAGGAAAAATCACTGCTGAAATGCTAAAATATTGAGGGACAACACATAGATTATTTGAATTATTCAACGTGTACCTTAAGTATGGACAAGTTGCGAGTGTACCAGGGAAAATATTTGAAAAAGTACTGATTGATAGAGTGCGTGAAACTACTCAAACTAAGATTTGGGACATGCAGGGTGGTTCTAGTCTAGGGAGAGGATATGTAGGTCAGGTTGTTTCTCTCCAGCAGGTGATCGAAAAGTCTTTAATTGTGAAAAGAAGCTTTACTGTGAGTTTTTAGATCTAGAGAAAGCATATGATCGAGTAAATAGGGAGAATCTGTGGGAAATATTAAATGAATATGGCGTAAGTAAAGGTTTGATAAACGGAATAAGCGCAGTGCATAACAGTATCCGGATATATGTTAGGATCAGAGGGGGTGTGAGTGAATACTTTAATATTGTGGAAGGAGTGCGACCAGTCTGTGTGATTTCACAGTCGTTAACTGTGTTAGGCAAGCATGCACCGATGCAAATGGTGTAACGGTTGGTGACGTAAATGTATAAGTTCTGGTGTATGCAGATGACACAGTCTTATTAAGTGAGAATGCGAATGAGCTACAATCTGCTCTGAGGAGGTTTGGTACAGTCTGTGAAAGCATGGACCTAAGGGTAAACCTGAACGAAACAAAGATTGTGGTGTTCAATCTGGAAGGTAAGGTCTAATGGAGGCATTAGAAATTCGAATTTCGCGCTGTTATATGAAATTAAATGGTTATTGTTTATTTGTTTACAAATGTAATTAATATTAAGGTAAAAAGCTTGAGCGTGTTTCGATGAGTATTTGCATAATAAATCGGAAAGCTTTTAAATACAGGCGGCAATTTAAGTATATGACTGTTTTGTATAAGGGAGCAAGTAGAGACGCTGTCATAATGAGTTGTATTAGGAGGCAGTTGCGTTAAATAAGCCATGAATGTTAGTCGTGCTAAGTAAGTGAGCAGAAAGGGTCGCACTAAGTTAGTGATCAAGGTTGAATTGAGATTAACCAAACGTGTGAAAAAGCGATTGCTGTAGCTTTGTTATGCTGCGATTAAAGTTGTGTAATTATAACGAAAAGTCAGTTAGTATAGTGATAAAGGAATATAAATGATATCCTCCGTATGAATGCGAGTAAAAGCTAAAATAATATAAGGTGCAATTGTTGTTGAGTTGGCGGAAATAAAAAGGATTGCACTATGATCTAAAATACGTATTAAAAGTGACGTAATGAGTGAAGATAACGCATTTTATATGCATCAGAGCCGTAATCAATTGTGTTTATACTGTAAACAATACATATGAAAGACAGTAATCGATCCAAATTGGTAAATCAAAGTATAAAGGGCAATAACTCGAATTTATTGATGTATAAAAAAAGAGCATTCGCGGTTTGTAAATAGCTTGCATTTTGTGGCGCAGACTATTTGTAGTAACAATTAAGTAAAAACTATGGTGTAAATATATCTAGCGATTATTGATTAAGATCAGTAGTTGATGAAAGAAAATTAGAATAGTATTGATCCCCAACAAAGATCCAAAGAAGATAGCGAAAAGGAACGAAGAAAGCGAAGCGCCAGCAGTCCATAAAACCCATGCAAGGCCTCCTTTCCGGTACAAGGAAGGCAAGCATTACATCATCAGCTCTTCAAGAAAGTGAAAACAAGTAAGACCTTTTGATAGTACAAATAAACGAAAATTGGTGTTTTATTTATTCTAAAATTTATGTTTGGATACAAATGCTGAACGAAATTGTATTTCGTTGATCATCTGTAAATGATTGTTTTTGCATGTTAATACTAATAAAAATACTAACATAGAATTAGAATCACTTTTATATAATGCTATAAACAAAACAGTCTGCATTTGTAATTCGACTTAATTAAATATTATCACTTTTGATTCATTTTTATTTTTCACTGTTGCAAATCTTAAAAGCTTATACAAACACTGCGTGTGTCAATACCGAAGAAAGCAAGCTCAATTAATTGGAAAGTACAGGTAATTAATAACATCAGATTAAGAATAATTTTGATGAATGATAGCGATAACCATTTAACCTACATTAAGCTAGCTGGAGCGTCCCGATAAAAAGGATAAAGGAATTTGTTGAGTAATTATAAGTTCCATTACACAAGCAGAAATGTGATAACAATGAAAATAAAGCTTAGTAAATGAATGTTATTTTTATAAATTAAAATCACTTCAGTTGACGTCGAATCATTTCGCATTTTCACAAAAACAATATAAAATTTTACTCAATAAGTTCGAAATTGTACAAGATTGAAATTGAACCCAAACATTATAGAGGCCCATCACAAATTAACCCCCAACAGTAGGGATCGCCATTACAAAGTGGTGCCCAAATGTGAAGCCCATCACAAAGGTAAAAAGGAGAGTAGAGTATTTACTCTGTCTGATGAAATTGTGGAACAAATGTACGAGTTGGTATATCTGAGTATAATGTTCACTGCAGATGGCACAATGGATAGCGAGATTGGACGACGGGTGAATGCTGAAACTAAAGTGATTGGAAGTACCTGGACGATAATGAAAAAACGAAAGAATGAGCGTAACTGCGAAACGAGGAATCTATAATGGCGTGTATGTCCCGTCAGTACTGTTTGGAGGTGAGTCATGGGTATGTGAAAAAAAATCACGAAGTAAAATAAGTGCTGTGGGTATGATACTCCTGAGAAGCGCGTGCTGATAAAAGTAGTACTACGTTGATTTGGACACATCGAAAGAATGAACAACAAAAGGTCAACAAATAAAATTTATGTGGGTGAAGTTAGAGGCAAGGCATAAAACCTGGCTGAATGTAGTAGAATGTATGATATGCAGTGATAGGAAAGCATGGAAAAAGATTTCAAAATAAACGAGGCAGGAATTATCTCGCCTACTTCACAATGCAATGGCGTGACTGTTACGTTATCTTATGTTAGGTATGAATACGAGTATAACCTAATATTAAATGTTTCAGTTTAATTTTTTCCAAATTTTCACAAACAAGGTAAGACTGATAATTAAACTCGGACGATTTAAAAGCTCCAATAAAACCGTTAAACCCTGTAACAGAAACTTTTAGAAACAAACCTCAAATCAATTTTTTGTAATTAGTGGATATTTTTAGCAAAAAACGACCTATTACTTTTCCCTATTCGAATACTATGCAGAGGGACAGTTTAGAAAATATTACTATTTTTTCTGGGAGATGACGTTGTAGATCATGTCCCTGCTACTCGGGCGTCGTACGACGTCCTGTTCGTGAACGTGTTAATGTGCAAAAAAATAAGTGAATTCTGATATACGCAAAGGAGAAAAGATGATTAACACCCTCTCAGGAAGATTTGGTTTTAAACTTAATTAATTTGTTTAGTGTATTTATTTAATGACTTACCGAGTTCTGCCTCTTTTCCTTTAAACAAACCGATAATTTCATTTATTTTATTTATCAAAATGTTAAATATTAGAACAGCAACAGTAATTTATGCAGTTTCCAACTGTTACAAGAATTTATGTTTATTGTGAATGGCTAATTTAAATGCTTTTCAATACTATGTTTAGAATAATTATTCACTGGAACTATTGCAATTTCCAACAAGTGTTATCTACTTGCTTGAAGTGTAAAATTTAAAACAAGCCATAAAATTTGAAACTTAATTTTAATAAAACCGAAAGAAGTTACGTAATGGAATAAATAATAAACATTTTACTGCTTATTCATTTTAACGTATTTAAGACCAAATCTCCACTTTCATTAAATGTTAATACATTTTTATTAGAGCGTGTGCGAAGGGACATTTTAACTTCAGAACTTGTGTTTATCGTACTTCTGAGATGTCATAAACAACAAAAGCTTATGTAGAGACGACAGTAACTTTAGAACCTGGAATAACCTAAATATTCATGACTGCCTGCGCTCTATACTCATATTTGGATTAAGTGATACAAAATAGGTTTTGACTATAATTAAGTTAATTAATGAATTCGTTATTAAGAAATTGTAGTTGAATGTGATTTGTACTATTCGATATAGGATATATATGTTATGAAAATCTGGGTAATAACGCTTATTTTTCTATTTCGACCAGAAAGTGCTATTGTGACAGGAAATATATATTACAATTACGGTTAACCGCACTTGAAAGCACTTTTCATGTAGAACGTGAAAATATGTTTCAGTATAAAAGTTGGCGAACATGCAAAAAAGGCCGTATATATTTCAGGGGTCAAAGGGGACACCTGTAGTCAATACATTACCTTTTCATAGACTTTTCTTTAAACTTTGATCAAAACTAACCTACTCAGATTTTAAGACAGGATCTTTTATCCACATTATTTCTTGCGAAAGATACCGCATTCGATGCTCTTTTTACTCTTCTAACTTACACATGAAAACATTTTTCTCGAATTTTACTACAGAGACATTGCACCATTTATTTACATATTTCAAACATTTTTCTCGTAATAGTGATGTGAGTGGTTTTTTTGTGTAGAAAATGACTGTTTTAACTACAGTGTAATCTATAAATAATTTTGTTCTCAAAGGAAGCAGGTGTTTCAAGTTCAAAGTAGATGAAACGCACCTTACTAAATTACGAAGCTTTCACGTAATTAAACAAATTATTGTAAATTTAACGTATTCGTCGTTTTGTTCATCAATTTGAAATATTTATTCACATTTTCAAAGGATTGCGTATCCTGAAATATGGAATTTGAGCAATTCAAGTTTTTCCACTCGATTTTTTTTTAGAGAAGGTCGTTATAAAAATCATTGATGAGTAAAAAGTATACCTAATTCTCTGAAGAGTGAAAATACTTGACGTTTTTTTATGTGAATTTTGTCAAAGATTTTGTCTTTGACATATTTATTTTCGTTACATACTCCAGTGCAAATATTACGTTGAGTGCATGTAAATTAGATATGAAAACTGTAATTTGAAAAATTTATGGGCATTACTTAATAAACATGATCTGGTATGTAACAACTGATTTAGCTAGTGAGGTTTATGCCTGATGTAAATAATGAAAGTTTCTGTTTCATTTGTCAATAATGGAAATTATGTATGCTCAAATTTTGTTTCCACTATTCAAAAGAAATTTCTGTTATATGTATTGCATATAAAACTGAATTAAGCATTTTTTTATGAAAAAATAAGGTTTTATTACGTTTTGCCCCAAAACTTGGTAGTAAACGATTTATTCACAAAAAGCACTTAAAGGCTTATTGTACTGTGAAGAAATTTTGTTAATAATTCAATTATCTTACATATTTTGTTTGTAAACGTAGCAAGTAAAAACACAGTACCATTTAAAAATTCAAAAAGTTGTCACGTGTTCAGATGGGAAACGGGGGAACAAGGAAAAGGGGTCTCTACGCACCTAGAAATCTTTAGGAAAACCGCTTAGCCCAGAACAGTTAGGGCGGGATTGAGGAAATTCAGGTGGCAAGTCAGGCGCCAGAAGTCGCTCACAAAAAGTTGAAAAGGTACCACTATCCAACTCTTGGATAGCGATAGTGAAGTAGGTGAGGAGGGAATGACCTGAATGGAAAACACAAAGGGAGGAGAGTAAATCTAGAGTAGAGCAAAAACTGTAATTTTCACACAGTATTGAGTGCAGTTATAATCATTAAGTTAAAGTTTTGGGTTCAAGTGGTTATTAAAGTAAACAAAAATCTCACTAAGATTTAAACCCCACATATGACCCACAATGTAAAATTTGTTGCAAGTAAAGTGGGTTCTTCAAATTCGACCTAAAAGAAAAAAAGCTTTTTTTTACGTTTCTCTCTCCCAAAATAGAAGACCTTTCATTTTCGGCGACGCTGAGAGAAAGCACAGATATACAGCCGCTAAAAAAGGCGTGCTGTGTTGTACACATCCCAAAAATAATCATACAGTAGGTAAATGAACATATTAATTTGACCCGGAATCAAATTACCAAACAAAGGTTTTCGGACATACCGTTCGGTTTGCCTCTTTTCTTAATTTTAGTACATACATTTATAACGTGTAATTTGAGAAACGGAGATTCTTGTGCCTGTTGTTAGACAACACACTTTACACTCCAATTTGGGAGCAATCGGAGTATCTATTTTAAATTTTTTTAGACAACGTGGTAACAATGCATCTATTTGCGTTCAATTTCTAATAAATTTAAAGCGTGATAAGGCCGAATTTTGGTGAGTAATGAACGCCACTTTAAGAAAAACTAATTTTTTTGCGCTTTAAGAAATTGGAGATGGTCAAGATTTTTCTGTAACGTCTATAAAATTAAGGTTTCGTAGAAATTACATACAGTGGATACTGGTTTTACATTCTTGGCCATAGTTAAATTTGATACTGCATATTTGTAGTGCTCGTTTTGACGGATTTAAAAAATGTCTTAAAAACCGTTCTCATTAGATCAAGAGGTGAGTTAAATTGTTTCTTCCTATTTACACGGTTCACCCCTGATTAAACCTTTACACTAATAAATTACATGTGTTCCAAGTCTACATAAATCAAAATAACAATTTAATGTGTATAATATCACAGAAGGAACTATCATTAGTTTGTTCCACTAATCGAAAATAATGACCAAAAAAAATTGTACAAATAGAGTAACGAGTTGAGAGCTAAGACATAAGTTTCAATAAATCTATGAAAGATTTAATTACACCTAAGAGTTAAACAAATTCAGAATTAACCTCGTGCAAATGAAACCCTGAAGAAAAAATTACGTGTTCGTAAGCATTATTCGTATTTGTAAAAAACAGTGTTTGTACGCAACCCTACAATGAAAACGGTTTCTGTGCATATACATAAGATAGACGCTAACTTAGATGTGTAGTTATGTTTCAATTCACAAATTACTGAAACAATA
This sequence comes from Vesta saturnalis, assembly GCA_036346205.1. NCBI lineage: Eukaryota > Metazoa > Arthropoda > Insecta > Coleoptera > Lampyridae > Vesta > Vesta saturnalis. The sequence continues at coordinate 806,860 of JARFJB010000114.1, read as the reverse complement.
GTAGCAACTTTAACACCCTACAGGGCATGCGATAGAGGTCACTTAAGTACGAATGCAATGCATTAAAGGTAGGTGGAATGGTACGGTAGTAAGTGATTCAATGCTTTCATATTCCAGAGTGTAGCACGTTATTTAAACCAGTGTAAAACTGGTGTACGTACAGGGAGAAGGTAGTAACTAATGGAGTCCATGCGAGAAACGTTCTTCCCTTTATCAGGTAAAGATTGTTACCCTAGCGTCGATGCAGCAGTAAGGTGAAGATAGACGACTTCAGTCAGCATGAAGGTGTATGTAAACCGTCCACAGAGTGGATATAAATTTACGTTCTCGGTTTATTACCAGTTCTGGGCAACCCCGAGCACAACAGTATTAAATAGATAACTCGATCAGGGAACGTTTCGATTGTGATAAAAGAAAAAGGTATGTAAACATTACTCAAATTGAGGTTAACATCGTTTACCCCTAAGGTTTCATGCGGACACAATGAAATGGTACTGTCTTCCGTTAGTAGATCGGAAGAATCCGACATTTGGTTTATGGAATGGCTACGATCAATAACAAGAACCAGGTATTAGTAGCAAGTAAGAAGATTTAAGAGATAGCTTACCCAATTTTACAACAGAAATTATTCTACATCCGCAAGTAATTGCGAGCAGCAAAATTTCGCACAGAGATTGTTCAGAAAAATCCAAAATATCTTTTGTTGCAAAATAGCTCACATCCGAAACACCTTCGATTTTAGCAATTTTAGAAGAGCTCAAAAATTTTCAAGGCATTGTTAAAATGGCGATCGTCCGAAAAACTAAAAATTTTTAGTATCGTTATCTTTGTTACAAGTTGATAATAAATGGAATTACTGTGTTTAAAATTGCTTTAACGTCCTGCCCTCTACCGAGAGTTCCCTAAACTACCATAATAACACGTATTTGAATAGTTATACCATTTCAGGATTCAGCCAGTTGACTATAGATGGCGTAACCGGGTACCTTCGTGCAATAAGATTATCTGGTAAATTCTTACCTTGTGAAATGTTTTAATTGCGAAAATTTAGCACGTTACAAAGTGTAAAACTGTCGAAAACCGGACATAAATTGCATTCACGAAAACAATACTTATGCATAGTAAAGTAAAAGGAATGACGAATGAATATCATTTAAAATATTGCTATTTAGTGGTGAGCGTCATTCAGCACCTATGCCGTTTGCGTGCAAATACCTCAATATGTACCAAAGTTTGCAGTAATAGATGACCAACTAGTAGCTGGAAAAATACGTAGAAAGTCGTCTATAGCTTATTCAGTGGGGGTCTTTAGTTGGAGCAAAATTGGTAACTAAAAGAAAAAGCCAGGAGGCGCCAACTAGGGTGTGGTGAGACCCTAGTGTAATATAATTACGATATTCACTTTTCTAGATGAGGAAATGTAATATATTGGTGTCCAGGTAGTACGAAAAGAAAACAACAAGCCAGTTAACTCAGAAATTAATAGGCCTATTTTAATGTTCTTAAAACAAGAAAACCAGATTCAGCTATTTATCTCGCTTGAGCAGAGTGAGTAGCGTAAAATATCATTTAGTGAGTGTCTAAAATAACCAAAAACCAAAATTATTTTGAAAACGTAAACTTTCAGGATTATCATATATAATTAAAATAGTTATCCCTTAGGTATTAAATCGTGTATATTTTATTTATCTATATATAAATTTATAAATTTATAATTAAGTAATTAGTGCTAATATGTTTAACCTCCATTAGTCGCGTGTAGTACCTGCAAGATATATGGAGGGTTTGTATTTTCCCCCAACCGGTGGTTTAGTCGCCTAACCCCTCCCACCATCTCAGTACCTTCCTCACTCAATGGCTTCATTGGAACGGTGCACCTATCGAGATTGTACAGAGAAGTGTTCTTGAAATTATAATGTTGTAGAATGGTGCCAGGCATAATAATAATATGTTTATGGTATATATAATATAGGTGTAAAATTTAACCCTGGAATGCTGCTTGGGGTACACTCGTACCCCAGTATTACTCATATCTTGCGCTAAACGGAAGTGGGCGGGGCAACGACCGCCGGCGTCTCATTAGTTTCATTACTCGGCAAGTTAGTTCGTGTGCGACAATTGAGATAGACATAGTGTTTTTTGTTTTCGGAGTACGTGTTATTTGGGGTTAGCGTGTATCCCAGTGTAGCAGATTGAATATACTGATTATTTTGCTTGTGAGTAAAATTTCAGCGATTAATTTTATGAGTTTCTTTGAAACTGTTATAGTTTATTTTTTTATAGTTATAAATTTTTTTGTTAGGCTACACGAATAATGTCTAGTCAGAATAAGTTCCTCGATCTTACAAAACGTAAAGACGTGGAAGAAATTCATCGCATTCTCTACGAGTCTGATTCAGAGAGTTTTTCGGGTGATAGCGACGAGGAAGATGCCGTTATACCTGATTTTAGAGAGGAGCCCGAAGAGGATGAAATACATTACCTTCAAGCCAATCCCACACCTTCTGTCACACCAGAGCAGACTCAGGATACCTCGCCATCTGATGCGGATTCAGAAAATGACAATACACCATTGGCAGAAATACAGGCAACTAACATAGGTATGGTGAACATTTTACCAGTTCCTACCAAACTAAGGGGTAAGAATGGGTTTATGTGGTCAGGCAAGAAAGGCGCAATTCGTCGTACACCAAAAAGAAATCTCATTTTGCATTTTCCTGGAAACAAAGACGATGCAAAACGTATAAAATCGGGAATTGAAGCTTGGAAATTATGTTTCACAAAAGAAAATCTAGACAAAATCACACAATATACTAATAACGAAGTGCAAGTTCAACGATTGAAATATGCAAATAGAAACGATGACAGAGATGCCGATGCAGCTGATAGTATGACAGTAGGTAAGAGACCCTCTTGGACCAAGGATGCAAACAGTGTTGAACTCCAAGCACTTTTTGGACTATTTTATTATGCCGGTGTTATGAAAATGTCCGGAGTATTTCGTGCTACCATGGCCGAGGCACGTTTCAGGTTTTTGGTAAATTGCCTCCGCTTTGACGATAAAGAGACCAGAGCTCAGAGAAAAGAAACCGACAAGCTTGCAGCTTTTCGAGAAGTATTTGAGAGGTCAATCAACAAAATAAAGGAGTTATATGTTCCTTCAGAATATATTATAATTGATGAACAATTGGTTGGTTTCAGAGGCCGTTGCCCTTTCAAAATGTACATCCCTTCAAAGCCCGATAAGTATGGAATCAAGATTGTGATGTCCTGTGATGCAAAAACAGCTTTCACACTTGATGCTGAAATTTATATAGGAAAAGGTTCCACACCAACTGATGTTCCTGTCGCTCAGTATTACTGTGATAAACTAACCAGTTCTTTTCAAGGAACAAATAGGAACTTGACCACGCATAACTGGTTTACTTCTGTTCAGACTGCAACACATCTTTTGGAGAAAAAAATTACCGTTGTGGGTACTATGAGGCAAAATAAAAAAGAAATTCCTGAGTCGTTTTTGAAACTCAATGAGAGGAAAATAAATTCTGCTATGTTTTGCTACAGTGAACACCTGACACTGTTATCATACTGCCCACCCAAGAGAAATAAAAAAAACTGTAATTATGCTTTCGACAATGCACGAAAAAGGTGATGAACCATATACGACCAAATTACCAGAAATTGTTCAATTTTATAATTCTACGAAAGGGGGAGTAGATACTTTAGACCAACTGTGTCACACTTACTCTACTGGTAGAAAGACACGTCGCTGGCCATTATGCCTGTTCTATAATTTGTTGGATATTCTGGGATATAATTCAATGATTCTTTTGCGTGGCTCTGGTGAAGCAGATAAAGAAATTATTACCAACAGGAGAGAATACCTGAAGAAGCTCGCCCTTGAACTGGTCAGACCGCACATGATGAGTCCTTTGGAAGCTCCAACATTGAGGCGTGGACTTCGCGAAACCATATGCAGGGTCCTCAAGATAACTGCTCCAGAAGAAGTACCTACTAGGCCACCAGTAACTGTGGGTAGGTGTGCTCTTTGCCCCAGAAGGAAAGATCGAAAATCGAGAGTAAGTTGTGCCGTGTGCAAGAAGTTCATTTGTTTGCAACATCAAAAAAAATTTTGCTCAGTGTGTGTCGAATGAATAATTCATGATGTGTTTGCGTTAAAAGTGTTCTTAGAGACTTGTTGTTTAAGTTGTTATTCTCCTATAAGTGAATACATTTTTCGTTGGTCAAAATAAGTCATATTTTATTTGGGGTACACCCGTACCCCTGTGTAGCAGATGCGTTCTCAAATAAGTGTAGCATTCCCGGGTTAAACAAAATGGTGTAAATGTTTTACAGCGTTATCCATACAAATTGTTAAAATAACTAAAGATACATACCATTCACTGAAAGATAATGCCGTTGGCTCAGAAGGTAGATTAAAGCAGGCCGGTTCATGCTTTTTGATTTGCTTAATTACCACAAATTTCTGATTGATTATTTCCACTTAACATCAATATAGTAACTTCAATGCAACAATAATAGAAATTATCTCGGGCGCCAAGTTATATTTTTGATTATGATCGGAATAAGTAAACCGAGGATACAATAAAAAATTCACCAAAATGTCAAAATAAAAATATACAAACTACGTTTGTTAAACATTTATATTTTGTATTATATAAAATATATCTTAAAAATAGCCTCATACTATCATTAGAGTATAAATACCTGTTTTAAAAATTTAGGTACAACTTTTTGAGAAGCTCTGGTAACAAAAGGAGTGCGGAAATGCAAACCAAAGATGATGTAATCTTTGAACAAATGTTTCGCAATATGTCGTATTTTCAATGCTGTACGTTGTAAAGTATACCCAAGTTCTTCTTACAAATTTATATTCCTTGAAATTTGAATAATCCAAAATTCATTGCACCCTTGAAGGTTCAAATAAAAGGTGTGATCTAAATTTAGATCTGCATTAAATGCAAAATGCAATCATAAAATAAAAGTGGACGTAAAATTAAAAATTAAAAGTAGTAAAAGTGCCTGCAAAGAGCAAATGTTTCATATTTTAATATAATGCGAGTTAAAAGTATCTTACCATTAAACCAATGGCACTTTTCACAAAATTTAAGTCGAAACCAAAAATGGCTCCCTGTTCGAAACAAAATACATCAAGAAATGCTAAAAAGGGCGCTTACGATGTCAGGTGATGTAGCTATGCGCTAGAAATATGTGCAAAACATACTTCTACGAAATGGAAGTATAAACCTTCGAGAAAATACTCAACTTAGTTACACCAACATGCAAATTAAGTTGCCTACCACAACTTATAAATCATTAATTATCAAAACCCTTCTTTCTTATATTTTACAACTACATGAAGGAACAACGTAAAAGATTCGTTACAAAATATTGACGTTTTGTGTCTCACAAATACACGCGACTCTTGAGGTAAGTTTTATGAAGATCTTTTGAACTGTTATTAGCTGTGTGAAGTTACTCTGATCAATTCTATTGGATTCTAATAAAATCGTTGTTTATCTAGGAGATACATGCGACCATTAATGCACTATCTGTTGTTTTTAAGCAATGAGGTGGAAGTTGGACGTGAAACGTACGAATTGAATAACGAAAACCACTATGAGGAGCTAAGAGATATAGTCTTAGAACAGCAGAGTAACCATGAAGATCAACTAGTAGATATAGAAGAAGTAAACTGTGATACAGACGCGTCTAATTGTGTCGAGGAGTAGGAAGAAAATTCTGAGAGTGAACAATGTGATTCTTGTGCAAGTGAAGAAGACGAAGACAACAAGATAACACATTTTATTACTGTTCGAAAGAAAAAAATTGTAGTTAATGAATGGAAATGGCAAAAAATTCCCCTTACACAAAGAAGAAGGCCCGCTCAAAATATTCTTATTCAACTACCTGTGGTAATCGGAAACGCTAAACAAGTAATTGGGGTATACGAAACTTGGAACGTATTGATTGACGGTAAAATCCTCTAGGAGATTGTTTCATGTACCAATAAATACATTCAAGTATTCAGGTACAATTCAGTCGAGCCAGAGATACTAAAATAACTGGTATTGCTGAAATTAAGGCAGTTATTAATCGAGTGAGTATAGATAAACTGTGGTCAGAGCAATTTTAGGAAGACCATGACTTTGGGAATATTTCGTTTCATTTTGTACACGAAAAACTATCTTAAACGTATAATATGGATATGCTGGAGAACAACCACAAGGACCATATGCCATAAGACATAAACCAGTAGATATCAAGAGACTTGTTACTCCTATTCATAATTTTGGCCGCAACAACACCATTGACAACTGGTTTACAAGCTAGGATTTAGTAGAGGATAGACAAAAAAACTCTCTTGTAGGTACCTTAAGAAAAATAGGTCCCAAACAGCTAGTTCCTCAAAGATATGAAAGACCGAAGTGTTTCGCCTATTGTATTTTCAGAAATTGTGTACTCTAGGCTCGTATGTACCAAAACCGAAAAAAATGTTATGTTACTATCAAGTATGTATATTGACAGTAACAGATTTATCAACGAATGAGGAACAGAAGCCTTAGAAAATAACTTGCTATAACGGAACTAAAGGTGGAGCATACACTGTTGACCAAATGTGTACAAACTATAACGTTGCTCGGAACACACAACGCTGGCGGATGGTAGTGTTCTTTCTACATTGAACGTTGGTGGAATTAATTGCCAAATACTTTCTGTCGGAGACTAAAACAAAATTAAAAGTAGAAAAAGGTACTTAAAACTAGCTAAGCAGTTGACGGAACCAGAGATCCAATAGAATCAAATGACAAACATACAAATTCCACCGGGTGTCGCCCCATAAAATGTCCTGGAACTTGTGCTATCCGAGAATGAAAACGTACCCAGAAAAAGAAAAAGATGTAGTTCGTACCATTCGCAAACAAAAAAAAAATCCCGTCTTACAAAATTTTCCTATATAAAATGTTTAAAACTAGTGCCTTGAACACTGGGTGGATAAAGTAAATATTTATGGTTAAGTGGATTATTTGATGGGTTACAACTATTTTTTTGTCTTGTAAAGCAAGAATGTTCAAATAAAAAATAATTCAACATCTTTATATTTTTTTAAAACTTAAAAATGGTAATGTATCTATCAGACACACGCGGAAATTTTTTTGACGCGACCAATGGAAGGTTAAGAATTAATTATCAATTTGATAAACCTATAAAGCCAACTATAGAAACTAATTCTATTTTATTTCAGGAATGAATAGCTAGACTTTCAAAATAATTAAATATTATTAAACCGTCTTGGACATGACAAATCAGCGGTTTTTATATGTTGTATATGTATGCAATCTAAACGTTTCGATCACACGTACAGCTATCTTCGTCAGTAGTAATATTATTTTTCAAAATTGTTAAAGATGTTGAAACAATCTTGTGAAACTTGAAAAATTGAAAACGCAAACATAAGCCTGCTACTAACACAACAGTTTAGTAAACGTATAAAGCCAACTGTAGAATACAATTTTAGTAAAGAATAACTAGGTCATTAATAAATTAAATATTATTAAACTTCCTTTGAAGATAGAAAATCAGAATGCCCTATAACAGTCGAAGGCCAACGGCGAAAAACGTCATAGTGTGAAGTTTAGTTTTTTTTTGCCTTTTCTCCACTAACAGAATATCCAGTTATTAGCACCACTGTAAACGTTCCGCTTTTAACGGTAAAACCAGGATATAGAAATAAAATTATCCATTTAAAAATAATCAATCCGAAATCAAGTCCGTAAACTAATTGAGATATTAACCGTCAAATATTAATAAGATGTTTGAATTAAGGATTATAATTAATCAAACCGTAAATCGTTATAAATGAGAAAAATAATGTTAAACCTCATGTATTCAAAATAAAATCGTTCACGATAAACAAATTTAAAGATCTAATACATTACACGTTTGGGTGTAAAAACTCTTGTTTATTGTTGCTCTTTTCAAATTTGACGAATAATAATCTATTTTGTACTATTATATACATCTTGAATGGAAAATTACAATCAAAACCTTTTGTATTAATACCGGTCAGAAATAATTCCACCGTAGCATTCAAAAATAGAATGTTAAACACGACAAATGCAATTAATGGTTTCTCAATTAGCAAAACAATTAAAACTAACACCGTTCCTGTAAATTAATTAATCTAACTCTTAAAATTGCGTTTTAAATAATAGTAATTTCACCATGAAATCATTGAATTTGTGAGTAAAAACTTTATTTAAAAGAAATACAGTCAGTATCAAATATGCTAACATAATTCTGCCATCTGTAACTACCGTTTAGGAATAAATTTAGTTCTGTAATTACAGAGAAAATAAGTTGCATTAGATCATTTTCGATATTAATAATCAAATTTAAATATGCAATAATTTCTATAACGTTAACCAAATAGCTCTAAGGGGAGTACATTGGAATTTAATCTACCTGTCATTATACAAAATTTTATGCATTTTAAATAGTGCAGTCCAACCCCAACACATTGGAAAGGAAACAATTCACTTCTGTAGTTTTAAACCGTGAATTGACTGAGGTGTCGATTAAGCCATTATATAGAATAAGTAATTTTTTAGGCAGGAAGTGGTAAATTTTTATATCAATCGCTCCGTTATTTAATAAACAATAATTTTAGGTTATCGAAATAAGCTATAAATTAATAATTAGTTTAATTTTAATTAAAACAACTTTCCACGCTCCTACCTGAGCATGGGGAGACTTGGAATTTCCACAAGACCCCAATGCGATCGCTCCGACGTTATATAGGTAGGTCTTGACGGCGTACCGTTATCTTTATACTTGCCTTATTATACAGTTAGAAACTGTATCCATTTGAGATTATGAGATAAACTAGTAGTTGTAAATTGCTTAGTTAACTTTAACTTAATATGTACTCGTTCCAGAATTAAATTTAGAAATATTCAATTTATGTTAATACTTGTACTAAAAATTGCTTTACTACTGATCACCGCATATTTGAATGAAACTGAATTAGATTGATAAAGCTCGTATTAATTAACAATCATTACATAGATCATCAGTCATTGGTGAAAGATCCGTGTTTGTAAAAGGGAACCTGTGGTCTGCAATCGGCCCAGGAATGGTACCGAAGAATAAAATAAATACCATAACTTATAATTAAGTCTGAATATTTTTTTTTTTCAAACAAGTCTTGATTTTTGTATTGGTGTGCGTTGAGGTCAGGCTTCATTTGCTAACGCCAAAGCACCCCTACCATACACAAAGTAGACAATTTAACAAAATTTAATCAAGTTATGATCTAAGTGTAAGGTTGTGAAAAACTTTAAATTGAAATTAATAAAAGCATTCACAAATAGAAACTGGCCACCAAGTAAAATAATGTAGTCAAACGTAACAAAGAAACAGTGTTGTCAATAAATGCATATCACATAAGAGTTTAAACTTGCATAATTCGACATATTAAATAACACTATTTTCCCAAATGGTGTTATTTAAATGCAAGTATTATTTAACAGTACAAAACATAATGTAGTGCGTTTGTGTAGTTTTTAATTTTAATTTCAACTACTTACGTTAAATTATAATACTATTTAACACATAATTGGTAATGAATTTGCTTCAATTTTTTCACGTGGATGGTGATTTGATAATATATGATGGTATCTATCAGTATGTCTGTGTGTCTGTGTGTCTGTGTGTCTGTATGTATGTGTGTCTGTGTGTCTATGTGTCTGTGTGTCTGTGTGTTTGTGAGCCTGTATGTCTGTGTGTCTGTGTGTTTGTGTGTCTGTGTGTCTGTGTGTCTGTGCGTCTGTGTTTATGTGTCTCTGTGTGTCTGTGGGTCTGAGTTTCAGTGTCTGTGTCTGCGAGTGTGCGTCTGTGCGTCCGTGTTTCCGTGTGTCCGTGTGTCTGCGTGTCCGCGTGTCTGTGGGTCTGTGCGTATGTGTGTCTGTGTGTGTGTGTGTGTGTGTGTGTGTGTGTGTGTGTGTGTGTCTGTATGTCTGTGTGTCTGTGTGTCCGTGTGCCTGTGTGTCTGTGAGTCTGTATCTGTGTGACTGTGTGTCTGTCTCGAAAACAAACGAGTCTCTTAGCCTGATTGGTGTCGATCTCAAACAAGATATCAAATAAGTATATTATTCCGTTGGCACTATTCCTTGCTAAATAATAGGCGTCTGCTTCCGGGTTAGGAGATTTTTCCCTCTGGTCAGCCTGTGTACTTTATGTACTTTATATATCAGACTTAACTTGAAGTACTGATCGCACATTTGGGAATGGACCTCTTTCGCTACGTTTGTCATTCTCAAAAAATAACCTAAAGGGTGTCTTTTCGGTTTATTAACGATCGTATTTTAATAATATCTCAAACAACGTCGTCGGGCGGACAATCTCATTTGTATTATCGCTATTACCGTGATTTCTGATTTTCTTAGAGGCTCCATAGAAAAACGTTGTGAATGTTCGTTATGCAAGTAATAATGATTACGGAGTAAGTAACATAAATGCATTGCTGGCATAACGTAGCTGATCTTGCCACAAACCGTACTCTTCGCGAAAGTCACACCCGAAATGCAATGAAAATAATCGCTATTTTAAAATAGAATAATTCTTTTATTGCATATGAAAGAGTGGCATCCAGTTAACGTCTTGCGGTAGGCATCTAACGAAGGACCTTGATTCGGACACATTGAAAACTCGTACAAATGTACATACTGCGCGTCTTCAACCCCTACACCCAAAAAATTTTAAATGCTAATGGGATTATGTAAGTTGTGATACAGAACGTCCTTTGAATTACCTCTTACACCGTGCATCCTACATCGCGTGTCACAAAAGTTTGCATTCGATTACGTGTGTTTTATTCGAGTTTTAGTGCGACGGTAGTGATTCCCCGTTGTGCCAGCTACGCCGTCACTGCTATTAGCAAATGGCGATACTTGGTGCAATAGGAGACGTTTTTAGGTCTTTGAATCGCTAATCGACTATTCGAGTCGTATACGATAAATCATTATACTTAATAAACACTACACATACATACTACAGCACACGTGGGCACAGTATACAAAGCCTTAACCCACGGAGTGTGAGGCTACACTCCGGCTGTGTCCACAACATTTAACACGATGGTTAAGCAGAGGCGACCCTTTTTAACTACCCCCAGCCCTGTAAGCTCCCCGCCTGTCCCTCTTCCGTTGCTTGTCATTGAGCCCACTCCAGGGCTACCAATTCCGACCCCGATGACCTATGCGGCTGCGGTAACCAATACCACCACATCCACCTTCACCGTGCCCTCGTCTTCCTCTACACCTGCCTCTAGACTCCCTCCTACACGTGCCCGTACCAATACTGCTTCATCCTATGCCTCGTCGACTTCCGTATCCACCATTTCCAAACAGTCCTCCTGCCGCTACTGCGTCAGGAACATCCCGAAATCAGTCCAAACCCAAAAACAATTCTTTAATTCCCTTGCCGTCCTAGAACTCCCTCTTGTCAACCTAAAATTAAACTTTAATGATACCGCACTCCTTGAAACCCGCAATCCTCTCCCTGTTGACCTGGAGCGTAAGCTCCAACACCTTTACGGTGACCCGAATGTAACCCAATCCCAACTCTCCGGTCCACGCCCCAATTCCGCTTCCCTTAAGCCCCACTCCTTCTCCTGTGTCATTAATCATGTCGATAAAGACGTCACGCATGAGGAAATCACTAACGCCATCTCCCTACCCCATATAACTAAAGTAATGCGCATTATATCCCGTACATCCAACTTGCCAACATCTCTTATCCGAGTTATTACCAGCTCGAAAACCACCCTAGACTTCCTCTTAGCTCGAGGGGTCTGCATGTTCGGCAGACTCTATGAGTGCGAACCGTCGCATGCCCCTGCTCCCATCCAGAAGTACTGCTCCACCTGCACGCAGGTGGGTCACTCTTCGGAGGGTTGCTCCCTTAAGATCCGGTGTCCTACCTGTGGTGAAAACCACAAAACCGCCACCTGCAAGTCCATCGCCACCCCCAAGTGTAACAACTGCGGGAGAGAACACCCTACGTACTCCTTTACCTGCCCTAAGAGGCGAGAACCCCCGTCATCTCCTACGCAAGCCGCTATCCCCGAACCTCTTCTAAACACTACCACTTCCTCCGCAGTATCCGACGATTCCCATGAGGAACAATTCCTACGAATGAATTCCATTATATGTACCATAACGCATGCCCACATGTCCGTTTTTCCTGAGCGGCGTGGTATGATCATAGATAGGATGAACTACGCCACTCGCGCCTTCCTAAACCGACGCACCATTGTTACCTACATAGGTAAAAATATTGTGTTCTCCATGCCAATTATCCGTTCCAACGATTAACCTATTAAATCTAACCCTACCCACCTAAAAACATCGCCACGCCCTATTTACAATGGAGCTAGTAATAGGCACGGTAAACGCGTGTGGAGTCCGACGCAAACGAAATCTAATTAAAAATCTCCTAATAGTAGACAAAATTCAAGTACTTTCAATAACAGAAACCAAGATTTCACAAAATCATCAACTACACTTTACAAATTACAATTCATTTTCTAACGTTAGTGTCATGAACGGCGCTAGAGGCACGGCCCTACTTATTCACAACCGGTTCGTGTCGACCGCGCACCCACTACCACAAAACCTCAGCCACCTAGAATGCGTTGCCGCCACGGTACATTTTCCAAATCGCCCTATCACATTTTTCAGTTATTATAATCCACCAAGTTACAATACTCTATCAGCCGACCTAGTTACATATATTGCCAATCTCCCAAATGCCGTCCTCCTAGGCGACCTCAACGCTCGCAATACCCAATTCGGGGATTCGAGTGACAATTCGAATGGAGCCCGATTATCGAACCTGCTGCTACAACTCCCTCTATGGCGCTGTCACAACGCCACACCCACATATTTCAGTTATACTGGCGCATCCATAGCAGATCATATCATATGCTCCGCTCCTGTTCAGAGATACTTTGACGCCGATTGTTACATTGGCACCACCATCACTTCTGACCATCTTCCGCTTTTAGTTAAAACAGATCTTTGTCCAATGCCAGCCCCGCCCAATAATTTCATAACCCGTCGTAACTACAAAGAGGCAGATTGGAACGTTTTCGCAAGACACGTTACCAATCACCTCCATATCCCTGTTCTAAACTCTCCTGAAGACATAGATAACTCTATCGCAGAACTTTCGTCGGTGATAAATGATGCCATCAACGTCTCTATCCCGAATAAAACCATTGACATATCCCGCAGGCCGCTTCCACCCCGTATTATCAATCTAATTAAAGAAAAAAGAAAAACCTTCCGCAGATTTCTCAAATCTAGAGATCCTATCCTTAAAACCGAATATAACCGCCTTAATGCCCTCATCCGCAGAGAGACTAACATTTTCACCGAAGAAAGATGGATCCAAGCCACCGCGTCCCTCGATTTCCGTGACGGCAAGAAATTCTGGAACGCATTCCGCAGGCTATCCCGTATTAGAAATCACACGAAAACGCACCTCCACGATACTCACGGCTATTTCTATTCCACGGACCTAGATAAAGCCAATCTTTTCAGCACACACCTTCAAGACACATTTCAATCCCCAGATCTACCTCATTTTGACCGCGAAATAAAAGTAAGACTGGAGCACGACCTGGAGATTTTCAAATCCACCCCCACTCCCAAACTCCACCTCTCGGAGGTAGACCCCCTCCTCAGCCCTATACAATCTGATCTCATATTGGACACCCTGAAGAGGGGTAAAAATAACTCACCCGGTCAAGACGGACTTAACCGCGCTACTTTAAGACAACTCCCTCTCGTCGCCATTGATAATATAGCCACCATATACAACAAATGCCTCTCTGTGGGACACTTCCCATCTGTCCGGAAGTCTTCCACGGTGGTCATAATACATAAACCCAGAACTAACCCCACACTACCCTCTTCTTACCGATCGATTTCATTATTCAACGTTATAGGCAAATGTCTAGAACAGATCTTAACGCGCAGATTAAGTAACTTTCTCGAAAACAATAATGTCCTCCCACATAACCAATTTGGTTTTAGGCCCACGCGATCTACACAGGACCCTCTTCTCAAGCCACTTACTGACACCACCAAAGCCTTTAACCTTAAACAATGCTCCCTCGCCATATTTCTGGATATACGTCAGGCGTTTGACAGAGTAATCCATAAAATCCGCTCATTGAGAATCCCCGATCACTTCGCCAAGATAATATGCACCTACCTTCATAACCACTCTGTGAGGGTTAAAGTGGGGTCCAGCCTATCCGACACTTTCGTACCTCTAGCAGGAGTCCCTCAAGGATCATCCCTAGCCCCTCTACTGTACCTTATTTACTGCTCAGATACCCGTTACCAGTTGCCCGCCACATTTCAGTCGCGCTCTTCGCAGACGACACTGCCTTCTGGGCAACTAGTCGGGAAAGCGCGACGGCCTCCCGTCTATTAATGAACCAAATCGATGCGTTCACACAATGGGCCAACAGATGGAGAATTTCCATAAACCCCACAAAAACACAATTAATTCTATTCAGACACCCAAATTACACTCAAAACGCTCTGCAATCCTCCAACAATATCCATCTACATCTACAAGGAGAGCGGCTGCGTCCCTCCGATGAGATTGTGTACCTAGGGGTCCGATTTGACAAATCGTTAAATTGGAACTCTGACGTACGTGAAGTAGTCAACAGGGTACGCAGACGCGCTGCTTTATTAAGCGCCCTTCGGGGTCGACTACGAGGTTGTAAGCCCGACACACTCCAACACACATATAAAGCATTTATTCATCCCATTGTCGACTACAGAGCTCCATTGTACTCTACCCTTAAACGCAAACACCTCCAAGCTCTCGCGTCGTGCGAGCGTCGAATACTACGCCGCATTCATCGACTACACTTCAGACACCCATGCAGACTAACAATCGAGCACGCACAAATCACACCAATTACAAAGACTAAAAACATTACAAAAACAATTTACCCACCGCCGAATATTCGGCGATAACGCAGACACGAGAGAAATTCTCCTCACTCCCTTTAACGATCCTCCAACACATAGATTCCTTTGCCGCAAACCCAAAGTAAAATTTAAATTTCCTCCAACCGTTCTCACTCAACTCCTAGAGGTTCTTCTAGAGGACGTCGAAGAAACACTTGAAATAACACCACTCGCATTAAGATAAAACATAAGCACTTCACTCGCAATGCACAAACACAACTAACTACACAAATACATAAATAAAATCTGCAATTCACTAAAACACTAACACAAAAATTAATTAGTTATCAATAACTCATACAATTTCTATAATTTCTATAATTTCAGATACCAGCAGGAGTAGCTTCGCCGCCATTCTGGATTCCTTAGCCCCAGCGATGCTGTGAAGGACCAGCCGCCGTCCTGCTCCCGATACAGCATCACGCCGCCCCACCCACAAGCCCCGCCCAGGACGATGCACGCCGTAAAATACTACACAATTAATTAACCTCATTAACAAAACTAAAAATATGTAATTTGCTTTTTTTTTTCTTTTTGCCTAAATGGTTATAACATGTTGCAAACTTGCAACAAATGAAATTTATATATTCTCATAAAATCATGTAATCAAGCGACTGAAGAGGCCATCTTACCTGAGCAGTCGCCTGAAATTGCTAAATACCCATATATCTACAATTATACAATGATTAATAAACTTGTTTGAATTTGAATTTGAATTTGAATTACTACATAACTCCAATTAATTTCTTTCGGAGAACAACTATTACTAACTTCAGTTTTACAATTCTGCTCGAGAAACGTCAACTTGGGTTCCTTGCAATTTCGATGTCTTCTACACGTTTTTCACCAATTTGGGGAGATCTGTACAGTATAAATTAGTGACAATGTTGAAGTACTTTGCGTCAATGCCAACTTTTTTGTGGAATATGTATCACATTGCGGTGTTAGTCACGGTCGAACAGCTTTAATAGTCGATTCTGTACTTTTGAAAAGGTACTTGCTCTGAGAACAGAGCTTCTTGGCTGATAGATGAATAATTTCAACATTTCCGTATCGTAACTGATCAACTCTTGTCCCTCTTTACTAATATACTACGATAAACGCATTAAGAAGGCATCTGCTGGTCACACCAGAACATAACAGAGAGGAAAAAACATTCGCCGTGTCCAATATCTCGTAGGTTGGTTGGCTATTTTAGAAGTATCTTGCAACAGTTACAGTACACCAATAAAAATATTCCGATCCTTCTTTTGCGATTTTTCCATTATGAGTATGGAAATTTCGCATTTCATACACGTGTGTTAACATAAAAGTTGCACATATCTTTCTTTATTACATATAGTGCTCATGGATGATAGCGGATAAGATATACTATATTTATACCCTTATAAAGCATTTCAAACGTTTCTGGCGTTAATCTCTACAGTAGTAAATCCCTCTTTATGTACTTACAGTAGGAAGTAAATCTGTGAAAAACCTTTTTACTCAAAAATTAAAAAAATTATGCAATTATGAATTCCCTGTTAAACGCAACTTAGGTATATGTACATAATTGAATCTTAACCGTCATGTGTACAGTGGACTTTTATACCAATTGTGCAGAGTAAGGGTACCCGGGTACCTACATAGGTTTTAAATGATAAAAATAGTCTTTGCTTGGTTTTGCAAAGTTATGTTCACAGATGCATATAGCGTACATATTTACTCCAAGTAATTTTATAAAATATATTTCTAAATAGATTACGTAATAGATCATGTAATCACCCATTTTCCTAATGCCGCTAATTGTAGGAATTTATTTCTGCAAATTATGGTTAATGATTTACCTACTTTCTAAGCTCTGAATAAATAATTTTGTAAAAGTTTAAGTACCTAATTATGATTTCTGTTAATTAATTTAGCATACTTTCTAGAATAATGAGTTTTGTAAAAGTTTAGGTATCTAATGATATCTTATAATCAATTTTTCATTATCCTTTGGAATAATGGGTAGCCAGCAAACATGCTGGCAACTGTATTGTTTGTAGATAAATATCTTCATTTCAAAGGAAGACCCGAAATATGTAAACGACCGATGTGTAACGAACATTTGCAACAATAACAAAATGTCATTGTAATTTGTAAATCATCCTTATATGTAGCAAACTATTTTTTAGAGCAATAAATTTTTTAATATTCCTTTTTTTCTTGTTTTGCTACTAGTTACCATATTTACAGATCATATTGTTATATACATGCATAAAAATAGGCTAAACCTATAGAAAATGTTTATAGGTACCATGGTACCTGGACTGTTCGTTTAAGGTGTAAACTTCTGTTTTATGCAATAACTCAATTTTTTATTGAGTTGCATGATTGTGTCATTGTATAATCAACATAAGAGGGGTTCATTTAGGCTAAACAGAAGCTTAGACAACGTAGCTCGATGAAAAGTAAAAAATAGGACTTGAAAATGCGAAAGGTACCTTACTGTGCGCATAAGGGTTAAAGTAAGCGTTATTGAAAAAGTATAAGGATAATAAATTCTCACTGTACATGTATGTACATATGGTTTTTTTCTACAAAATCGCAGTTTGACACAAAAATGCTTCCTTGATACATTACGATTTAATGTTCATGTGGTATAAGAATGAACATCATCCAACAACCTATGCATAGGATATTCGATTTAGTTTACTTAAAATAAAGAAAGTGATTCCAAACGAGGATCATCCAAAATGAATATGTACAATTTGTAACTTCTTCAAATCCATTATTGGCCCAAAAACATCCGATGGCGATTCACAACTTCTTTCAAAAGATAATTATGAAACACGTGTTTAAATTTTTGAAAACTGGACAATCAGATCCTTCTATATGTAATGATTACAACTAAGAATTACCCGTTCAATTGAGCAAAACAATTTTCCCCTTAATAAAATAACGAAGATAATCAGTAACAAACAATTGTTAACATTTTAATAAATATCGCGAATCTAATGGGTGTAAAATCTTGCAATATGTCCGATAACAAATAATAGAAATATATGGTTATCTGGAATAAGAATAATTTAAATTAAGTACAGTATAGTTAAGTTACATACGCTGGAAAAGATCCAATTAAAAAAATCTTCCATAGTGTTGAAATAGATTTATTTAGTAATATAAGTATGTTATGCGCTCTTCTGCATCTCACAAAATTGTAATTGTAGTAGTTTTAGATCATTAGATCTACTATAGTTGGATCTAAAGAGTATTTTTTACGGGAAAAATATTTTTTTAGAAAACGTATTGATAAATGACAGTAATTTTAGTTCGATGTCATGCAGCAGCGCCCTCTCGAATACGAAGCAACGGTCACCTCACGTAAAAATTTAAGTAAAAAAGGTATATCGATTGAAACGGCTAAACTGTTACGGACAAAGGCATTGTTTCACGAATTAGTTAAATGTGATTTAGACAACCAAGATACCACACAGAAAGCTTTATACATAGATAATACAGACGGTTAGCGTTAGCCTACTCCCTAAATAGTAGAGGTAGCTTAGCAAACTAGCAAGTTTGGTGCACTAGATATGGCAGAACGTGCACTCTTGTTTTACCAGTCCACGATGCAGTAGTAGGTATACTTATAAAAATTGGATAAAAAGGTATTACTACGAGAAGTATTAGAGCAAACATTTATTTGATCATAATTTAATAAGGCAATCGGGGGTCGTTGATGAAAAGATCATAGAGCAGGATTAATACTTACAATTGTGAACTCTGAATCTCTGGAATTAACCAATTAGGGATCTCGTGTAACAAGATAGACATATAGTATTACATTTTTAAATTTGACTGTCAACATTCTTTTGATAGTAATTTTTGTGGAACGTTCTATAGAAAAGGGTCTACAACCAATTATAATTTATATTCAACATTTACTTCTAGATGCTTTCTTTACTTTTCCTTTTCCTTTTTTCTATTACATCTTCATTTCCCTATTCCATAGGTTAGGGTCTATCTTATCTAAAACTACGTGCTGTCTTGAGTTCTGTACGGTCAAGCTACCCGCGCAATCAGTGCACTACCGCTCTAGTGATTCTCAAAGGTAAGTTGAGCTAGACGATATATTGTTTTTGTATTTGTGGGCCGAGACCTAGACACCAACGGAAATGTCAGGTACATCAACTTACTAATGGTTATTAGCACTACTCGTCACTAGAATTTTGACCTAATAAACGAATCCCACTTTTAGTGAGGTATATTTAACGTCTCAACCATTGTATTGCTACGGGCCTAAAATTTTACTTCCTACCCTAAAAAAAAAGTGCTTTAGTTTTTCTGCGTTTAAGAAAAACGGCAAACTTGGCCAGATTTTAATCCGCGCCGCTCGGATAAAAAGCAAGCACTCTAACCATTCCACCACCGAACCAGTTCTTTCTTCTTTCTAATATGACTTTGAACACGTTAAAGATATAATTTCTGACACCCAATGTGGGGTTCGATCGTGTTATGCTGTGACAAATAATTAGGCTTATTGAAAATAACATCTCGGCGTGACCAAAATAATTTCTTCAATTTTCTTCATATTTTATGTATGTGCTGCGATCACTAATTCTTTACATTCGGGTTGAATTAATTATTGCTACATTTTCTAATTGCTAGTGAGCTTCAGACTTTGTTATCGGATCGCAATGTTATCATTCGTGATGGATATAAAATTAACTTACGTAGGATACAGTATGACCTATAAAATCGATTTGATAGCCTTACAAAAGGCTATGGATAAAATAATCACTTCTATTACGTGCTTTATTAGAGATCTCTCATCGAGTGCTTTTAAAGGGTTTTTTACCTTGTGGTCTCCTGTGCATCGACGCTGTGCTCTTATGTAGGCAAGCTTACCAGATAAAATGTGCGAACAGTATAATCTTTTCTTTCCACTTCAAAATGTTAATCCTGAAGAGGAATCAATCCACAAACATTGTATATGTACTACTATAGTCAGTTTTTCTCAAATACCATCGTCTAGTCCTCAATTGACGTTTCTTCCAAATACTAACAATAGACCTGAACCTCTTCCCTCAAACAAGTATCAGTTCTATTCATCCTACTGCTGCAGTGTCTCCTAAACATTGTTCTGCGGTCTCATTTTGAAGAACCAGGTTCAGACAGAGGATTCTATTACCATTACTTAATCTTAGACTGTCCGAAATTTCACACAGGCAAAGCTTTACTGTTAATTAAAACTCATAAAGCAGCTTCTTTATCTTATTAGAAATATGAAATTATATTCTACCACACAACACTATCTTTAGTTGGAGTCACGTCTTCTTTAGAACTGGTGACATTGGGGAAGAAACCTGAACAGAAGTATTCCATTGATGACTTTAAACCTCCATCTTCTCGACAAGGAGTTAAACTATTAGAATTAAATCTTGCATACGCAGATTCTTCGACTGACTCGAAGAGGTTTTTTTTTACTATCCATCCCTACCGTATCTACTGCTCCTTCCTCTAGTACTTCGTTCGGATTACGTTGTTGGAATTGTTCGGACACGCTTCTCCCAAGTGTCACCTCAAAATCGTGATTAATATAAGTGTGGCAAAACCGGATTTACTAAAAATACCTGGCCTACTTGTAACCCTAATAGGGAAATCTAATGGCACAGTTTTTTGATCTAGTGAAAAACTAAACTCTATGTTTAATCTCGGATACTCCTTTTTCAGGGCTGATGAAACAGTAACTTTATGCTCTAAACTTGAATTATACGAGTGTGCGTGACGACAGACGCCATCTCAATGTTTCAGTTTTCGGACATGTTTGTAAAAGCCATCTTGATAGTAAGTTTTTGATCAGGGATGGAATATTTTACGACGATTGTGACTCTTTATCCTTCCTAATTGGAACGGTAGTGATTGATATACTGGTGGAACCGAAAGTGTCTCAATGACACTTCCTAGGCCAAGATTTCTGGCCTGCCATAAATGTTGTTCCCAATTTTTGTGATGGCCAATAGTCTGTTGGTTCCTTTCAGTTATTCTGATGCTGATCACCTACACTTTTGTGGTTAACTCAGTTTTTTTGGAGCAGTCTTCGTTACAAAACCTTCCAGCCAGCAAAGAGTTTGATGACATTCTAGCTTTAGTGGTGGTTGAACTACCAAGCAGCCCATAGTTTAATCCTCTGGTATGACTCAAAGTACTGGATCGTTTACGATATATTCGATTCTGGATATACCTATCTTGACGATATTGTTATCACGACTCCTACCTTTGTGTGCTATCAGGCGGGTTAGTTCTGGCGTCCAGAACTTAAGTATCTGGGATATGTTGTAAACAAAGACGGGTTGTTAAGTGTCCCAGATAAGGTTGTTGCTTTTGTCAATGCTCGCGCGCGAACGTTAACCTACCCTAAAAAAACTTAATATTGAACGAGTATTGATCTAACCTAAAATGTGGGACGAAAGAAACGCGAGAGACGATAGAAGCGAGAGATACGGGAGAGGCGAGAGACGAAAGAGAAAGAGAAAGAGAAAGAGAGAGAGACAGAGAGAGAAGCGAGAGAAGCGAGAGAAGTGAGAGAAGCGAGAGAAATGAGAGAAACGAGAGAAACGAGAGAAACGAGAGAAACAGTGTAATTAGCGATATGTTTTACCGGAAGTGGCTAAAATCCATACTTCATCTTAAACCAGAATTTAGGAGTAGAGTGTATTAACGAAAAATGTTAAGAATTATGAGCAGATTTCGAAAATGGAGTAATATACGTGGTTAAAAAGTAATTGAAGATGGCGCCTAGCCGACATTTTAGTTCTCATTTCTCCAAAAAAATGTAGGTAGGTAGGAATAAGATTAATACAGGGGCAAGAGTTAGCAAGATTATATTCTTTATAGTAGGCAAATTTAAATAGATTAGAGAATGTACACATTGCGTTTTTATAAGTAAATTAGTAGACGAGTGAGAGAATATGGTTTTCGTTTAACGAAACAGGCTTTGTGGAATTTGCACAAGTTTGTTTATTCATAAAAAGCAATGAGCTATTCCAGTATCATGTGAGGAAAGTCAGAACGATTGATATTTGTGAGTACGATTTCTTTCGTAGAACATATTTCAGTAAATTTTACAGTTTATTCAAATTATGTAAGCAATTTAGAAACCTTACAGATATTAATCACATGATGTAGGTTAATAATAATATGTAGAACATGTATACATTTAATTACAATGCAACAACTATATAAACTTTAAGAAAGGGCTATGATACGAACACTGTATAGTTATAATTCACAGAAAAAGTGTACAAAAAGTGCAGGAGAAGTGGTAATGCATTATAAACATTAACTAGAACATGAACATTATTTTTACAATGGCATATTTTATATAAAAATACATTTTGTGTATAAAATTTACATAAATGTGTTAAACAATATGGATTTTTGAATTGACAAAGTGTTAGACTACAGAGTGCAAGTAAACAGTGCTAATGTTAAAGACAGACAGTTATAAAAACTTCATACAGTAACATTTCAAGTGATTTGGACGTTTTAAACGCAAGTTATGTGTAAAATTGTAATAAATTAGGTTAAGTATTAGTTTTAAGAATTTTGCAAATTTATAGTTTTGTTAGGATAATTTAAGCTTAAAATAAATTATAAACGCAATTAATAGAAGGTTTCCCCCTTTTTGATAAAGAAATTTACAATGTACAAGTTATATGAACATAAAATTAGAAAAGTGGGGTTAACTACCTAAAATTATAATATGAAAAAGGAATTTGTGCTAAAATTAAGTTATATGGTTTGAAATAAATGTATTTTGATACAGTTTGTCATGTAGATTACGAATATGTCATTAGTTTAGGTGTAAAATATAAAATTTCGTGGATATATGTAAAATTAGATTATAAATTGTCAAATTGAAAAGCTTCGAAGGAAAACAGGGCTTGTGAGGTATCTTTTTATCCGGAATTTTGTCCTGATTCCGAATATGGTTTCAAAAAGTAAGTCCGACTTATTTTAAGAAAGTTGTAGCATAATTTGTATTTTAGTTAAGTTAACAATTTTGTTTAGACCAATCAGATGCTTGGATCTTTTGTGTGTATGGTAAAGAAAAGGTTGAAATTTTGGTAGCTAAGATATGGAATTGCTGCTGATTTCTAGCTCTCCTGCCTTTTGAAATTTTTGTAATAAGTCAAAGTGTTAATAGTGTTGGTGTTACCATCTAAGTTACAAGTTACGATTATGGTATCGGATTTTTGAAACGCGATCAACAAAGAGTCGAGACCTCAGAAACAATTGTTTTAACCTATAACTAAATTTAACATTTACGTTTCCGATTAAATTGTCGATTATAATAAAATTGTTTTGATTTGAATTCGTGTTCAAATATCGGTTGATGTGTTTCTTTTTCTTCTTCATGTTAATAAAATTATTCAGTTATTTGGAGTTGATGTTTATTTTCTTTGAAAGCGAAGCATAGTATTAATAAACTAAATTCCATAACGGGATCTAAAATAAAAGTGAAATTAATTAAAATTTATATGAAAATAAAATATCGAAAAATTTTGTAAAAACCAACATCTAAATATACGATTTAAAATAAAGTGCTTAATTGAAAATATATAAGCAATATTACGTTACATCACATTTACCACGAAGAAAGGTCGTTCATCAACAAATTGGACTAGGACAAATTATGGAAATTTATACACCACCATTGTGAACAGGAAAGCAGTATCATCGGCTACACATGGGAAGAAGTCTGCGTACAATATTCAAATATGGAACGAGCCAAATGAAAACACCTTTGGAAAAATACGGTGACACATGTGAGTGAGATTTGATTTTCATAACCCACCTATTGCATTGATTATTCGTTTGATTTCCCGTATTTATGTTTTGAATTGATCATATGTGTAAACGTTTGTTATTATCAACACTATCATTCTATTTTTGAACAAAACCGAAATGAACTATTTTAGATCGATTATCGACATTTTTGACAGGCTGCATTTTAATTAATTCAGTTAGGACGCTACGCATGCGTTATTGTGCAGGTTATACTAAGGTCTGTTTCATATACCAACCAATGTTTATAATTTAGAATTTATTTGACAAAGAACATTTCCATGTTAGAAATAAAATTTTCCATGATTTCACAATTACATTTTTACGAAATTAAAACAACTTCAAAGATTAAATTATTTTTATTTTATTTGCCAACAATAAGCGTAAAAGTTAATGAACTCTATCCCCAATTGAGATAAATTGAGCTAGTTCGGTGCAGTATAATTTTATTATTAAAATAAAAATTAATAAGGTATAATTATTTTTAATTGGTTAGAGCCATTTCAATATATATATATATATATATATATACATACATATATTATATATTATATATATAATCGATAATTGACTTTTTATTTTAAATTAATAGTAAGATAATGGTCTAAAAGTCAAAATCTCGCAAGCTCACTCGTGTTGTAAACTTCGCACTCATTCATTAATAAGGGTCATATTGTGGTCGTTGCATAATATAGTATTATAAAGTGTATTTAATTATAACGGTATACAGCGATTGAAATTTTAAATTCTCTATTTTTATAAGACAAGATGTATCAATCACAGTAAATACAACTGAGAATTATAATATTATTGACAATCCTCTAAAATGTAGAATCAGCTTAAAAATAAAATTAATTTGTCTCCAATGGATATATTTTCGTTGTTCATGACAGACGAGATTCTAGAAACTATTACAGTGGAGACGAACAGATACGCCTAACGACCACTATGTACACAGCAAAGAACATCGAAATCAAGACTAAATACAAGTACCAAAGTCAATTCATCCATGATCCCCAGAGATAGGCTTTTGCCAGTTTTCGATGGTAAGACTAAAGATCTGTTCTTATGTTATCAAGTAAAACTGAACATTCCATAAATTTATGTAAAACTGGAAAAATGCTAGACCTAATTGAGTGGTGAACCTGGAACGAATATTGTGAAACCAAAGGTTTTTGAACTACAGTAGTGAAAAAAAGGTGTCTGTCAGTCTTTGTCTGTCTGTATGTCTGACATATATATATATATATATATATATATATATATATATATATATATATATATATATATATCATTATACATATAATCGATAATTGACTTTTATTTTAAATTATTAATAATAAGATAATGGTCTAAAAGTCAAAATCTCGCAAGCTTACTCGTGTTGTAAACTTCGCACTCATTCATTAATAAGGGTCATATTGTGGTCGTTGCATAATATACTATTATAAACTATATTTAATTATAACAGTATACAGCGATTGATATTTTAAATTCTCTATTTTTATAAGACAAGATGTGTCGAGCACAGTAAATACAACTGAGAATTACAATATTATTGACAATCCTCTGAAATGTAGAATCAGCTTAAAAATAAAAATAATTTGTCTCCAATGGATATATTTTCGTTGTTCATGACAGACGAGGTTCAAGAAAATATTGCAGTGGAGACGAACAGATACGCCTAACAACAACTATGTACACAGCAAAGAACACCAAAATTAAGACTAAATACTGGGACAGATTATAATTATATTATAATTGTGTGCATTGGCTTGCTTAAAGTTGCCAATATCAAGGTGTCACAAAACAGTATGTACTATAGTCAGTTCATCCATGATCCCCAGAGACAGGTTTTTGCCAGTTTCCGATGGTAAGACTAAAGATGTGTTCTTATGTTATCAAGTAAAACTGAACATTCCATAAATATATGTATAACAGGAAAAATGCTAGACCTAATTGAGTGCTGAACCTGGAACGGATATTGTGAAACCAAAGGTTTTTGGACTACAAAAAAGTGTATGTCTGTTTGTTTGTCTGTTTTTCTGCCTGTCTGACATATATATATATATATATATATATATATATATATATATATATATATATATATATATATACATAACACCCAAGTCAAGACTAAATACTTGGACTCGATGAACAGATTTTTCATTATAATTGTCTGCATTGGCTTGTCTAAAGTTCCCAATATCAAGATGCCAAAAAACAGTATGTACCATAGTCAGTTCATTGCATCCATGATCCCAAGAGACAGGTTTTTACCAGTTTCCGATGGTAAGACTAAAGATCTGTTCTTATGTTATCAAGTAAAACTGAACATTCCATAAATTTATGTAGAACTGGAAAAAAGCTAGACCTAATTGAGTGGTGAACCTGGAACGGATATTCTGAAACCAAAGGTTTTTGGACGGCAATAGTGAAAAAAAAAGATGTCTGTCTATATGTCTGTCTGTCTGTCTTTCTGTATGTCAGTCCCTCTGTCTATCTGTCTGTCTGCCTGTCTGCATGTCTGTCTGTCTGCCTGTATGTCTGTATGTCTGTCTGTCTGCCTGTCTGTCTATCTGCCTGCTTGTCTGTCTGTCTGTTTGTCTGTCTCTTTCTCTATCTGTCTGTCTGTGTGTCTGTCAGTTTGCTATCTGTCTGCTGTCCGTCTGCTGTCTATTTGCTGTCTGTCTGCCTATTTTTCTGTCTCTTTGTCTGTCTGTCTGTCTGTCTACCTCTCTGCCTGTCTGCCTGTCTGTCTGTCTGTCTGTCTGTTTGTCTGTCTATCTCTCTGACTGTCTGTCTGTATGTCTGTCTGTCTGTCTGTCTGTCTATCTATCTGTCTGTCTGTCTGTACGTCTCCCTATCTGTCTGTTGTCTGTCTGTCTGTTTGTCTGTCTGTCATCTCTGTGTATGTCCGTCTGTCTTTCTGTCTGTCTGTCGGTCTGTCGGTCTGTCGGTCTGTCGGTCTGTCGTTCTGTCGATCTGTCGGTCTGTCTGTCTGCCTGTCTGTCTGCCTGCTGTATGTCTGCTGTTTGTCTGCTCTCTGTCTGCGGTCTGTCTGCCTGTCTGTCTGCTGTCTGTCTGTCTGTCTGTATGTATGTCTGTCTGTCTGTCTGTCTGTCTGGCTTGATGGCTGTCTGTGTGCGTGTGCGCGCGCGTGTGTCTGTCTGTGGATGTTTACTAGTGCACACGATAACTTTAGAAAGATAAGCCGTACTTCTTTAAAATTTCGTGTTTTTGCTTGCTTTTATTGCTTCTTGAGGGGATCAAATTTTGGAATAATCCAGCGGCAGAGCGAGAGGACGGTTTACTGGGAGCAGTTTTTGTTTATTATCATATTTAACTGAAAAAGCTGCATTTCATAGAAAATACCGTCTTATATAAACTTTAAAATTACGTTACATGCAATTTTTGGTAAGTCCTGTGATATTGCGGCAAAATTTCTTACTGTTGAATTTAAGTATTTTTTCAGTATCTCGATAACGACCAACCTTATGGGAAATTACATAAACATATTTTTTAGACATAATTTAACTTATCTTAGCTTTTCATCATCAACCTTCCTAATACGAAGCCAAATAAGCCTTATTAACTAGTTAAGCTGTATTATAGACATTTTTACAGAACCGAGTGGCTTTAGGTTTATTTTTCAAATTATTATTTGAAACACTAGAACTGCGCGGCCGTCAATTTGACCTTGTGCCTTCTTTAAAATGTTGTTTCTCCGTTGTGCTTGGAGTTACGGTGTTGAGGTATTGTGCTTTTTCTATATTTTTATGTACTTTTAGAATATAAAAAAATATATTAAGAAAATTAAGCCGATTTAGATTTTTTTTGTAGTATTTGTATAACTGCCGGAACCCTCATTTTGACCGTTCATATATTCGTAATCAGTTTCGAGGTTGTATAATAAAGATAATTACAACGTTGAGATAAAACAATGTATTTTACTATTATTGTAGTAATTTTTAGGAGTCTACTGCAAGTCGGAACTTGTGTGCCCTAACAACCAGAATACGTTGTATTAAAATTAATCCTAAATATGGGTGGAAATGTTACTACCGACAACTTTTTTACCAGTCAAAAGTTAGCAACAATACGGCAAAAAAGAACACAACAATAGTAGGAACAATGAACCGAGCGAGAAGGGAATTACCAATTTGTGCCAAGAATAAAAGGGTAGAATTATATTCTACCACAGTAATGAAAAATGGTAAAAGCACCTTGTCAATTTGTCAGGGCATTGTTAATAAAAATGTCATATTGCTAAGTACGCTACATCAAACTATGGATATAGAAAAAGAAGAAACCTGAGCCAGTGTTGTATTACAATGAAACAAAGTTTGGGGTAGATGTGTTGGACCAAATGGCTAGAAAATCTTCTACGAACGTTGGTTCACGTAGATGGCCAGTTCATGTGTTTTACAAAGTTTTAGATCTTGCCACAGTCAACGCCTGGATAGTTTATAAGGAAGTCGTAGGCAGTAAAATAAAAAAAAAGAGACTTTATTTTTACTCTAGCTGAGGAACTAAGAAAAGAGTATTTCGATTCGAAACAAGATTCTGGTGCAAGTACCAGCACATCTGATACAACGAAACCTAAAAAACGTCATCCTCATCAGTACCAAATTAAAAAAATGTGACAAAAACAGAACTGCTGACGTTTTTTCAATGTGTAACAAACATGTTTGTGGAAAATGTGAAAGTGTAACAAAACCGTTATTTGTTTGAGCTGTAGAGCGTAATACAGCATGTAAAACTGTACCGAATTCTAGAACCAATTTGATTTTTATTTAATTCACACAAATATTTACATGTATGTGTTTTTTATGTTTCTTTCTCAATTAAGCGTAAAATATATAAAGAATACATCTCAAAATTACCTTTCTTGTCCAGAGATCAAAATAATCGGCCACGGCAGTTTTAGATATTAAACAATAGCCGGTGGTGCTAGTGTTAAGTGCCTATTGACCTATATCTAATATGAAAGTTTAAATGTTTATATGACAATAATTATTATTGTTGTTTACAGGACGTTGATAATTTTTATTCTCAACGTCTTACAAAGGGGTTTGCATAATAATTTTAAATTTATTTTAATTTCTACTTTGTAGATTAGGTTATGTATTGTTTTACGCTAAATATTTTCCATAGTTTATAAAAGTATTGCAGAATTTACTCAAATGGTTAAGTATACAAAAATAATATTTTTTTAATCTCAAACGTTGTTACAATTATTAATAGAAAAAAAAAATTGTATAATAGCATTAGATACACGCAATTTTAACTAATCAGCTTTCACAGCATGTAAAATATACGCTATGGCCCAAGTTGGTACCCAAATGCATTGTTTTGTAATAAAATTATAAAACATGCCACTTGTATCGATAGTTTCGCAATTGTCTACAAATAGAACTATTAAAAACTACAAAAGTTTCTTATACTTACATTTTCGAAGAATCATTTGTGTATCTTCTGCTTTAATGCATTTCTCATAGTCATGCATTCCACAGGGCATGCATTTTATAAAATTTTCCGCAAAAAATATTGCTGTTAACCATCCTATGTATGTTTTACTGATGGCACTCATTAAAATTGAACCTCCCGGTTTAAGACACTTTGTGCATGATTGTATAAAGTAATCGTGATCGGTTACATGTTCCAAAACAAAGTTGGCAATGACTACATCATATTTTTCAAAGTTTCTTAATGAGTGATCTTCAACTGATTCAACTTTATACTTGATATTAGACAATATTGGGTCCGATGATGCATGCTGCTTAGCTACTTTAATGAGATCGCTAGTAACATCAATGGCAGTTAGGTTACATCCCATTTTAGCGATTTTTTCAGTCAGGATCCCTCCTGTAATAAATCTACCGTTCAAAATTGAATGTATAATATTAGTACTCACCTCCACACCCTACTTCTAGGATGTCTACATTACGTAAAGGCGTATCATTGTTTATTAATTTCATTACTCCTTTAGCTTTAGACAGCTCATCACGTATGTATGGAGTAAACAATTTTTGAACTGCGTGGAGTATGTGTGCATCACCATTTTCTTCCCACCAATCTTTGCTTATATTTGTAAAAAAATTTACTTCTTTCGGATCTATTGTTGTTAAATTCGACATTTTACAATAGTAGAGATCTGGAGCAGTAAGACTGTAGAATGAGTTTCGTATGATGTATGGAAGTATATATATTACTATTCTTCCCCCACTTAGCGTAGAGTGAGTTAACTATGATAATTAGCTTTAAGTTACATAAACATGTAATTTATGATTTTTTGCCCCAATGTTATTGCTTACTTAAGTCTTTTAAATCAATTACACCAAAACACGTATAAGTTGTCCGACGAAACTAACTGAAGTTTCTCTTAAGTGTCTTTAGTACATAGCGAAAATTACAGAATATTATGCATATTCGAGTACAATGAATACATTTACATAAAATGCATAGATCTTACTGGTGCACAGTTTTTTTGCGGTTTATCAGATTCCTTTCAAACCCTTAATCGTTTGTTATTTTGTAGGCCACAGGCATACAACTAACGCAGTACATCTGTAGATGGGTTCAACTGAACTGGTTCAGATAAAAAGTTTTATAACGTGTTACCAAAAGTTTAGGGGATCTACTTTCATACAAATTATTCATTTATACATAAACAATTGTTCTTTGTAAAAATATAGGAATTTTATTAAGGATTTAATGCACTTTATTAATGAAATAATACAAAGTACCAAAGTAAATAGGTCACTGAGCAATATTGTTATTGCTTAAAGCAGTAAGTTTGCATTGCTAATTTTGACATTTAATACCAATGATGCCAAAATGTAGCGCTCTGTGTTTTTCTTTTGCTTTGAACATCTAAAATTATGTTATTATTGTACTGTTGTATACAACGTGAACCAAAAAAGAGTACCCCTGCTTCACATGTATATTCTACACATAATTTGAAGACGAAAAGTCAGATAAGAGTTTTCTCTAAAATGTATGGCTACAAAGTGACAGGCCCTCAAACTTGAATTTTGAAAATCGTTTTTCGCAAATAACTCGAAAACCTTTAGGAATTTCAAAATACTATCCCCAATAAAAATTATTTCTTTGTCGACGAGGAATGGACTGGAAGTATTAGTTTTCACATTGTTCCCGAATACTTTCTATTCCAACTTTTGTGTGTGTAATTTTTCAGCTATTTGTGTGAATTTATTGGATCCGTTATTCAATTTTCTGCAAATTTGATCCTCTTGGTTGAAGTTGATAATGTGAACGGTTTACGAATTATTTGTAATTTCATCAATCACGGTCTTGCAGTTCGCCTCCTACCACTGTCAATTTTTCGTGGCTTCGAACAATCTGTGAGAACCCGATATGAGTAGAATTTTTATAAATTGATAATACGCCGGTCAATTTTGGCAAACGTCTTTTTATTCAGTATCCGCCGATGTGGAAATGCCTGGGAATATAAACGGACAGCTTCAGCACAATTCCCAAAACCTCTGCCATGCATTATGTGCATATCTGCCATTTCGGAGTTGGAGTACCGATTATTATTCATTATGGATAAAGAAATTGTATGGCAACTGTGACTTTTAGTCCACTGCCCACTTACTAAATTTTGGTGCAGTAGTATTTAATTGACCGTGATTGAAGAAATTGCAAATGACTCGTAAACCGTTCACTTTATCGACTTCAACCAAGAGGACCAAATTTGCAGAAAATTGAATAACGGGCCCAAAAAAGTCACCAATACACATGAAAAATCCTAAAGGTTTTCGAGTTATTTGTGAAAAGCGATTTTCAAAATTCAACTTGAAAAAATCGGAATCTTATTAAAGTCAACTAATATATTTTTAATATTCATGTACTCAATAAATACTATTTTTAATTAACACTTCTTTAACTAATTTTTTTAATTGTTTGTGAGATGCAATACTTTCAACATTATCTGTTACTTGATTATGATGTACTAATATTGTATAGTTTTGCTCATATAGTTTTAGATTAAGTGAACTGCTTAGTAACTGATGGTTAAAACGAGTATTGTAGGTATGTACAGAATTTAAAGAAGTAAATTGGTCAACATTTCTAAAATATACAGACAAAAGCATACGTAGTTTATACTGAATAAACAATGGCTTACATGAATCTATATTCCTTAAACTAAATATATATAGTAGTGCTCTTTTTTATAATATAAGTAATCGGTAGCCAAAACCACATAATACAACGTGCACCAACAAGTACATTAAATTTTAGAGATAAATCTATATTAGTTCCAAGTAGTTTATGTGTTGTTATCTGTTGAATACATTTGTTAGTTAAACTTATCAAGAAACTGACATTGTTTAGAAAGTAATTTATTTTTAGACATTACGTTCACTATGTCATTAAGAGACAACAGGAAAAGTAAAGAACCCAGGACACTACCCTGCGGAACTCCTACTTTAACAGTGAGTACTTTGGAATATATCTACAATTACTAAGCATTTTGGGATCAGCTTTTTGAAAATAGGTATGATACCCTTCTACGGGAGGGAAGACTGCTTGAGCTATGCAAGCTCCTTCAAGTACTCTAGTCGATTAGCACCGTATATTAAGTATGTATGTAGGATGGGATTAAGGGTAGGTTGAGTTTAGAATATAATCGGAAAGGACGGAGTTAGGGTTCTGAAGGGGTGTTGCTACCCTAGCATAAGATAGCCCCACATAATATGCGTATACGAAGTCATCGTGCCGTTATTTAGACAAAGATATTAACTCGCTTAATTTTTTTTCATTTTGTATACAGCGTATCCCACGCAACGGGCCTATTAGAAGTTTGTGGACTTCCCGTTTATGGATTCTCATGAAATTTTTTACCTCTAGGTTTTCGATGGTGATCTATTTCCGTTTAAACCGGAAGTAGCAGTTAACTTTCTTATTTTAAATAAAACACCCTATATTTTATTTTTTTCTAATTCCAAGTGACTCTATAAGTTAATTCTGTTCATGGTTCCCTATACCTGAATTTGATAGTTCTCCAGAAAAAGAATATTTTTGAAAATTTTTGACGGAAACGCGCTTTAAAAAAATATCATTAACTCCAAACCCTTTGATGGCAGAACTGCATAAAGTTCAAGGTATGTGGTTAAGGAGGTGTGCTTTAAACTTTATGCTTAGTTGAGAAATTGATTTTTCTGAAAGGGCCGTAGTGAATTTTATTTTGAGCCCCTTTAATATTGTGAAAAAAATTGTGTTTTTAAATGGAACTTTGTGCATTTTATGCGTCAACAACACTTTTACATTCGTACAGATGACAATGTAACAAACACACCAGAAAATTGTTTGTACGGTTCTCCTGAGCTAACACCGCCTGAAAATAAACTTCGTATCTAATATGCCCCCATAAAATAAAATCTAACGGTGCTAAATCGGGAGACCTGGGGGAGGGGGCATTCTATTGGGCCATTCCGCCCAATCCACCTGTCATCAAACATTCCATTTCAAGTCAAATAGACTTCGCGAGATGAACGTACCGGTACAGCATCATTTTGGTAATAAATTTGTCTGTAAATGTTCAGGGGTAAATTGTCTATGAACTCAGTTACTACTTCTCTTACAATTCTTAAATATCTATCACTGCTTAAATTTTCAAAATAAATTTCATAGCGTACGAGGTTGTCGAAGATTAAACAAAAAACATTAAATCCAAACGAATCCTGAAAATGTGCTTCCCGTACAGTTCGTGGATTTTCTTGGGCCCAATGGTGAAGATTCCTTCTGTTGACAATTCCGTTCTCAGTGAATTGTGATTCATCTGTCCAAATGACGTTTGACAAAAACTGGAGGTCTTCTTGAATTTTAATAATTACATTTTCGCAAAAATGGCTTCTTATGTCTTCAACACCTGGACGTAAACCTTGAAGGACTACGAATTTGTATGGATGCATTCCATGATTCTTTAAAATCCTTTGTATCGAGGATCTTGGTATACCTTGAAGCTTCTCTTATGGAGTGGTGCGGATGGGAATTAAAATATGCTAGGACGTTTATCTCGTTTTTTCGTCTTCAGTGACCACTTTGAGGGCCATTTTTTCTTCAAGGCCTGACCTTTCTTCTCATAGAGGATAGATGAAGGCAGCGTTCACTAAATATCCGGCAAGTTTTTTCCACAATCTTTTGAGATTCTCCTTAAATACAGAAAATGTCTTGGTTGTAATACTCTTCCATTGTAGATTAAATTATTTTGTTAACTTATCTACAAGATAGTTTTAAATAGGGACGTTTTGAATCTTGACCAACTGTCAAATCCTGGTATTGACATTACGCTTTATTTAGTTTAACAGACCACCATCGAAAACTTAGAGGCACAAAATTTCATGAGAATCCATAAACGGGAAGTCCATAAACTTCTAATAGGCCAGTTGCATGTGACACTGGATATAAATAGGTCATTAATAGGAAACTGAAAAGTCAATATATTTTACAGACCTTATAGTATATGCCTTTAATAAATACGCCACTGACCTATCGCTGTCAAGATGATTTATTACTCTCCATGTTCTGAGACGTACTATAGTCTATTTAAATGTTCGTTCATTTGTGCTGAAACTCACACAGTTAGCTAATGAAAATAAACTTAATATTGTGTTATCAGAAACTTGGTTAAATAAAATCGCACATTGTTGATTCTCAGGTAGGTATTACCGGTTAGGTAGTCATGAATGTCACATATGATTTAAAATTCACCCTTCTGGGGAGAGATAATGTCATAGAACAACTGTGGATACGGATTAACGAAAAAAATAATGTATTAATAGTTAGAGTTGTTTACAATCCTCTCGGCTTTTCATAATTTCCTACTAGAAAATTCTGTTTAACACAAACTATATTGGTATTTGGTGACTTTAATATTAATTACGGCAATAAAATGAAAGACCTCTAATTTAATACATCTGTGTGAAATATTTAATTTAAGGGAATAAATCAAATTACCTACTCATGGAAACGCAGAAATTGACATTGCGCTTTTTAGTAGCCTCAACAATTTGCTCGACTCAAGTATAACTTCTTACTCTATGCTCGCTCTCAACGAGGCAATACTTTCCATGATCAAACTACTCAATGAAAACTCGAAACCATCTATTGATAAGCACCGAAACCTTCGAGATACCAATCTGTCACAATTTGAAGGCCATTTGAACGCTATTCCGTGGACAAACATAAATACTGTATGCAAACATAGATACAAAAATAATTTTTCTTAATGATTTATTTAGTGCTCATATCCCCATTAAGACAGGTCGATTTACTAAAATTACATTCCCCTGGATGTTAAATTCTTAATGCAAGAGAAACCTTGCTTTGGGCAGTTACAAGCGCAACAAAACTGATACAGACAAATCCCGATATAATCAATCAAGTCACTGCTCAATGTAGGAAACAAAAAGCTAATTTCTTTAATAAAAAAACACAGTCAGAAAGTTTTGAAGGAACTGTCTAATAACAGTATTAAAATTATTTAAAATTAAAGTTCCGCATTTATTCGCAATTATAAACAATATAGAATATCGTATACTATAACAGTGCTGATTATGCAAGGACGCAAGAAAGTGGTGTAATATGAAACGCAAACATGCATTCTTTAAACAAGGAAGTGTGTAAATAGTAAAATATTGAATGTTATAGTTTTTGTATACATATACAGCTCATAATTTGAATCATGAATTTACGTTTGAATTAAACGATCATTAGTCACGTGCACTGTTTATCATGCCGTTATTTAGTTAAATCAATTTTAAAATCTGCCTAAATGCATTTCCTGTATTCTAACATTCTCCATACCACGAGATAGATGGTTAAGAACCAAAGAAACACCTTAAAGATCAAGCAAATTTATTGGGAAACTTTGAAAAGACTAATCAATTTTTTATAGCTGTATTCAAGATTCAATTCCAATAATAATGACATCAATTACTATCTTTGTTTTAGCAAATAGGCCCTGTTTGACTGTGACGGTTTCGCTTTCCTATCGCAAGCACATACTACACTTTTGTCTATGGAATGCCATATTTCCATCTAACACACTACTCAAAGTTAGAGATGATATCTTCTCTGGAATTGATATCATTCAAGCCTACATTTTCGTTCTCTTTGATTTTTCCAAGGCTTTCGACTGCATAGATCACTGCTGACAGAATTTGTGGATTGGCTGTTATGTTGGTGCCCGTATTTGACAGTTACTTAAATAGTCATAGGTAGGCGGTATCATATAACAATAAGATCTAGTTATTTAAAAGTATCAATACGGAGGTCCCGCAAGACTCTAGCCTTAGGCCAACTCTAATTTCTATCTACTATTCAAACTTTATGTCTACTATAACGAATGATGAAGCACACATGTATACGGATGGTACTTAGTTAGCCTCAAACTGTTAACGACGCTTACCATATCTTTAATGATAACTTGACAACTAAAATAACTGAACAACACTGTCTGAGAACATGACCCTAATAGGTCTAAAGTTATTTTATTCTAAAGTTATTTTATGGTTTTCTGATGCGTTCCCTGACAAAAGAAATTAACTATAAATGGCAAAAGATGAACAAAGAAGAGTTTTTATAAAGTTATCGATTGTAGCTAGTAACCAAGGCAGAGGATCTTTACCAATCGAAGCAGCGATGTTTCAAAATACAGCGCTCACTTCAAAACAGCAAAATAGGAAGTGTCAAAAACCATTAAAACTGATTGTTTATTACTGCAATTTGCAACGATATTGATCCTCCTATTGTGTTAACGTCTTGGTTTCACTTGTTGTGTTCGGGTTATCATTACCCGGGAGCCTATAGTTGACGTTTTATTGTCGTTAAATTGATATAACAGTAAATAATAATCAGAAATAAGATGTAGTATTTATTATTTATTACATTTTGTTACGTAAATTTATTTTTATTACATATGTTATGTAAAGAACATCTGAAAAACGTAGTAGTTAGGTACACATTTATTTGTTACAGTCTTGACAGTGGTAAAATACCTGAGCTTTACATAGGTATTTTGAGCAACTACAACGTACCATATTAGTTTTATTATCATTTGAAGAGTGTTACACGTCCAAACCGCACTAGGCGTCGTGCATGCTTACTAATGTAAGCGGGTTGCCAAGCCAGCTAACAGGGAGATGGGCGTGGTCGAAACAATAAGTAAAATGAATGATTAATATGCTCAAACACCTTACACCTACATTCAAACAGCTCAGTCCGGGAAAATATGTCTCTAGGCGCCACCACAATCGAAACTTTGCTAAAATAATTGTCTTAAGCTGGATGTTAATTAACCCCACTTGATTGTGGAAAGTAGGATTATGCTTACTCGCTAAACTCATATACGAAGGTTCTAAAACAAACACTCGTCCAAAACAATTCAACTCAAACTCA
This sequence comes from Vesta saturnalis, assembly GCA_036346205.1. NCBI lineage: Eukaryota > Metazoa > Arthropoda > Insecta > Coleoptera > Lampyridae > Vesta > Vesta saturnalis. Next base: position 769,541 of record JARFJB010000114.1, on the reverse strand, counting down.
AATCAATTTAGTACTACCCAGGTTATTAAAAACTTTTGAATACACCTCGTATACCAAAACTTCCAAAATAAAATTTATCATTCAAATTCATTCAATGAACGGTAATTAATTTTTTTTAAATTCTTAACATGAACGATATCTTTTAAATTTAATTTACTTCTGAATCGTATTTGACATTCGTAAAAAAAATTAAGATTTCAAAACTCCAACTTTTTATTATACTTAATGAAATTTGAACTAACAGCTGGTCCGTTAATTGTGCATTGCTCTAATGAAACTGACATAAAATTTTGCAAACAACCTGGCAAATATAAACTTTCAGGTTGTTCCTTAAATCTGAAAAATTAAAATATGCAAAGCTTACTTTTAAAATTGTCAAAACAAGATCACCAATTAAGTAAATGTTACAACTGTGTTTCATACCTGGTTAAATAAACAACAAAGTAAAAAAAATATAACGATAAATACATATATATTGTCCTGCATAAAATAAAACAAAAACACAAATATTTACATAAATTATATCAGCATGGTTGAAAGTTAAACCACCAATACCACTTCGCATTCTTACTACTAAAACAAACCATATAATAAGACTCAAGAACGATTATCTCTTCCTTTCAAAACTACTTATAATTTAAACAGCCATACGCAAGTAAACTAACCAAAAAGATAATCGGGCTTAAATGAGTTCATAACATGCTTAAATCTAATTTCTTACTTAAAATTGTCCATAAATCCTTGGATTTTCTTTTTTCTTTCTTCCGTAAATCAATTAATTGTAGTCCATTGGTACTCCTTAAAATTGCCTGAAGCACATTACAAAGGCTCAACAAAACTTATTCCTCTGTGCACTCACAAATAGTCTAATAACACGTAATAAGCTGTATACGTTCGGTTGCCTCTTAAAGAAAAATTCTAGCAACCTTTACACCAATCTAGTCCCTTATACAAATAAAACTTTCAATGTCATATCACGTTACTTAATCATCGGCTTAATATACAACGAATACTTCGTTCACTTAACAGGTGGTCTCATAAATACTTTTAACTGAATGTCGGTACACACGCTGCACTTAACACTTTAACCTAACAGCTGTTATCTTTTATAAATCTGCTTACGCACTTATTACTTTCTTGAAAATAAACAAACTAATTTTTATCTTCAACTTCAATTTAATTATCGTTTTATTTATGAATGTCTTTTACGATTCATCCCCTTTCGGGTAACGCAGTTGTTTAAACAATTACTGCCTCATTAAAATTCACAAATATCCTCCAACATCATCACATTCTATCACACAACCTTCGCGCGCGTCTTCCGCCAACCCTACACAGCCAACAGCCAAAAACGAACAAGCTTAACTGACTCGTCAATCCCTGACTTTCCTATTTATAACTTCAGTCATCCATCTTTAAACATGTCTTCCTTCCGCGTTATATTCTCCAATAGTATTCATCCAAAATTCCATAGTCCCAACCGATGCTACCCTCTATACAAGCACGCGTGTAATTACAATACATCGCCATATTTGTTTTTACTTACAAATTTTACAATTACTCCATGAAGAAATCACCCCTCGTCACCACATTTATTCAGTAGCCTCTCTGGACCATTACGCAACTTTCAACATTTATCTCGAACCTGCGCTCGATCTCCTTCCGCAACATTTGCAAAAATAAGTACAGTCTAAGGTCTCGAATCTCATATACATACACGTATTCTTAAAACAAATTGCACAACATTACGAAAACTTTCTGAAATTAACACTTAAACATACCCAATCTTTCTCTACATATTTTCTAAAACATTTTACACTTATTCCTCACATTTTCTGACCAAGATTACTCATCTTATCTTCAAGCATTCCATTCTATATAGTGGCAATACAGAAGCAATACATTATCGTCCCATCGACAAATTTCTCCACACATTTACATTCATCAGAATCTAATTATTCCAACACTAAAGTCTCTATAACATTCAAATACACGTATCTACATACAGAATTATATTTCTCCTCAATTTCCAGTGGCGTATCATACACCCACATACATTATACATATACACAAAAAATTTTTTTTTTCGTTCAAACTCAATACACTCGCGCTCAAAACACGTCATACACGTCATTATAACATCCTACATACAGGGTGCGTCAACGCAACCTGACAAGAGGGATAAAAATTACATCTTTTACGCTTGGTCTTAGTTGATTGTTCCCTTACTCCGGCATTACTATTTCCAGCATTCCAAGTTAGAGTTACTTCGCACCAGAGAACATAAGCGTTTTAAGCTGAAACGTCCGTGATATTGTAAAAGTTAGTCATTGGAGATCTTTTAGTTTGCCGTCTGCACGTGTATGTTATTATTAACTTGTCTAGCGTGTCTACAGGAACTTTAGTTTTGTTGTAATCTAAAATCATAAACGGCTTTTTATGATCTTGGTTACACACTCCGTTATCGTGGTGTGTGGTCCTCATGAGCATAACATTTTTATTCCGTTTCGGAATACAGGAAACTATCGACGTGTCCTTGGTAAAGCAAAATTTTGAAGAAAGAACTTCTTTCCTGTTACAGACCAATGCGGCTGGCAATTCAGGCTTATTTTTTCGAATAGTGCCCAACATGGCTATTTTTCTTTTCAATAGCATCTGCCCCAGATCGTACGAGGCAGAAAAATGATCACACGTTACGTTCTGACCTTTTAGACCATAAGTAATATCTAGCACAACTTTTTTACCTTGACCTCTCTCTCTGGGGGCTCATCTTCTTCTTTTTCCGAGGTAAACTTGCATGTTACATGCATAAGCAGTTAAAGAATCGCATAAAGTCCAAATTTTGACTACTTATTTAGCAGGTTTATTCGCGATGTACTGTCTAGAAGGACAACGGCCTCTAAAAGGTACCAGTTGCTCATCTACTGTTACATTTTCGTGAACATTATGAAGCTTAGGTATAATTGCAACCCATTTATCCCGCAAGCTCCGTATGGGTGCTAATTTATCAGTTTGGCATCATTGGGGTCAAGTTTTTTTTTTGTCGTCAAAGCGAATTATTCGTGCAATTACGTGAAGTCGTTGTAAGGACATAGTTGCTCTGAATATTGGACGAGCTACATTTTCATCCCACAGACTGGCTGCTCTCCATGAGATTTATATACTCCAGCAGAAGGTCAAAATATGCTTCTAGTTCAACTAATGTTAGTTCTTGAAACGTGTCGCCACAAAGTCTTTCCCTTCTGAATTTAACATTTTCAAAATTAACTTTACAATTTTGGTTGTTAAATACAAGAAGTACGCGAATTTTATATCAATTATTCGCGACGTAACATACCTTGTTGGCCCAGGAATCAACGAAATAATATTTGCTGTAGATAACCTTCCCGATTGATGCGTCTTTTCATTCCATACTATATTGCCATCTTTTGAAGTCACGTGATTATCTGTATCAGCTTTCACTTCATCATCCGATTCGCTATTATATATCTCGGTTTTGGACATATGGTCCTCTTCTTCAAAAACATTAGAATCACTATCAGAAACGTACAAAAGTTTATCAAGTTCACTATCCGTAAGCATGCTCTCACTACAGATTTTCAATAATAAATTTCAATTGTTAGGTATTTCTTATTAGAGTATAGCATCAAGTTTGATACGCAAATAACATATGCAATATGCGCAATATTGCGCAATAATGTGGCAATATTATGTAATTTGTTTATGTTTATGAAAATAAAGCTAAACTAATAAAATACATTCGTCTATGATAATAATCTGTTTCTCAGTTGAGTTGATCGGCCTATTTCCACAGTTTTTGCTTTTTGAGCGCGACGTTTCGGAAGCGGACTCTGCTTCTCATCAGGCTTAGTCCTGAGAAGGACTGTTTTCGCACTTGAGTCGAATTCATATGTTATATAATTTTTTCTCAAGCACTTGACTACACTTAGATTCGAACTTGGTACCTTTCACTTACTAGTCTGACACCTTTACCGCCGAGAGCCACTAAGTATTCCAACATATATTTTTTAGAACTCATATATAGGTACCGGGTGGTTGTAAAGTAAGGAATAAATTCAATATCTCGTAAAGCAAAATTTTTTTCAAAAATCGCTCGGACCCGTCCATTTTATATTTTTTGGGGGCATATTTTGCGAAAAAAAAAATTTATACAGGGTGTCTCAAAAAAGATTTGCTAAAAAAAACTGAAACCCAATTTTTTTATTGCATTTTTGGATTGCCCTTACAATTCTAAACATTTGTCATGCAGCATGTGCTATACCTAAGTCCAAGCGTTTTGGAGTTATTCGCATTCAAAATATAAAAATTGAAAAAAGGTCATGAAGAAAACGAAAAATAAAATAATTTTTACAACGTTTTATTATATCGAAAACAAAGATTCGTAAACTTAAAAATAATTTTATTTCAGCAAATGTTCGAAATGTCCTCCGTTAGTCAACTGACAATAGCCTAATCGATCTACAAATTCCTGTTGCATATTTCGAACCATTTCGGGCGTTATTCGACGTATTTCTTGACGGCTGCGTTGTTTTAAATCATCTAGATTTTCCGGTTGGCTTTTAAATACCTTGCCTTTAAGGTATCCCCATAAAAAAGTCTAGTGGTGTTAGATCGGGTGATCTTGGTGGCCACTCAATAACACCGCTCCTTCCAATCCACCTGTTTGGAAAAGTGTCGTGCAAATAAGTTCGAACTACCACAGCAAATTGGGGGGGAGCACCATCTTGTTGGAACCAGATGTTATGGTGTGGCAAATCCGGATGTTCTATCTCGTTTTCTTCATGACCTTTTTTCAATTTTTAAATTTTCAATGCGAATAACTCCAAAACGCTTGGACTTAGGTATAGCACATGCTACGCGACAAATGTTTAGAATTGTAAGGGCAATCCAAAAACGCAATAAAAAATTGGGTTGCAATTTGAAAAAAAAATTTTTTTAGCAAATCTTTTTTGAGACACCCTGTATAAAAATTTTTTTTTCGCAAAATATGCCCCGAAAAAATATAAAATCGACGGGTCCGAGCGATTTTTGAATAAAATTGTGCATTACGAGATATTGAATTTACTCCTTACTTTACGACCACCCGGATATATATATATATATATATATATATATATATATATATATATATATATATATATATATATATATATATATATATATATATATATATATGTAATGAAATAAAAGTCTTGCAGTGGCAACGAAATATTTAAATAAATTAACGATTTGGAACACACTAGGTGGGTTAAGTAATAGTAAAAGTATTCAAAAACACATTGTTCTTTATGAGAGAAACGAAAACCATTTATTTCTGATGAGAACTAATGTTTCCCCTAAAACAAGTGGAAATTATCACGGGAAACGACTCATCATTTATCGTAATCGACAACCTCCTCCCATGCCCTTGTACACAACAAAATAGGAAAAAATTTCTGGAAAAAGAGAGATTTGCAAAACTGCTTAACCAGTAATTAACTATTTATTGAGAAAACGTGCTCCACAGTAAACAATTGTTGCGAGTATCACAATAAACAAACTCCTGTGTTTAGACAAATATCTTTGTAAGCATATGGGTGCTGAGATCACAAAAACGGAAATGTGATGTATTTTTATGCGCGTCAACTACTAATGGATATAATCAGTAGAATTTAGCTCTACTAAAGTTATTGAACTTTCAGTAAGAGATCTCTAATGCGTCAAATATCGTGTGAGCGTGTGCGTGTAGGTATGCGTGCCTATGTGTGTATTCATGTGCTTGTGTGCCTGAGTAAAGGTGGTGTGCACGTATGTCCGCGTGCGTGTGAGGATTTGTATTCGTGTACATGTGAGTTTATGTATGCGTTTGCAAGGTCGTGTACGTATAAGTATGCGCGTGCCTGTGTATTCATGTGTGCATGTGCATGTGACTGTGCCCTAATCTGTAAATGTGCAATTGCGCGTCTGTGTGCAAGTGCACGTGGGCGGACGTGTAAAGGTGTATGCGTGTACATGTGCGTGTGGGTGTGCATGTGTGCGTGCGTATGTGCGCGGGTCTGCTTTCGTGTGCGTATGTGTATGCGTATGCAGGTGTGTATACTTGTGCGTTTATGTTTCATTTGCGTATGCCTTCGTTTGTGTAGCGTGTGCGTGACGGTCAGTAAGAGTTTGCGTGTTAGTATGGGTATGCCTGTGAGTTTATGTACGGATGTGCGTGTGACTGTGCATGAGCGTGTAAATATACCTTTCCGTGTTCTTGTGCGTTTGGGCATGTGAGTGCGTGTGTACGTGTGCGTATGTGTGTGTGTGTGTGTGTGTGTGTGTGTGTGTGTGTGTGTGTGTGTGTGTGTATGAGAGCGTGTGTTTGTGTATTTATGTATCAGCTTGTATGTTACTGCTTGTGCATATAAGTATGTGGTATGATAATTTAAACTCTTAAACCTGCCGTGCGGAAGTGATGCGTTCCGGTGATATGATAAAAACGATAGTGGCGTCTTTGGCATTTGTCATTCGTGACTGAGATGTTAAAAAATAAAAAAAAGCGTTGTTATATTTTAGTTCCTCAGTTAAATTGAATAATGTATTTTAGTTACATTAAATATGTTTTATCACACAAAGAGAGTATCAATTCATTTGAAAAGGTGTAATTCAGTACATGGAGAACAGACGCTGGACGCCGACAATCGTCTGTTTGGTATAAAGCTGAAATACATAACTACTACACGACGTCGCAAACATTTAAGGTCAGGTATTAACATTTTGCCGTTCCATTTTAAAAGCCTGTATTACCCTCAATCATTCAGAGAATTAAATTTATTGTGTGGTTATTGCATGCATAAGATTTATTAGTTATTAAGATGAATTATACCATTGTTCAGTACATTGTTTGATGATTCGAAACGTTCTAACGTGATATAGAGATTGACCGCGACATTAGTGCGAACACGTGTTTTTTTTTTGTAAATCACATTGCCTTACCTATATTACATTTAACACGAGTGTTAATTATTTCAAGCATTTATGAATTGTGGTGTGCCATTATCACACAAGCATATACTTAGATTCCCATATATACTATTATTATAGGTATCTTTACATAGTTGCATTTGTAAAGGAAACCACATTTGATTACATACTGTACCTAACCTAGTTCAATTTTTCAAGGATTTCTCTATTGCAGTTTGCAAATAGCATATTACAATGTCAGAGGATATGTTGAAAAGCCTCATTCGCAAACGAGGAGCATTTAAATTAAGATTAACATGATTTAGAAATTACATTTCAAAATATACAAATCAAGCAACGTTGAGTAATAAAGAAATTTCTGAAATTAAATTGCGAATTAATACAGTAGACAATATACTCGAAGAATTTAAAGAAATTCAGTATCAGATTAAATGCTTTATCGATGATAAAGAGGTATAAAATCAGTACAATGAAAGAGTCATTTTTGAAGAAGAATTTTGCACAGTGTTTAAATGATGCGAATGAACTGGTCCCTTCTCAAATATGTGACATATTCATTCGGATGCACAGTCAGTCAGTCAGTAAGCAATTGATTTGCCAAAATTCAATGGTGATTGTAGTAAGTGGCTAGAGTGTAAAGATATATTTGGGTCATTGATTCATAATAATAATAGCATTGTAGACATTCAAAAATTTCACCAATTACGCATCTCAATGACTGGCGTTTCCGTGAAAAATATAGCATCATTAGAGTTTAGTACTGCAATTTACCAGGTAGCATGGAATAGTATCAACCAAAGATACAATAATAATCGTTTATTAATACATAATCATGTCAAGGCTCTTTTTGAATTAACCACTTAACACCCATTTCCACATTAGGCAACAGTAGAAGGGGAGCAGTTAAGCGACAACGACGCCCGCGGTCGCGATGCCCGAGATTCATGCAATCACCGAGGGGCATCGGCACCCCCATCCCATGGTCTCTTCGGGGAGCTTTTTCAACCCCTAGACGTAATTTTCAACCCTCGATGGTATTTTTACCCCTAATTAGAGTGACCTTTTTGCTGGGTGTCGGCTTCTTTTCTCGGTCGTTTTTTAACCCCTGGGCTGGTTTTAGCCCCTAATTAAGGTCCTTTTGTTCGTAAGTTGTAAGACCCTTTTTGGCGGTGTAACCCCTGGTTAAGGGTACTGGTTGCCCCTAGCGTATAGTGTAGCGGCCATTTTGTCTGCGTTAAGGTGGGGGTTTAAGGCCCTCATGGCTTCATTAAGGCGTGGATAGGACTAGACCCCACCTATTTCCTTTTACCTGATTGGCTCGCGTAAGCCCCACCCTTTTGCTGGCGTCTGATTGGTCCTTAGCCCCACTACTTAGCAGCCGTGCTCTGATAGGCGGATTATTTGTCTGCATTCTTATTGGTTATGGCTTGGGAATTTGAACTTGTATTCTAATAAGGGGACCTAATGTTAACTTGTAAGACAGGTGTAGGGCTTCGAAACTCCCTCTCGGGGCTTCGTCCCCTTGTCGTGATCGGAACTTGTTCGGGGGCCTTCGTGTATTGTTGTAACCCCACTGGTGGGAAATTTTAATTTTTATTCTAATAAATGGGGCTAATGCCCAGGGTGTAGGGCTACGAAACTTGCTCTCGGGGTTTCGCCTCTTGTCTCTGAATTTCTATTTAAGTCTCTACAGGTTATGGTGATAAATTTGAACTTGTACTCTAATAAGGAGCCTATTGCTGACATACATAGGGCTTCGCAACTTGCTTTCGTGTCTTAGCCCTCTCGTCACTGGGGCGGGAAATCTAAACAATCAGAACGTAGAGACTGAAAGATTTAATAAAACATTGAAAACAAAGAATAGGCAAGGGGCTAAACCCCGGGAGCAATTTGTGAAGCCCTGCACCTATCTTACAAGTTAGCGTTAGGGCCCCTTATTAGAATACAAATTCAAATTCCCCGCCATAACCAAACAGAAGGCGCAGACTTAAATACAAATTTAGATTTTCCGTTAAGGGGTCCACCTTATTAGAAGACATATTCAAATTTACCGCCTTAACCTACAGAAACTTAAATACAAATTCAGATTTTACACCTAGGGATCAGGACAAGGTGTCGAAGTCCCGAGAGTAAGTTGCGAAGCCCTACACTTGTCTTACAAGTTAGCATTAGGGCCCCTCTTATTAGAATACAAATTCAAATTTCCCGCCAAGGGGTCCAGAGGTCCAACCCCCAGAGCACCTTTCAAGGCCTTATACCTGTCTTATAAGCTAGCATTAGGTCCCCTTATTAGAATACAAGTTCAAATCTCTCGCAATAAGTAATCAGAATGTAAACACTTAAACACAAATTCAAATTCAAATTTCCCGCTAAGGGACCAGGGGGCTAAGACCCGAAAGCAAGTTTCGAAGCCCTATGGCTATCTTACAAGTTAGAATTTGGCCCCTTATTATAATACAAGTTCATATTTCTCCCTCATAGATGGCGCCACAGACATATTCTCTTTGGTCGAGGGGGCGAAGGCCTTAGAGTAAGTTGCTAAGCCCTACATCTGTCTTACAAGTTAGCATTATTCCCCTTATTACAATAAAAATTCATATTTCCAACCATAACCTGCACAGGCTTAAATACAAATTCAAATACAACCAGTGTAAACAACACATACCTAAAACTGTTTTATCACCCAAGCTAAAAACACTCTTGAAATAATGACTACAAATTTCCCTAATGTATGCGACACACTGTAAAAGTAATTTAAGTCTCATCTTAAATTTAAACTTCTAGCAGCTACTTACATCTAAAGAATATTGTAGTGGGAAGATATAGATGTTGCCAGGTAGATCATTCGTAGTAAAACTTCTTACAACACTTATATTTTCTACAAGAAAAGATACAGAATCTTTGAAATAGAATAGAATCTGACTTGCTAACCTTTAAAATTCTGATAGAGCAATCTGGCCGTACTCATTTACACGTTTCAGCGTATTTTTTGACATTATTCTTTCTCAGTCAAGCAAAAACCTTAATTGATCTACATAAAATCGGTCTTAATAACCTTAAAACTGTAACAAATTTAAAATAGAGTCTGGCTTAATAATTGTAAACACTCCTTTATATGTTTTTTATAGATAGTAGCGTATTTAGATTTCTTCAGTCTGTAAAATTAAATCAAGGTAACCTTTTAGAATTAATTTGAGCCTTATTTCTATATGAAAGATGATACTAGAAACTGTTTACAATTCAGATCCTCAAGTTTCTGTTGGTAACCTGTTTATAACATTCATAACTTTAAACTTTTGTATCAGTTTATTCGTATTTACACGTTTTAGTAGGTGTCTTTACAGTGTTCGCTTTCAAACCTTCAAAACTTTTAAGCAATCTACAACAGCTTTGTTTTTTGCAGAATGCAATTAAGCTTAAATCTTATCTACACAGAGTCTGGTTTAATAATCTTAAAATGCAGCTAAGTCAAACTATCTATTACCATTCACATGTTAAAATTAAATAGAGGATTTCTGTTGATGACAGCGTCTTATGATTTTTTTACTCTATTACAATTAATTCAAGGTCACCTTGTAATAATCGAGTACATAAATGTTTTAAAGCGTTCTTAATAAAAATAGTTAAAATAACTAGAGACACCAAACACTCAATAAAATATAATGCCGTTGACTCAGTGGGTAGATTAAAATGGGCCTGGTTCATGCTTTTTGATTTGCTTAATTACCAACAAATTTCAATACAGTAACTTCAAGGTAACAATAATAAAAGTTATCTTGGACGCCAAATTATTTTTTTTTTATTACGCTCGGAATAACTAAACCGAGGATAGAGTAAAGCATTCAGCAAAATGTCAAAATAAAATTTACACAAACTATGTTTATTAAGCATTTGAATTTGGGATTGTGTAAAATAAATCTTAAAACTAGTGTTAATAGCCTTATACTAACAAGTCATTGGGGTATAAATACCTGTTGTAAAATTTTTTTACAACTTCTTGAGAACCTCTGTTGTCATAAGGAATGCGGAAATTTAAACTATAGATGATGTAATCTTCTTACCAATGTTGCGCAATGTGTCGTAATTTCAACGTTTTACGTTGCAAACCATATCAAGGTTGAATTTACTTCTTACAAATTTATATTTATTGTAATTTGAATAATCCAGAATTTATTGCATTCTCTTGAAGGTTCAAATAAAAAGGTGTGATCTAATTTTATATCTGAATTGAATGCAAAATGTAATCATAAAATAAAGGTACCCAAAAGTGGTAAAAGTATAAGTATAAGTGTAAGTAGAAGTGCCAGCAAAAAGCAAATGCTTCAGATTTTAATATAATACGAGTTAAACCAAAAATGGATTTTTGCTTAAAACAACGTACATCAAGAAATGTTAAAAAGGACGCTCACGGTATCAGATGATGTAGCGATGTGCGCGAAATATGTGCAGAAAATAATTCCACGATATGGAAGTATAAACCCTTAAGAAAATATGCAACTTAAGTTACACCAATGCAAATTAAGTTGCCTACCATATACTTATAAATCATTAATAATCAAAAACTTTTTTTTTATTTACAATTAAATGAACGAAGAACGTAAAAGATTCGTAGCAACCTTTTAAACTGATGTTAAACCTTATTTCTATATGCAAGAATCTGTTAATTTTGTAGCCTGTAAGGTATTGACAATTGAAACAGGCACCGTAAATATTTTTACATAGAATCTAACTTAAAATCTAAAACATAAACATAAAAATTGGGAATGAACACCGTTTTGTTAGCCATACGTAATCAGCTCATTAACATGTATTTAATAGCCTAGTGAAATTTTGGCATTACTTCAACAAAAATTGGAAATAATGGTGACTTGTACGTCCTTAATTAATTAGGTAATTACTGTTTTTCACAGACAGAACCGTGGGTGAATAGTGAATGTTTGCTATTGTTTTATCAAAATTGAGTCTGACTGTTGGACGACTTTACAATACGTTGTTATTCATAAATTCCACATTTATTTTTAGAAAGTTAGCTAATTAGGAAAACATTGTTTACGCTACTTGTTTTTTCCTGTTGCGTAACGGCCTTGGGGTAATTAGATTGGGTGTATAAAAATGAATGAAGTATTCTCTTTCTTCAATACAACACTGGTGTGCTATTATTTTTTGCCTTAGGTTTTACTTTATTTTATTCACTCGTGCAGTTTTTTAAAGTTGTGTTATAATTACAGATATGGTGACTAATAGACTGACAACATGAGAGTATTTACAATAATTTTGAAAGGTAACGTCATTCGGACGTTTCATTGCTGTCCTGATAATGTGCAGGAATGGTACATAATTTTTGGAATCTTTGAAATTAGGGAACTGTCAAATAGTTTTAATAGTTTCATCTCATAGAGATTCATAACCCGGTATATACAAATATATAGGAATGTTGAAGTAAATTAGCGATAATAGGTTAGGATAGTAAATCTGGTTGCGAATAAGCTTATGAAGAAAAATTACACTATCAAAAAGCAGTGAGAGGCCATATAACCTGTGAAAATGTATTTTTTCTGTGTTGTTCGATAGAGAAATAGACGTACATATGTACGCAGAACAGTACATGTGAATTTTGGTTGAATTAAGCCAAATTATTGACTTAAAACAACCTTTAAAATTACTTAAGCGAAGAAAGTTAAATGACATCACTAAAACCATTAGCGTACCTGCGTAACACAATCGAATAAATACAGACAGTACTATATGTCTCTTTATAACAGTGTAAAGAACCAGCGTTCTGTACGTATGTGTTTTAGAATAAATTAGGTGTGGACCATCCTGTATGTAAGATTTCATAAGTTTACGCGATATTGCACAACAAATAATTTATTCATCACCACTGACGTGTATTTCTAAGAAACCGTAAGTTTCTGCACGTCAGAACGATTTTAACCATTCGCTTAACGGCATCCCCCGCACGGTAGCCGCGAAACCGCCCACAGATGCACCTTTATAAACTCGCGACGCGCATAATAAAAGAGAAGATGAATCTCAGTAGATTCAAGTTAAGCCGATAACCAGCAGCCGCCTCCGTACCGTTGACCGTTCCAGAAACCAGTAGCCGCAGCCGCTCCGTTTGCTTAGTGTAAGCACCGACCTGTTGTTCACCGACGAAGAGTCCTTCGCGATCGGGCAACCTAAAGTTCAATTCTGTACTGCTATTGATAGACACGTAAGTTGTAAAGTTATACATTCTGACAATTTACACTCAAACACTACAGACCGTAAATAATTCCGGGCTGAGCTCCAGGAGTTATACTACACTAACACCTAGAGTAGCACGCAGGGGTAACCCCCGACGTAATACCAAGTACACTAGCACCTGGAGTGCCACGAAGGGTAGATCCCGTCGTCACTCGCCACTACAAAGTATACCTAGAGGAACGCAGGGGTAGCCCCCGACGTATCTCATCAACACTGGAGGGTGAAGGGTTGTTACAGGGCTGTAAAGACCTACGACCTTTCTCTTAGTATATACAGTAAAGACAGGCCGTCGCCTACGTCTTCTGGACATTACTGAAATCCCGCCCGAAACTCACACACTACCTACATCCAGTACTTAATAACCGTACACAGTATCTGTGAATCGCAGAAGAGTACCTCCATAACCTGTTGTATAAATTAGTAGTCCACCTAAACCATCGTAAATACCTGGTGCGAGAACATTTGTAAATATATTAGATAGTACGTGAATTATTCTATCTTTACGTAAACCTATTAGAGTAGTTTTTAATATTAAGTATTTTGTTCCCTTGATTAATTATAAATAATTAAACTTAGTATAGAGATCGGTAATTAATTTAGTTAGATAAATTATCTAATTGCCTACATTAAACCGGTTATAATTAGAGAAAGACCGTCGAGAGAGCTCGCGTTTGCAGACGCGCATTCGCGTGTATTATTTCCCGAGGAGTAGGACATCCTTGCTTCAGCGCTTCAGAGTTACTGACACATAAACACGATATCGATTTTCTCAAACGATTCGAGTTCATTGCGCTGGCGCTCCGATCAAACACTGCATCAAGCATAACGCTCGCGCTACTGTACATGCAGGACCGTAACCTAAACTTTGCCTCTTAGGTAAGGAATAGATTAAACAAAACTCTCTTTTGTTCACAGAAGCGACGTCGCACCCAGTGACGCCACGACCCGGACCGAGAAGTTCACCTACATATTGTGTTCATTACCTTCTGATTTTTTATTTATTGTAAATATCTGATTAATATACATTTTAAAAATGCTTTACGGTTTTATTTAAGGTTACAGTGTTAAGCCCATCCAGTAATTACTACGAACCACACCCCGTTTATAAAATAAACCCGATTGAGCAAAGCCGAGGCAAGATAAAACCGCGCTGGGTTACCAAACCAGAAGGGCGCAATATAAAGTAGCACCTAAAGATAAGGGCATTATAACAGTGCCCTCAAAGCGTACCTCATAAACAAACGTAGAGCGCGCATTCCATTTCGTACACCGAGTTCAATAGATTGGACTAATATGATGAAGCCATTACACAACTATAAATATTATTGGTCAAAGAGTGACGTGTGTCTTCGTCATATAAAACACAATCATGCACATGTACTGTTGTAATTAAGGTTTATTATGACACGTTTTGCATATAATAAAATAGTAGTTGAGGTTCAGCTGACCGCCTGCAATTTTTTTTTTCATTTTCGCCGCGTTAAAATGTAATCTGTTTCTTGCACACCAAAACCTCTGCACCCTATGCCCGGGCCCATTTACAAAAAGGACCCTGCCAATGGAACTTTATCATCCTTTATTATGTTTCTCCCGAGAGTCTGAATCGCAGCCACCACATCTTGTTGATAACCTGTTCCATATTCCTCTATACGTTTTGATCTTGAACCTTGAATCAACGCTTTGTGTTCAAAAAACATATTTCTTCTATTATTTATGTTGTTATTTTTCTGCCATTGTGGAAATTTTGCTTGCCAAATAACAAAGGCATTATGTGCTATTATGTACAAAAATTTAAGAAATAGGGCCAAACTCTATCTGCGAGTTGATCTTTTACACGTGTACTCTCTTATTATTATATCCAAACCATCGACGCGAGTTTTTGTATTGTTATAATACATTATAATTTCCGGTTTAAAATCCTCTTCAGATGTCACAATGCTAAGCTCATTGTGCATTGTGGAAAGCAGTACGATACACTTTTTTGGTTTTGGCATGTAGGATCTTTCCTGTTTGTTTTTATTGTTACAACAAGTGTGAGCTTATGTTTTAGTAAATCCTCTGCCAAAGAAATTGTAAAAAAGTTGTCTGTGGTAATTATACCAATACCCAGCAAGTCGCAGTACTACACATTTTTCCGGTATTGGACCCATCTTACCCAAATAGACATTAAAATTTCAACAATAGACAATTTCAGCGTCACATAAAGTCCACTCCTTAATTCCACATTTTCCAGGCTTATTTGGAATATAAACTTTAAAACTCTTCCTCGAAATTTTACTAGTTGTTCATCAATTGCACCTACAGATGATGCTCCTCCACACGATGTTCTGCAATTGTTGCAAATATGTTTGCAACTTATTCAATTGGAGCTAATTTATCATGTTCCTTCCTTGCATTTCTTGTGGCCAAGTCACCAAAACGAATAAATTGCAAAATTCCGAATCATGGCAGCTTTGTATACGGGTCTAGAGAAACCATGCTTTCAATTCCATAAGGAATATTTGTCTTCTCTAGATTCGTGAAATCGGCCTATGAGCGGCAATATTCCTATGAACGCCATTATTTCTGTTTTGTCTACTTCGTGCCGCGTTTTATTGGTACCAGTCGTAATACAGAAATTTCTTGCTTTTAGGTTTGTATACTTTAAAATTATTCCTATAATTTCCCCACAAATGACATTTTACGAGTAAAACAAGCAAGAAAGTTACACAACTCATTACCTGTTCCGAAATTACCTGCAGAAAATGTAATCACGTGTCCGGCCGAAACCGGGTTTTCCCTGACCCAAAAGGATTATCCTAATTATTTTCATTGTTATTTGTGTGAATACTTTTTAAGTACATGTACATTGTTTCTGA
This sequence comes from Vesta saturnalis, assembly GCA_036346205.1. NCBI lineage: Eukaryota > Metazoa > Arthropoda > Insecta > Coleoptera > Lampyridae > Vesta > Vesta saturnalis. The sequence continues at coordinate 753,471 of JARFJB010000114.1, read as the reverse complement.
GAAGGTTTTTGAGGAATAACTAAAGCAGAATTTTAAGCATCAAGTGCAAATGTGCTTACTTTTGTGTTTTCTGTTTATCTATAATAAAAGAGTTTTGATTACCAACAATATGTTTTCAGTTATATTAATATTTTTGACAGTATCTTCTGATTCCAAGTTGATGTTTCCTCGAAATTCTGTTTCTTCACCTAGCATTATTATATCTCATTTTCTTAGTCTTACGTTTCATGTATGTAACGTATGGGAAAAACGAATCAACAGGCGCAATCACCAAAATAATGAAATTTTATTTAAACTTAACTATTAATTGTTAATATCTTTTGACAACATGAAAACTAATCTACAAAACTGATAGCGGAGCATGCTATTCAGTAGCACGCAATTTGGTTAACACATCCTCCTTTGGAGAATCTCTAGGGCAACTTTCCGAATTTTTCTAAAATTCTTGCCCGCAGCTGCTGCTCATTGTGAGCCTCCAACCTTTTTCACAATCCTTTCGACACAACAATGACCAAAATTCTTCTATTGGTCGAGCTTGAGGAACATTTGGAGGGTTATCGTCTCTTGGTATATAATTGACGTTATTCTGTCGCAACCAATCTCAAGTCCTTCTGGCATAATGGCACGAAGCGAGATATTATTTTATCGTTCTGGTGATAGGTATTAATAAAATTAAGCAGTGTCGTAAGTATCTTTGAGTATAAATCCCACCATCCACAGCTTCCCCCCGAACTCAACACAAGGTGTTGAAACACCAGTCACTTAAATGGCACACCAGACTGAAACTTTGTCAGCAAATTTTGCTTTTGCATTGAATTTTACTTCGTTTGGACAACTTTCAATATCAGAGGTGTACAAACCATGGATGCCTTTCATTTTAGAATGTGGCAGCGTAAACTATTTATCATCATCCATAATGATCACACCGTTATTCATAAAATGCCTTGGTCCCAAAGCTCTGTAACATATTTCGAGCTGTACGTGTACCAATCTATTAGTCGTGTTTTGACTCAAGCAGAGGTCTGCCAGTTTTAGGCATATTAAGCAAGTTATACCGTCTTCGAATTCTCTTATTTCCCGATAAATTGTTGCCTGACTAACGTTTTGATCTCTGAACAAGTTTACAATTTTACTTTTTCTCATAACTTATGCCCCATACGTTATATTTGCATTTGATCGCTTTCATATTCAATTTCAACAATATACTGCATTTATTCTATGTCATCAAGTTCTTCATGTGCCACTTTCAGTTTTAACTATGTCATCCGTATCGTAGTCTGTCATGCCGCTGTCACTCTCATTTAAAGTACGTATGTTTCCCATTCTATTAATTCCTCTACCGTTTCACACTTTCTATGTTCCTCTGCAGTATCTTTCATTTCCAGTTCTTTACTTCGTGTGTATTCACTGTTGGAATCCGATAACAATAGATTTCAATTATTTTAACAATACCAGTGTTTTTGTTCTTTCTATTGTAAGGTTAGTTTCACACAGACCTTTCCACCAAGAAGGGCAGGGTACATTCTATAGCAAACCACAACACTCTTTGACACCATCTGTCTATTTTTACCATGTATTTAATATAATCATTTAAAATTTCGTGTTCATTTTATATTCATAATTTTACCAATTTTTAAAATAAAGTCCAGAGTTGAATTCTCTTCTGATTATGTAAGATTTTTTGCTTTTATTTTCGGATTAAATACTAAATAAGTTCCGATTTTCCAAAATATAGAATTCTCTCTTTTTGGAAATTCATTTCTAATATTCACGAAAACTTCTTCGATTTCGTCTACATATAACTTTATTTCACTAATTTTAGAGAGCTTGTCCACTACCACTTTTATAACCTTACATATTGGATCTAAAATTATAATTTCTCTCAATTTTATTCCAAAATCCTTCATCTATAATATTTTTCTTTACATTTTCTTAAATTTGTAAATAAAACGCAGTTGCTTGGGTTAATTCCTTGTTTTTAATAAAGTTTTTAAGCAAACATTTACCGTGCCCCATCAAGTTTTCAAAGCAATTTCTTTTCGGTTTTGTTCAAATTGAATTTTATTAGTACTTAGGTACTAGTCATGGTAGGTGTTTATTCTTAAAAAAATGAGTTATTTTCTAGCTTCAACAAAAATTGTTACAAATATCTTTGTAGATTAGATTAAAATAATGAGCTGAACGTTCGTCTGTTATTATATGAGGCAGTGCAAGGTGCATGAAGGAAGGGTTTGGAGTAACATTAGTCCCGCCTTAATACACGTACAACCAATCAAACTTAATCAAGTCATAAGGCCCTTACACCACCCCACCTTAACGCAGACAAAATGGCTGCTAGGCGCATCCAAGTCCCTTAACCGGGAGGTTATAACGCCAAAAAGGCTCTTAATATCGCCAAAGGGGCCCTAATTAGGGGCTAAAATCCACCCAGGGGTTGCAAAACGCCCCCGAAAAGAAACCGGTCCCACCCCCAGACCCCACCCTGACCCCACCCTAGGCCACCCTCCATGGTGCGGGGCTATCACGCCACAAAAACAAAATGACGGCGATGGTGGCCCCATTGTAATGGCAACTAAACATATACAAGTTATCTTTTTTGGGTTTTTTAATGGTGTATGTTAAATTTGCAATATAAACGTTTCGATAACACTTACAGTTATTTTTGTCAGTAGTAATATTATCTATTAAAATTGTTAGAACTGTTGAAACAATTTTGTCAATGTTGAAAAATTAAAACTAACATTAGCCTGCTATTAATATAACAGTTTGAGAAACGTATAAAGCCAAGTATAGAATTAAATTTTAGTAAAGACTAATTACGTCATTAAAAATTAAATATTGTTAAACTGCCTTAAAGATTACAAATCAGAACACCTTCTAAACGGTCGAAGGTTAACAGTGAAAAATGTGAGCCAAAAAACACGTTTAACAAAATCTAATCAAGTTATGATGTAAGTGTAAAGTTGTGAAAACTTCAATTTGAAATTGATAGAAGCATTGAGAAGTATAAACATGACATCAATTAAAACAATCCAGTTAAATCTAACAAAGAAATAGCTTAGTCAATAAATGCAAGTGTTATTAACAATGAAAAGCAAAAAAAAAAGTCGGCAGAATTTTTAATGTAATGAGGTGTGCATGTGTATCATTAATGAGTCCCACGGGAAAGTGATTACAGGCAAGGGCTTTGCTTGATAGTGGGTCAGAGTCAAATTTCATTATAGAACGTGTGTGGGCATTCCTCAGTAGCCAGCCAAAATATCCATTATAGGTGTAAATAATATCAGAGATAAATAAAAGGTGCACCATTAAGCTGCAATGAAATATCACAAATTATACCCAAAACACTTCCTGTTATTGGCATTGACATTTCAACCACCAATATCCCAGAAAACATTTCTTTAGCAGACCCTATACTTTACAAAGCTGACGAAATAGACTTATTATTAGGGGCTGAAGTTTTCTGGGACCTTGTTTATCAAGGAAATATTAAGATAAAGGGGACAAACATTAAATTACAAACACGTACCTGGGATGGGTCATACCAGGGTATCTTTCTTGCAACCCTCAAAGGAACCATTTCAATATATCTACAACAGTAGAAGTCTAAGACCAACTAGAAAGGTTCTTGGAATTAGAGGACACTCCAAAGCAAGTTCTTGTCGCGCCAGAAGAGAAGGTTTGTGAGAGGTCATTTTCAGAAACTATTTCACGTGATAACGATGGTCGACTCATTGTCACGATTCCTTTAAGCGATCCAAAACCTGAATTTAAGACTATGCATACCGATTTTATGACTGAATATGCAACCTTAGTCCACATGAATAGGGCTACACCAGATGAAAATGAATCAGAAATGTCACATTACCTGCCACATCATGGCGTCATTAATGATAAGAGTTTAAGTACAAAACCGAGAGTTGTTTATCGGGTCAATAAAAACCAGCTCAAGTTTGTCATTCAATCACCTACAAATGGTTGGCACTGTACTATAGGATGATTTAATCTCGATCATTTTGCAGTGTTACACCGTTGGTGCGGTTAATTAAAAAAAGTATCGTCAGATCTGGGTGACTGCTGAGCAAAGATCACCTCAGAAAATTCTTTGGCGGTCAGATGCAACACGAACTTTAAACACATACACGTTAAATACTGTGACATACGGAATAGCTTTAGCCCCGTACCTTGCAATTCACTGTCTGGTTGAATTAGCCAATGAGGCTAAGGAAACGTGCCCACAAGCCTACGCAACAAAATTATCAGGATCGGGTCAAACTATGTTACACTTTGGTTATAACGCAAATACGAAAACGTTGGGATTTTATTGGAAGTGCGAATTGGATCATTTACGATTTTGCATCTGTGAACCAACTGCAACGTACACAGTCACCAAGAGAACATTGTTATCTAACATTTCTCGAATATTTGACCCACTTGGCTTGTTAACTCCTTGCATAATCACGGCAAAAGTTATGTTATAAAAATTATGGTTACAAAAACTATCGTGGGATGATCCATTCCCCTTTATTTGCTAACAAAGAGGTATAATTTTCGAAATTAGTTAACATACATTTATAACATTGAAGTACCACGAAGGGTAATATATGAAAACCCTATCAATGTTCAACTACGTGGGTACGTAGATGCATCAGAAGATACATACGGCGCTTGTTGTTTCATAAGATCTGTGGCCAGTAATGGTACAATGAAGGTCAGGCTACTGTATGCAAAAACGAGAGTAGCGCCAATTAAATCACAGAGTATTCCATGGCTGGAACTGTAAGCTTGTCTTGTCCTTGTAAGACTCATCGACAAGATAAAGAAGGCCACAAACTTTAAATTTGAATCTCTCCTTTTATGGTTAGATTCGACATCGCATTACACTTGATTCTTACAACACCTAACTTGCTGTAGGAGATCATCTATCAAGGGGCATCAGCCCCAAAGAATTGATGAATAACCAACTTTGATAGAACGGAAAAGAAGTGGTCAATATCAGTGCTAATCTTTGACTTAGAACCACCTGAGTTAAGATCAAAGTTTCGGACTTTACGACATTGAATAAACCTTCTGAAATGCCAACATTTGCAGGGGATTCATGAAACAGATTTTCCACTTTAAAGAAGTTACAGAGTGTTATAAGTTATTGCGTGCGATTCGTTTCAAATTGCAAGGTAACTAACAAAATCATTGGTCCTTTATCAGTTCCAGAGCTGAACAGTATTTTAGAAAGGTTGATGCATTTTGCACAAGTAGAGCCGTTCTCTCAAGAACGACTATTATTCACACGGTAAAAACAAAAAACTAAGAAATCCATTATTGAGATTAACTTCACTTATAGATAATGGAGGTGCGTCACGAATTGGTGGGCGTCTTCATCACTCAAACTATCAGTATGGCAAGAAACACTATCATATTATCTAGCAAACACCCACTGACACACTTGATCTTGGACATGGACACTTCAGATTGTTTCATGCACCACCCCAATTGTTATTAGCGACAGTTTCGGTAGATAATTAGCAAAGCGAATTGTGTATCAGTGTGTCAGATGTTTTAGAGCAAAGTCAACTCAACTACCATCAGGAATGGACAGTCTACCACATAATTTACCTTTCAACACCATTGGCGTAGATTATACAGGTGCATTTACTTTGAAGGATAGGCAGGAACGTGGAATCAAAACGTATAAATGTTATATTTGTGTCTTTATATACTTTGTGACAAAGGCCATCCACTTTGAAGCAGTTTCAGACGTTTCTACAGATTCCATTAGACGTTTTTGCTCACGTCGGGGTAAACGATCACACATTTACTCAGACAAAGAAAGAATTTTGTGGGAGAAAATTCAAAATTAAATGAGTTATTCACATTTTTGAAAAATAATGAAATACCCATTACAGAATCATTATTATCCGAGGGTATTACATGGCATTTTATACCTTCCCTATCTCTACACTTCAGTGGATTATGGGAGTCCGCTGTGCGGTCAGCGAAATCCCACCTTTAAGGAGAATTAGGTAACATAGTGGTGACGTACGACAGTACTCACACAAATAGAGAGGATTCTCAATTCACGTCCTTTGACTCACCAGATCCTAATGATCTTGGCGCATTAACCCCTTCCCATTTCCTCATCGGCAGAATGAAGTGTTTCCCGGAATTGATGTTGTATCAAGAGTTGCATCTATCCAACCACAGTGCGGAATAATGAAACGTTCGTTTTCCAACTTCCACTGGATGAACCAACAAGGACCAACAAAGGACTCATCTTAGTCAATATATGTCTTTTTTTGTAATCATTTGAAAATACTTATGTATTCTATGTATGTATTTTGTAATTTGAAGATGTAAGTAGACATATTGTCGGTTATGAGGATCATGCAGGTATTAAAACTTGAAGGTTTCAAAGCAGGCAGTATGTTATGACAATTTAAACTTTTAAATCTGCCGTGCGAAAGTGATGAGTTCCTGTGACATGATAACAAAAATAGTGGCGACTTTGGTACTTGTCATTCGTGACTGAGATGTTAAAAAATAAAAAAAAGACGTTGTTACATTTTAGTTTGAATAATGTATTTTGGTTACATTAAATATGTTTTATCACACACAGAGGGTATCAATTCATTTGAAAAGGTGTAATTTGCGTATGAGACCCAGTACTTAATGACCTACGTAATATTACGTATGTTGAGGTTAGAAGGTAACAAAAATTATTTTTAGTCACCATCATCTAAGGAAAAAACAAGACAAATTGTCAAGGTTTTACCAAAATGGATCAAAGCGTTTATTCATATTACTAAAAAAATAATTCTTTTAAGAAACTTATACCACAACTTACTAGGTGCTAAAGCGTAACATTAGGTACATAATTTTCTTTACTGCTTAACCTTTATGGCATGTAGAATATACGCTATTGACGAAGAAGGTACCCAAATGCATCGTTTTGTGATAAAATTATAAAACATACCACTTGTATCAATAGTTTCGCAATTGTCTACAAACGGAACTATTAAAAACTACCTACTATTGTTAACTACTTACATTTTCGGAGAATCTGTTGTGTATCTTCTGCTTTAATGCATTTCCCATAGTCATGCATTCCACACGGCATGCATTTTATTAAATTTTCCGCAAAAAATATTGCTGTTAACCATCCTATGTATGTTTTACTGATTGCACTCATTAAAATTGAACCTCCCGGTTTAAGACACTTTGTGCATGATTGTATAAAGTAATCGTGGTCACTTACATGTTCCAAAACAAAGTTGGCAATGACTACATCATATTTTTCAAAATTTTTTAATGAGTGATCTTCAACTGATTCTAATTTATACTTGATATTTGATAATATTGGGTCAGATGATGCATGCTGCTTAGCTACTTCAATTAGATCGGTAGTAACATCAATGGCAGTTAGGTTACATCCCATTTTAGAAATTCTTTCAGTTAGGATACCGCCTATAATATACTAACAGTTTAAAATTGAAGGCACTACACTAATACTGACCTCCACACCCTACTTCCAAGACGTTTACATCACACAAAGGCGTAACACTGCTTAAAAATTGTTTAAATCCTTGAGTTTTAGTCAGCTCCTCACGTATGTATGGTGTGAACAATTTTTCGACTGAATGGAGTATGTGTGCATCACCATTTTCATTCCACCAATCTTTGCTTATTTTCCTAAAAAAATCTACTTCTCTCTGATCTACAGTTGTTAAATTCGGCATTTTACCGTAGTTAAGATCTCGTGAAGTATGACAATGGAGTGAACCTCGGTTGTTGGATACGTGTTTGTATATCATTTTTGTCAAGTATAATTAATTATGGAAATTTTTTTAATTTACATAAAAAAATGTTTCGTGCATTTTAATCTATGTTTATCGCATAGTGATATTTTTCGGTATGATAAAAAATTTCCTATTATGGGAGGTCCATGGATTCCATTACAAGCAGGTGGAGGAGTAATTAGCAGTAAATTAACATTATTTTATGAGAGTTTGGGACACATGTAACGTAAGCATCCATTCTTAAGTGCTCACGTGAAACGACAATATTTATGGTTCTCTGAGATCTTTGCTTTTTGTGTTGACCCTTAACAACCCAGAAAGGTTTTGTTTCGTAACTGAACTGTAGTCTCCAATAAATATCTCATAAAAATTAATGATTTTGTATTAATATAAAGCAAACAAATGACATATATTTAATAATAGTAATCACTGTTATTAATGAAGTAGATTTGTACCTTAAAGCACACATACAAATAAGTCTCCGCCCTTTTTGATCAAAAATTGGGCATTTATTGTGAAAAAACGAAATTTACTGTTTCATTCGATGTAGTCTCCATCGCTTTTCGCTACTTTTTACCATCTTTCTGGCAGCATAGGAATACCACGTCCAAGGAATGCTTCATACTTTGTTGAAGTGTTGCTCAGGCAAGCCGCGCGGTGGATGGAAGCAAGTGGAAATAAGGAGGAGCAATGTCTTGTGAATACGGCGGATGGGAAAAAACTTTCCAGTTAAGTGTTACCAAATAGGCTTTGACCGGCGGAACAACAAGTGGAGCGCGCATTCATACTTGAATGCCCGACTCAATCTTATCATCAATTGTCGGTAGACAGCTTCGGTAATGGTTTCAATCCGTTTGACCATCTCACAATACACGACACCAATTTAATCCCACCAAATAGAGAATAAGTGTTTTTTCCATGAATAATTGCCTGAACTGCAGACCAGGTGGTCTCCGTGATTTATTGCCTTTTGGATTATCATAGTGGATACATTTTGTATCAGCAGTAACAATACGGTGCTGTAAACCCTTTCGTTAATGCGTGTTCAAACATCGGCGTCCAACGTTTGTCGGCGTCAGCTCACATGGTTTATTTCACTGATTTGAAATTGCTTGTCCTAATGTAAGTGCAAAATCTTCTTGCGCTTGGCCCGAATCTTGATCCAATAATGCTGCCAATTCCGCGTCCTTCTGATTTTGCCACCTTCGGTGTCAAATTCACTGTTCTTAAACTTTTGATACCACTCGCCGCAACTTCTCACACTTAAAGCCGCCTCGCCATGTGCTTCTACAAGCAATGTATCGCCGTAGCTGCAGATTGCGTCAAATTGAAGCAGTAAATTAAAAGTTTCCGTAAATGACGCTTGTTCGGCTCAAAACTTGACATTTGTACACACAAAAGAATATAATGCACTGACAAAAAGTCACTAATGTTTTATGGTTATGTTTTTGACAGATGTCCAACCTTGACGTTTTACATTTGACAATTTTAACTATAACTTACGGATCTCGTCAGCTTTTGTCAGAAAAAATTTTTTTAGTGGAATATTTAAGATACACATTTAGCTTACATTGGTTAGAGAATTACCTCGAAAGTTTATTTTTTGTGTATCGCATCTGCAGAGTGTGCTGATTATTGTTCCATTGCTTGATTGTGGTTTTTGTTAACCTTTTTTCTGCCGCGTCTCTAAATATACGGCTTTACCAATTCGGATGATTTCAAGTGGGGCATAAATTTTTCCAAATAGTGTAAAAATCGTTATTAATTAATTATTCCCTGATTAACCAATTTTATCACAATAGCACAATAGTATGGTAATCAATTTTATCCCCTTCGCCGTCAAGGAAGGTGGAGAATTTTATGCGTTATAGTCCCTTGTAGTCCCACTACATATACAATACCCAATCTCTGACCTAGCCTCTGGCCATTAACATAACCCGTTCCCAGCTTCACTGGATTTCTGTATAACTACAAGACCCGTTACCGAGTGAGGAGTCTTTATTAGAATACTTTCTCGAATTCTTTTCCACACCATGGCCGGGTGTCGCTCCAGCTGCACGAGTGGAAGGTAACAGTGGGAGATTATTTTATGCAGTAGTCATCTACGTACACCGTCGAACAGAGAGGTTGTTCGCCTAAATTGTGCGCACCCCACAGTGTCCACTAGGCAACGCAACTAAGCTGATTGCCCAGGTCTACTGGCAGGTGCTACCTACAACTGTACACCCAAAATACACTTGGCTGCCGCTTGGCATACTAAGTGTAGAATGAGTGTTGTCGGATGGAATACATAGCTGGATCCAGTAATTGCTTCTTGTCACAAAGTTCCAGCACGTCGAACTTACGTAAATAAAGGTAAGTAATAAATACACCACTTAGCGTAATTTCCAGTTTAGTACTTTACTTCTTTTCATTTAATTTTGATCAGCCCGCCTGTCTAAAAATACAATACATTCACGTTAACTAATCGTTCCCTAAATTTAGACACCTCGTATACTTGTATCGAGATAAGAAATTCCCCTTTGAAAAACAAGTAAATTAAGTAATCATCTCTATTCACCATTACATCATTGGCAAGGCAGGCCTCTTGCCCTACTCGTGGATAGAAAGCAAAACAAATAATAAGAACGTTCTCATTCTAATGTGAGTTTATTACTAAAAAACGTATAAATCCAACTATGGGATTTAATTTTGTTTCCTAGGAGATAGATAGGTCTTTAACGAATCACATATTACTAAACTGACTTGAAGGTGACGAAAAAAACACCCCCCAAAGGGTTACAATGGAAAATGTTATAAACAATTACCAAATTGGTTAATATACCGGGTGTAACAGGATCATGGCACACCCCACTTGTCTCCTTTCGTTTTGAAGATTGTTTGAAACTTGAGATATCCTATATACATAATAAGCGGCACTTTTTGACATAATAAGCGATTGTTTTTATTTCCGGTTTCGCCGGAAGTGACACTAACTTTCGATTTCTAAATGGAACACCCTGTATATTATTGCATTCTTGAATTATGCATGATTTTCTGAATCCAAGGATGCCAAATAAGTGACATTTCAAACGTCAATATTTTTTTTAATGTAATTTCTAGTTTTCCATTTAAGTGTGCCATGACGGTTCCGATTTATTCTAAATGACCCGTGTAATGGTAGAAAAATCGAAGTCCCGTCAAAAATACTAAATTACGTGATTTATGAGCATAAGGTGGCTTTGGAATACAAAAAACGAACACAAAACGTTACAACAATTGTCCAAAATGCTGCCCATTAACGTCAATGCACTTCTGAACCCGTATCGCCGTTTTTCGAAGAGCGTTCGCCAATTGCAGGGCCGTTATACTATGAATTGTGCGTCTTAGACGTAGCTCCAGGTCTTCAGGGATACTAACGGCGGTTGCGTAGACAACATTTTTTAAACGACCCCAATTAAAGAAATCAAGAGGTGCTAATCTGGTGACTTGGCGGCCACCTCACAGGACCATTAGTCGAAATTACGTTTTCTCCGAATCTTTGTTGACGTAATCAATTACTATCTTTGAATTATGGGGAGGAGCGCTATCTTGTTGGAAATACATTCCCTGTCTTAAATCCAAAGGCAACTCACCTATAATGTCCTCAATCTCATTTTGCAGGAATCTCAAGTATCTGGCACCAGTCAGGGGTCCTTTAAATATTATTGGACCAATCATTCTACTACTGATTATTCCAAGCCAAACATTGAAACCGAACCGCACTTGAAAGTTACCCTCCCCTAATAAATTTTGATTTTCTTGTGACCAATATTTTGTATTTTGTCGGTTAAATATCCCAAATTTGTAAACCTAGACTCGTTCGAAAATAAAATCATTCCCAAAAATCATTGATTGGCTGCACGTTATTCTGCAAAATCCAATTGCAATAGTCTATCCTACATTCGTAATCATTTTCATACAAGTGTTGGTGCAATTGGTATTTAAAACATTTTTATAGTGGTATTTGTGCAAAATTCGGCTTACCGTTTGGTGACTGATTTCCAATTCAAACCCAATTTTCCTTAAAGAAACAGTCCTATCAACTTCTATTCGAGCCAAAACATTAGTTTCCGTTACTTCGTCAACAATGAAATTTTCTTCGGGATCATTGTTCCGCTCTCTTCGAAATTGATTTTCAAGACGTTTAAAATAATTTCTCGCTGGACATTGTCTATTAGGACATCGTTCGCCATAAAGATTTTTAGCTGCTACGGCATTTTTTTCTACATTCCCCGTAAATAATGAACATGTCCACTTTTTCATCTCTTGTAGAAATTGGCGGCATTTTGAAAACAATTAAGTTTTGAATAATTTTTAAAGACACAATAAAAACACCGATAAACCAACAAATGTTCGACAAGCTAAATTTTCATTGTTTTCAAAGCCCCCTTGGTTACTTCTTAACTTCCCTACAGACAGTTGTAATATTTAATTATAAATAAATTGTATTTTCTTATTTTCTTTTAGCTGTAATTTTGTTTGTATTTATCGCATATTTTAATAAGTCATATAAATAAGTTCCTTAGTAATAGTACTAATAAATGGTACCACGGTACAAATATGGTTCCATTTGAAAAAAAATGAGTTTTGCCCCAAAAACCATTTTGATGAACATTATTTGCTCATAAATCACGTAATTTAGTATTATTGACGGGATTTCGATTTTTCTACCATTACACGGGTCATTCAGAATAAATCGGTACCGTCATGGCACACTTAAATGGAAAACTAAAAATTACATTAAAAAAAAAATTGACGTTTGAAATGGCACTAATCGTTGGATTCAGAAAATTATGCAGAATTCAAAAATGCAATAATATGCCGGATGTTCCATTTAAAAATCGAAAGTGTCACTTCCGGCGAAACCGGAAATAAAAAAAAATTGCTTATTATGTCAAAAGGTGCCGCTTGTTATGTATATAGGATATCCCAAGTTTCAATCAATTATCTTCAAAGCGGAAGCAGGATAGTGGGGTCTACCGTGATCCTGTTACACCCGGTATAATCAAGTTATGATGTAAGTGTAAAGTAGTGAAAAACTATACTTTGAAATCAATAAAATCATTCACAAATAAAAACTTGGCATACCAATTTAAAGTTTCGCCAAATATAACAAGGAAAGGGAGTTTAGTTAATAAATGTAACTGTTATTGTACGTTGAGAACAAAATGTGTACGTAATTTATTTTATTGCTGTGGTAACTTAACATATTTAATTGGTAAAGCATTTACTTCACGATGTAGCAAAACACAGCAAAAACCTATAGACATAGCAAAGGTTACAACTAAGATTAATTTTGCGTTTTTTTTTTAATTATAGGATACCAAAACTTAGTAATCGAAGGTTTAATACTGATATTAATATTTTTAAATTAATTGCCGTTGGCTAGTAGTGATTTTGTTAAATAGCTATATTCATCTTTCAAGAATTCAACAATGTTGCTTTTGCTATGTTTTTAACCAAATTGTGACTACATTCCCTTTCGGATCATTGCAAATTTTATAGAACTCTAAATCATAATTTTTGCAAATTTTCTTTATATTTTCATTACAAGATATAGGCAGAAACTCATGTGCTACGATTAATTTTGTTTAGTTAGTTTATGCTTCTCTATATACAGCAAGTTGCGCAATTCCCAGAGCTTTAGAGGTTAGCTTGCGTCTCATTTTAGCTATTCTTTCAGAAAAGTTACCTCCTGAAATAAATTTGCAATTTAATATTAAAAAGTATATATTAGTTACTAGTTCTAGAACCCATTTCAACGTGTATCGCTATTTTTTTAGTTCTTTAGTTTTAGTCAAATGATCACGTATGTATTCATCTTCCCAACGATCTTTTTCACCTATACCTGTATAATTCTACATTTTGCTTAGAGTAAAGCCGTGGACTGTTGGTTTCAAGTAATTAATTATGATGATTATATTTAATTATAACATGTCTAATTTGTCAAGCGGCAGTAACAGTTTAGTTTCTCTGACGTGTATTTAGTAAACAAGCGAGAAATGTGTAAATCTTTTATGCAACAGCACCCTTACAGAAAATGTATCAAGCTCCTTTCTTGTAAGGTTAATATGAGAATCAGCAGGACACTTCCAAGATTTTTACTATGCATGCGATTTAGGTAAGGCTGTAACCAGTTATACAATACCCAAAATTTTACCAAGTTCATTTCTTTCACACTAAACCTCATGACATTAAAAACTATGAGTCAAGGTCATGTGCACTGTAGCTGTACCTACAAAATTGAAACTAAACCGTCTAGTTTTATCATACCCCTGACTTACCCGAGGTTATAAGTCTCACACTATATCTCATGACTACCGCAAGCAAGAAAAAAACACTATATGTAAATGTACTTTTTGTATGCCCTTACGGACGTTGTTCTTATGTTCCCGTGTTCTCACTTTGAGTGGTTTACTGCTCTCTATATAGGAGAGGGAGAGGGAGAGGGAGAGGGAGAGGGAGAGGGAGAGGAGAGGGAGAGGGAGAGGGAGAGGGAGAGGGAGAGGAGAGGGAGAGGAGAGGGAGAGGGAGAGGGAGGAGAGGAGAGAGGGAGAGGAGAGGAGAGGGAGGGAGAGGGAGAGGGAGAGGGAGAGGGGAGAGGGAGAGGGAGAGGAGAGGGAGAGGAGAGGAGAGGGAGAGGGAGAGGGAGAGGAGAGGGAGAGGAGAGGGAGAGGGAGAGGAGAGGAGAGGGAGAGGGAGGGAGGGGAGAGAGGAGAGGGAGAGGAGAGGGAGAGGGAGAGGAGAGGGAGAGGGAGAGGGAGAGGAGAGGAGAGGGAGGGAGGGAGAGGGAGGAGAGGGAGAGGAGAGGAGAGGGAGGGAGGGAGAGGGAGAGGGAGAGGGAGAGGAGAGGGAGAGGGAGAGGGAGGGAGAGGAGAGGAGAGGGAGGGAGAGGGAGAGGAGGAGAGGAGAGGGAGAGGAGAGGAGAGGAGAGGGAGAGGGAGAGGGAGAGGGAGAGGGAGAGGGAGAGGGAGAGGGAGAGGGAGAGGGAGAGGGAGAGGGAGAGGGAGAGGGAGGGAGAGGGAGAGGGAGAGGGAGAGGGAGAGGGAGAGGGAGAGGAGAGGGAGGGAGAGGGAGAGGGAGAGGGAGAGGGAGAGGGAGAGGAGAGGAGAGGAGGGAGAGGGAGAGGGAGGAGGGAGAGGGAGAGGGAGAGGGAGAGGAGAGGAGAGGGAGAGGAGAGGGAGAGGAGAGGAGAGGAGGAGAGGGAGAGGGAGAGGGAGAGGAGAGAGGGGAGAGGGAGAGGGAGGAGGAGAGGGAGAGGGAGAGGAGAGGAGAGGGAGAGGGAGAGGGAGAGGGAGGGAGAGGGAGAGGGAGAGGGAGAGGGAGAGGGAGAGGGAGAGGGAGAGGAGAGGGAGAGGAGAGGGAGAGGGAGAGGAGAGGGAGAGGGGAGGGAGGGAGAGGGAGAGGAGAGGGAGAGGAGAGGAGGGAGAGGGAGAGGGAGGGAGAGGGGAGGAGGGAGAGGGAGAGGAGGGGAGAGGGAGAGGGAGAGAGAGGGAGAGGGAGAGGGAGAGGAGAGGGAGAGAGAATATTTTCTGAGAATATTAGTTTAATTGCGTTGGTGGCGTAGTAATCTGTGAAAGTGTTATGTTGCTTCTGTACTGATAAAATTTATTGTGCTGAGTTTTTGAAATGTGCGAATCGGTTATCCTTTTCCGCGTATCTTGTTTGCAGCATGAAATATAATAATGTAATAAGAGATAAAATTTTAATATTTGTATGCATGATTTTGTGTAAGTGGAAAGAGGATAAACTTGGCATTTGTAATTAGTGAGTTGAAGTTCATATTTTAAATGTGGAAGTCATGTAATTGAGCAGGAGTTGTGAGAGGTTGAGAAAATTAAGCGAAAGGTGTTGAAATATGTGTATAGTGGGGTGGATATAGAAGTTAAAGCAATTTGCATTTGCTAATTTTTGGTAAATTAACCCCTCACTGTTGTAGTATTATAGACTCAGTTATTCTGAAAACAGAAAAATTACGGTCCATCGTATTGGCTCAGCCCATGTATATTATATAATGTAAATGTTTGAAGAGTGATGTAGAATAGCTTCTAGTTCCCGTATTTTGCTTAAGTATGTAGTTCAAGTATAAAAATTTCTAGCTTTTGGATTTATTGTATGTAAATATTATTTCCGAATGTGAGAAGTAATTGAAAATTAAATCGTGCTACAATTTCGTGTAAAAGTGCAAGATAAATGGCAAAGGACTAAAGTTTCTTAAATTTTTAATTTGCAGCGATGTGTTTAGAATTCGGAGATTGGATAACAGGAATTGAACCAATTATGGAATTCGTTGACGAAGCACATAACTATTTGTTTATTTGACTTTTGTTTTCCCATAATTACGGAAAAATTTTGAAATATAAATGTGAAGCTCTGAAGTGCTATTGATTAGTATTTTGTCGTCTATTCTTGCATTATGTTGCCGTTAAAGATAAATTAACTGCTATTTGTTCAATCTATGGTAATTTAACGTATCTGTTTTACGCTCTACAATTTACAAGTTTAAAATTTATAAGTTAGAAAAGTAAAAGCAAGTTGCAGCGAATACGGCTACCTCTTGCTGCGGAAGTTTGTATTTTTCTCTTTAATTTTTTGGCGAATGCCCTTGGCATTTTCCTTTTGTATATTGTGTGGTTAGTACCTTAAACCACCACAATTGTATCTGTATGTTTTATTCATACATCTTGTTACTTTTCTTAGAATTTTCTTATGCGTTTGTTTGTGAGTTCGAAGTTCTTAGAGTATGTCGATTTTTCGGATAGTAATACTATTGCCGATTTTTGTTATGGCGTTGACATTTAAAACCATTAACTGTCGAGCAATCTTTTGCGATTTATCAAGTAATAGTTAGGACTAGTTCTGAGTTTGAGGAACAAGGATTTTTAATTTTAATGCAAAGCTTTGTAGATTATTGGGACGAATTCTATGGACGATGATTAAGTTGATATTTTGTATGTGAGACCATTTTATCTTCCTGATGAATCTTTGAAATTATAATATTTAAACAGAGATTTCCAGAGCAAGGTTTGTTCAGTGTAGAGTCTTATTTTGTGAAGCTTTTTAGCGTTTCAATGGAAATGTTTAGAGTGCAGAGACCAAGGAATTAATGAGGAAATGGAAAGTATTTATAAAGAAAATTAAGAGAGCGTTTAGTGGTAAAATTTCAATATTAGAAGTCAATTTACAGGTTGAGCCGAAAATTAAGGTGGTGGTTAGTGATTTTTTATTACTGACTTTGGCTTTATTAAGTTGCAGCGAGTGCCCTTTTGCAGTTGGAGTAAGAACCACGACCATATGCCAGTACATTGCACTTTGCCTGTATGGGCTAATGTCATGTCTGTAACATCCTATGTGGGTTAGATTCCAGGAAGTTGCAGGTAGGCTGTAACTTTAATATCGAAATACGAATATTTTTAAGCCAATCAATCAAATATCAGAATTTTGGCCCAAATGGTTTATTTAAGCACAAATATCTATTGTCTGAGTTGCTTAGAATCTTAATTCGTGCATTTCTGAAGCTCTATTTATTTAAACCATTTTATTCTGCTTTAAAAAGGTTAGCTCAAAAATCGAAAATTGTTACTTTATAAGCTCACAAATCGACTAAAAAACATTAATTAGAAATAATTGCTTTCATTTTAGACTCTTCTCTAGTTTTGCACTCTGGTTTTATTACAAAACCGAAATTACTGTATATTTAGACTTATAAGTAAATTTGGTAGAAGAACTCAATGAAGCAGTTAATTTTATAAGGATCTTTTCTTCCAGTACTTTTTAGGTACGGGGTGGTCCTAATGCAAAAAATGTGTTAAAGCGAAATTTGCGTAACTTGCAGGCTCATAAACCGACAAATAATACTTTATTAAAGAGCAAATCATTATTTCGTTTTACGTAAAACTCGTTCTTGTGTCAGGTAGGGGCAGAGTAATGGTACTGAGAAGAGGTTGTAGCTCATTAACAGTAATTCGAAGATGTTTTAAACTAATAAGCTGACTATTAATATTTCTTTGCAAATAATTTCTTTCATGCAAGGTATTTAGGTCTTTTCTACAAGCTAGGTGCATGGTAACTTCATTTCAATCAAATTTAAATGCACGCGTTTTTTACGCTCAGAAACTGGAAAATGGTGATTTTGTTAATACATACCCTTGTAGGATCAGAAAAAAATTTGGTTAATATAAATTTTAAGTAGTGTAAGTCTTACGCAACTGTAACTTGTAATAAGGCGATGAATATTACATAAAAGGACAATTAGACGATTTAAAAAGAATTAAATTGCATAGGTGATAATATTTTGGTAAAACCCGACAATCTATAATATTTGCCACTGTGTGGCTTTGTATTTTGAGAAATGTAGATTCAAATTGCTTATAATGGGTAGCGAATTAATGATTTGTTATGTGAAAGTATAGAGAAGGAATAGATATATACTCTTATTTATATAAACGAGTTAGGATTTCACAATAGAAATTACTTTAAAATTAGCTGAAGAGACGTGGTACTTCTAAAAAAGTATTAATTTGGTTCCGAATGTTGTGATGAATGAGTTTGAAGTACGAATTTGGACATTTTAGAGAGTTGTTACGTGTTCCTTGAAAATTCAAGCTAGCGTAGACGGATGGCCTGGTGTGTGCGTCTTAGATATTGTGCTCGACAAAGACAAACCTCTAGAAAGTTGGTCAGGTGAACATGAGTACCTATAATAGATGAATGATAGTAGGATAGACGGGACTTTGATTGCGTACCCTCAAGTACTAGGATCTCGTGCGTGGGTTTATTTTATTTTTCTGTGCTAATTTATGTTATAAAGTGTCAGTATTGAGGTTGAAGCATTTGGTTGTTTTCTGCTAGAACCGATTATTAGGAATAGAGTATTAAAAAGTTAAGAAACTCTTTCAAACATTTTAAGTAGTGTTTAAACAGAATTGTAACAAGCAGCAATAGTTATACTAAGAAAACTAATATGTATAAGAAACACGCGATAGAAAAGAAACTTTTAAAGCAACCCATTTGAATTTTTTCATTAAAATTATAAACTAAAGCTGATAGGAATAAATATTAATAATACTGATGTCAATACATGTGTGATTGTGAACAACGTTGCACAAATTAAGTTCATAGAAAATTAAGAATTTAGAGATGGAGTGAGTTAAAATATTAAACTCGACGAACACTTCAGGAGGCAATTATTAAAAAAATTTCCAATTAGTCTAAGCGCAGAAAGGACGTGTGGAAAAGCTGGCACCATCAAAGTAAAGGAGTGAGTGTACACACTCTTCGGGATTAATTAAAGAAGTTACAGAAGACTACAGAATATATAAGCAAGAATATTATATTGTTGAGGAGTGGGTCAGTAATTAACGTCCTATAGAGGCGCCTGTGTTAGTACTTAATACAATTGCACGTTATAAGCTAGCAGGGAGTTAGAGTAAATATAACCTCTAGGTTTACTTAAAATTAGATTTATACTGTTTGATTTATATATCTTAGTTAAATTTCTAATTTATCTTTAATAATAAAAAATTCTTTTCCACACTAATTTATGTTTCATTTTATAATTGTGTTACATACAGTAAGAAACGAAAGTGCGTGCGTGTGTATGTGCGAGAGTTCGTGCGTGCGTACGTATGTGTGTGTCTGTGTGCATGTGTGGGTGTATGTTAGCATCTACGATAACTCCAGAACGAAAATACCTACGTACTCAAAATTTTGTATTTAAGCTTGTTTTCATTTGACTTAGAGCTGATTAGATTTTGGGGGAAATGCAGCAGCGAAAAGGGTTTATTAGGGCCAATTTTTAGTTTTTATCAAATATCTCTAAAGCGGCGGCATATTTCAAAGATATAAAAAGACCCAGACATAGACCTAAAACATATTGATTAATTATGTCCGACGCAGTTTTTTGATACGACGCATACTTTAGCGGTAAAAAAATTCCTAAGGTAGAATATAAGTGTTAGTTCAATTTTTTTCAATATCGGAATAACGATTCATTTTATTAGAAATGTGTAGACATATTTTTTCAAGAAAATTTAATTTTACATAACTTTTCTTCATAAAGTTACTTAATATAACGCAAGGTACGTAAAAAAAATAATTAAATATGAATGAAAATGGTTCAACTATATGGTTGACATTTTATAGAAGCGGGCGGCTTTGGAATTTTGTTTTTAAGTTAACATGTATTTATGCCTATTAATCTCAATCTGACATGAAGTTTTAAACGTCATTCTAACATAGATTATGTTTTTCTTTTTACAATGTGGCTTGATTTCGTTATGAACGTATGAAAAAGGTTGCTAAAAAAATATAATTAAAATTATTTCATTTAAATGAAGTTTTAAACGTCTGTTTGACATAGATATTTTTGTTTTTACAACATTGCTTATTTTCGTAATCAAGTTATTATAAAAGACGTTGCATAATTATTCTAAAAAAATGTTATTAAAATTATTACATTTCTTGTAATTTCCATTGAGTAGGTTGGAAGGTCGTGTGGTGTTCCACACCAAATATTATATACTAATTTTTATTCATTATTACATTTTTTGAGCTAATTAAATTAATTTTTTTATGTGTTTTTGTTTGTTCTGACCGTTTGGTTGTAGCATAAAGATAAGAAATTAAACGTGTCATGCGACTCGTGTGTCTGCGACCAGACACTCGTCTAGACAGTTAAGTACCCTTTCCCCCGTCTAGTTGCTAGTGTCGAATGGTTTGAGAATTCTCGGTAGTTCATTTTATTCTTTGTTCTGCTATTCATTTAGAGGATCATAGTTGGAACACTCGTGTACTTGTGTATTGTTTCTGTTTTAACCTTGCCAAAAATTAAACCGTGGCGCACTAACGTTGCCGGAACCAATGGAAGTGGTACGCAATTTCCAATCTGCAATATCAAGTGTATCAAGAAATGTAGGAAGAAAAGTGCAACGAAATTAGAGTACGTGCTAACACAAAATACAGGACTTAAGGTGTTAGAACAAGGTACCAAAATTTGATGCAGAGAAATTGTGGAAAAGTTTCAATTTGCATCGATTACCGGTATAGATATGGGGGGAAGTTTTTCGCGTTTTAAGAATATTTTAATCAACCGCAGTAGTTTTTCGGAATAAAACATAGAAAAGCATTTATTTACAGGCTGTTTTAAAAATGAAACTGATTTTAATTAGTTTTTAACATTTATTTTGTATCTATTTGTGTTTTAAGATTTGCATATTTGTTTATATTTTCTGAAAACTTCCTGCTTTCTTTTTAAAATAATAAACATACTTTTTCATCCCTTTTTATTGCTTTTTTGTAGCTTATTTTAACGTTTCCTGGATTTGTTATGCTTATTTAGTGTGATTTTTTATGCTTTTTAAGCGCCATTTTCAATTTTTTTGGTGCTGATAAATCCCAGCATTACTGATAAGGTAGTCCACTACGTACCGCTCCTACCAGAATATATGTTATTGACAATGCTTTACATACTGATTAACCTTTAGCATATTAATTTTCATATTCAATAACAGACAATGTTAATTATTATCATTTTAATTATTTATAAGATTTAAATTTAGATATAGACATAATGCAAAAATTAGAATTGTGATTTGCAGTTCCAAAATACATTGTATTAAATTTGAATAACAAATAAGAGTAGTAAATAATTCTAATTTTTTCTAAAATCCTCTTTGATTAAGCTACGAAAGGTGTAAAGGATAAATGTAATTGAAAGGATCTGTTGGATAGCAAGTTTTAAAATTTTATGTAAAACAACGAAAATTATTATAAAAGTTTAGCGAGCATATTCACCAATTTCAATGGAAAGGTTCCCAATCGCAGTTCTATATGCCGTTTAATGATACTTGGAAATTAACAGAAATGAAATAATTTTGATAATATTTGGGCGGGAGGGAGGTAGGGCGGGGGAGAGGGAGAGGGCGAGGGTGGGAGAGAGAAAGAGAGAGACGCACACTCCAATGCTCTTATTTTTATTAGTTACGTAGTGTTTCCTAAATTTTTCAATTCATTCTTACCAAATAGTTAGGTTAGTACACTTTAATTCAAATTTAAGTTGAAAATTGAAATAAGTTAGTATAACGATAAACGACACCCCTCAATAACAAAAAATTTGCAACTTCTAGATGTGTTATCCAAACTTCATATCTTCTGGGTATGTCAATAAAAATAAGCAACTATTTCCTATAACCCATTTTGATACCTTGCAAAATAATCTCATTTTATTGAGAAAATTTCAATGATCGGTCATTTACCACTAATCCACTAATCGTTACTGGTAGAATCCGTCTAGTGCATATTTAGCCTTATCTGAAATAAAATTGTCTGAGAAATGGATATACACACACATATATATATATATATATATACAGGGTGTCCGGTGAGGAACTGTACAAACTGAAATGGTATGTTCCTTGGGTCAATTTAAGTAAAAAAGTCCCATAAACATAGGTCTGATTCGCAAGTGCGAATACAACCGTTTAAAGTTTATAAAAGATCACACATTGTTGAAAATTAATTTTTATTGAATTTTTTATTAAACAAAGAAACATAAAAAAATCACTTCAAATGTCCTTCGGCATTAATAAAAAGACGGCTGCGATGTAAAATGGACAGAGTAGCCGCTCGAAGTACCTGGTGGTTGTTCCGTATTTGTTGACACGCATCCCGAATACGCTGTATTAGTGCATCTCTGGTATTAACTTTCACCTCGTATACTAAACTTTTCAAATGACCCCACAAATAATAATCCAGAGGTGTGAGATCGGGCGATCTCGGTGGCCAAGCATACGGACCTCCACGCCCAATCCACCTATTAGGATAAGCAACATTTAGATATTCTGTCACTTTTCGACTAAAATGGGGAGGAACCCCATCTTGTTGAAGAAACATTTGTTGTCTTGTTAGTAAAGGTACTTCTTCCAAAAGCCGTCGCAATTCATTCCGCAAAAAGTTAGCATATGCTTCTCCTGCAAGACGTTCCTCAAACAAAAAAGGTCCAATAAGTTGATCGTCAATCATACCACACCATACATTAACAGAAAATCTGCGCTGAAAGTTATCTTCTCTTGTACCATGTGGATTTTCATCTGACCACAAATGAGAATTGCGTGTATTGTTCACTCCATCTCTAGTAAATTGCGCCTCGTCACTAAATAAAATGAATGGAACTAGTTGTGGATTTTCTTGTAGCCACTGGCAGAAATTCAACCGCAAAGCAAAATCTCCAGGTTCAAGGTGCTGAACGTTTTGTGTGTGATAGGGATACAAAAGCCCATCATGTAATGTTTGCCATACTGACATACGGGGGACTCCCGTTCGAGAAGAAATTCTTCTAACACTCAGCCCTGGACTCCGATCAACCATCTGTAGAATGTTTTCTTGCTCATTCACATTTAACTCCACAGGACGATCAGATCTTATTGAAACCGATGGAAATGAACCAGGAGTTCGAACGTGTTGAAACACAGAAGAAAAGGTTTGGTGATTTGGAATCCTCCTGTTGGGAAATCTTCGTTCATATTCCCTAACAGCAGCTCTCCCATTTCCATCACAAAATCCATATATGTAAATGATGTCAGCATACTCTTCGTTAGAAAATTGAAAAGGCGTTTTAAATTTAAATTACACTTAATTTACTACAATCCACTTGTAACATTAGAAGCGGCTACCAAAGTATACAAACGCTAAAACTGGGCCAACTTATAATATTAAAACAAAAGCGATGATGTAATAAGTTGATTGTAATTGATCGAATAATTTTAATTAATAAAGATAATTACCAAATATCAATCGCTACTGCCGTCGGCTCATCGGTAGATTGAAATAGGGGATAGTTCAAATATACGGAGTTTAATTAACGTACCTGAAATACTGCATGCTTTTCATCAGCTTAATTATTTTCACTTATACTTAATTAATAAGAAAAATATGTAATATAAAAACAATAAAATGATACCTCTGACGCCAAGCTATTTTTAACTATGTGTTACGTTATTGGAACGGCTGAACCAAGTTTATTAATAATAATACAATACTCAAAATAAAAATAAAATTACAAAACACACTAAAGTTTATTTAATATCCAATTGTAATAGAAAAGTCTTAAATCTATTCTTTAATTACTAAGAAATCATACCTTTAAACAGTTCTGTATATGTATTAATTACCACTGGTGACACATGAAACGGAACGGTCAACTAGACGAAATAATTATAGCATCATTGAGGTGCAATCTGCAGATCTAAGGTTACCAGCCACACCCCAATGGAATTATCTTGATAATTTATTCTTAATAATTTGAATCCATAATAATCAATACATTACTTTGACGTTTTTAGTATGTAAAAAATTGCGACTTATGATGTAAACCAAGTAAAATAAGGTAGTTAAAAAATGGTACTTTAAAAGTAAAAATTAAAAAAAAAAGCTTTCAGAATAACTCAAGTGTATTCCCCCTAAAAGTTTTCACACTTGCGCGAATACAATAATATAAATCCAATTTTTTAAGAAAGGGAACTAAAACTATTTATGTAATATTACACCCAAAAGATATGTTCTAGGAAATGCCAATTAAATTGCCATTCTCAATTCTACATATTAATAATTAAAAACTTTTCTAATAATACGCCAAATAAATAAACGATTCTTAAATTAATGTACTTTTTAATACAACCACAAAAAAAGGTTGTTACACACCCCCTCCTAAAATTTGGACTCGGAGATTCCAAACACTAAGCTAATAAATGAAATTATTAAAATTTAAAAAATACAAAATGTTAAGCTAATTAAAATATAAGCATTATTTAAAAAATAACAAGAAAATGTACGAAAAAGTACGGAAAATGTGGTGATGTCGGTCAGGAAAGACCCCTCCTAACACCATAAAAAGCTAACGACGCGCTGCCACCCGCACACGCCACTAGTCGAGAATCAAGGATCCGAAAACTTAAATAAAGTAAAAAACTTTAACTGGTGGGGTTAGTGAAGCAAACCACCATCAGGAGAGCAAAATGAGTATCCGGTAAAAAAATTTGAATCTAAGGTAAAAAACGAACGGAAACCGAAACCTACCATGACCTGAAGGGACAGTGGGCAGAGAACCCGGAAACGGTCATCGTGCAACTTTATAAAAAATCAAGGCTAAACACCACTCTACTCGAGAGTAAAAAATAGAAAAAAAATCCTTCCGGACTAACAATAAATAATCGCAAGACTTGAGGTCGAGAGAGAGCGGTTCAATTACCCTACCCCGGTGGTCTCAAACCAAGCCTCCTAGGTACATAACACAACTACCACTGTCACGTTCGATAAGTAAGTCAAAATCGGTAAATCCAAGATACGACTATTTCCTTGGCAAATTAGCTCAGGATGCTTTGTCGTGGAGAACAAGAGAGGCCACTCTACCCTTCACGAGATTCAGGTTTCATGTTGTTCCACAGTCATCGTCCAAGACCCAATATACCCTAACCAACATGCAGATTTTATAAATAAATCGAAATCTAGGTGAGATAGCAAAGAGAAAGATGATGCACTCTTACGAACACAACAACCCCCTCCTAAAACTACCAAAACGTCATAATCAGGAAGTGAACTAATCGAGGTTGACACGAGGCGAACCGAAGTCCTCAAGCACCGTCCAAGAATAGTAACACTACACAAATCAGGAAAAAACAAAATAACTAAATCAATCAAAAAATAAAAATGTATAGAAGCATTACTAGTTTTCTTATCCATGGTTATGAGTTTATACGTCAAATTAATGATCAGAGGTAAACTCAAAATAGTTATCTTCAATTTTACTATTGTAACAATAGCAAATTGTAAATCCAATAAGGGAAGATAATCTGCCTGAGAACTAATGTCCCACAAAGTCGGCAATTCAATCGCACAATGGGATCTAAATATCAACCATCGTGCTAAACAAATGTAGCAACAATCGTGCTAAACAAATATAGCAAAAAAAAATAAGTGGTTTGCAAAGCCACAACAATATAAAA
The DNA here is from genome assembly GCA_036346205.1 of Vesta saturnalis. Taxonomy (NCBI): domain Eukaryota; kingdom Metazoa; phylum Arthropoda; class Insecta; order Coleoptera; family Lampyridae; genus Vesta; species Vesta saturnalis. Next base: position 727,658 of record JARFJB010000114.1, on the reverse strand, counting down.
AATAAAATAATGTGTGAAATAAGCACAAAATAAAATTATTTTGAAAAATTATCAAAATAATTATAAAATATAAATAAGAAAACCAGAATGTAAAAATACTAAAATAGAAAAATAATTAAAAAGAATACGAAAAAATAAGAACTAATGAGGTTTTAAATCCTTAACATGAAAAACACCTAAGGGTTTATTATCCATAGGGGTGGCCAATCGGTACGTAGTTGGAACTACCACCTCAATAAATTTTGGAGCTAACTTTTGACTATAATTTTTAGTCGCATCAGATAAAGTAAAATTCTTTTTCCAAACCAAATCGCCAACATTTAATTTCAACGGACGACGTCGCAAATTGTAAGATTTTGAATTTCTTTTGTAAGCTGCATGTAAATTTTGTTTAACATGTTTAAAAATGGGTGAAAGTTCATTTAAATCTTGAACTAATTGTTCACGGTTAGTAATAAATAAATCATCCTCTTTAAAATCCTTTAGTCGACCATAAAAATCTCCAGAAATAGGAACTGTCCGACCAAACGCCAAAAAGGAAGGTGAAAATCTCGTAGACTCATGAACAGCGTTACGATTTCAATTAAAAACAATTCAACATAGAAGAAGTACAATCTAAGAAAATAAAAAATGGAATTTACACACAAATAACACAAAAATATGTTAAACCGTCGCATCTAAACTACTACCATTAAAAATTTGTAAATATTCCAATTAATTTGGAAAAAATCTTAAGCAGGAATACTAACTGAAGTATTAATATTGTCATTATGTGACAAAAATAAAATAATCTAAATTTGTAATTCATTATTCATTTCAAAGTTTTCGTTAAATGGATTCAATAAATTCTAATGAATCGTTTCAAAATTTAAATAAATGTATTAACAATTGAATGTTAAGAAGTTTATCAATAACAAAACTTAAATATGATAATTGAGGTTTACAAAATTCTCATTTATCTAAATTAATATTTAACTTGGCATCATTAAGCCCTTTAAAAACTTCTTTTAAATAAAACGTGTTCCTTGAAAGTACTTGAAAAAACAATAATATCGTCTAAATAAACAAAAACTGATTGAGATAAATCATGTCCTAAAATGGAATCCATAAATCGTTGTAATGTATCATAATCAAATATTGAATGCATTTTTTTAATAATTCCACTTACATAAAATGTAATCAAAGCAATTTGGATTAATCCTTTTTAAATTTAATTTACGTCTCTCACCTAATGTCAACCCTTCCAATTCATTTACAATTAAAAAATTGTAATTCTACTAATAACTCATCAATATATAAAACATCAACTAAATAATTAAAATTTGACATCATAAAAAACTCAATTAATATAACAAATCAATACAATTTCATTATATAAACCAGCATTGAAACAACAAGCGTATCTTTTCCTGTAAATTGTATTACACAAATCGTAATAAAATATCTGACAACTCTTAACATAAATTTCAAGAAATAAAATCAAAGTAATAAAGTCTGAATGAATAACCAATTGAAACAAGCATATCCCTTTTCTGGCCCAAATTGTATAACATAATGTAAATAAAATATCAAATACAAAACAATTAAATTTAAAAAAAACAATGAATAATGAATATCTGAATGTAATTAAAAAATAATTAAATTCAATGTCCTGCTCGTCGCTCAAATTGTAATTTAAAGAGTTCAAATAGAGTTTAATTAACGTACCTGAAATACTGCATGCTTTTCATCAGCTTAATTATTTTCACTTATACTTAATTAATAAGAAAAATATGTAATATAAAAACAATAAAACGATACCTCGGACGCCAAGCTATTTTGAAATATATGTTACGTTATTGGAACAGCTAAACCAAGTTTATTAATAATAATACAACAATACTCAAAATGAAAATAAAATTACAAAACACACTAAAGTTTATTTAATATCCAATTGTAATAGAAAAGTCTTAAATCTATTCTTTAATTACTAAAAAATCATACCTTTAAACAGTTCTGTATATGTATTAATTACCACTGGTGACACATGAAACGGAACGGTCAACTAGACGAAATAATTATAGCACCATTGAGGTGCAATCTCCAGATCTATGGTTACCAGCCACACCCCAATGGAATTATCTTGATAATTGATTCTTAATAATTTGAATCCATAATAATCAATGCATTACTTTGACGTTTTTAGTATGTAAAAAATTGCGACTTATGATGTAAACCAAGTAAAATAAGGTAGTTAAAAAATGGTACTTTAAAAGTAAAAATTAAAAATTAATTCCATTACATAAGTAAGTGAGTAAAAAGTAAAAAAGCAAAAAAAAACAAAGTGAGTAATTAAAAGTGCCAAATAAGTGAAAGTGGGTACTTAAAAGTGAGTACTTAAAAGGTGCCTAAAAAAAGCAAAGGCTTTAGTTTTAAATATAATGAGAAAAAAAATAACTTACCACCAAAATCTGATGGCACCCAATTATAAAAAATTAGGTAAAAATCATGCTTATTGCTGTAACATTCAGCATTAAGTGAATTAAAAAAAAAACTTTCAGAATAACTCAAGTGTATTCCCCCTAAAAGTTTTCACGCTTGCGCGGATACAATAATATAAATCCAATTTTTTAAGACAGGGAACTAAAACTATTTATGTAATATTACACCCAAAAGATATGTTCTAGGAAATGCCAATTAAATTGCCATTCTCAATTCTACATATTAATAATTAAAAACTTTTCTAATAATACGCCAAATAAATGAACGACTCTTAAATTAATGTACTTTTTAATACAACCACAAAAAAAGGTTGTTACACACTTTGTCATTATTAGAACACAAACGAATAAATGACAGATTGTTTCGGTTCTGTTTTTCCAGTTGACTAATAATAATTACTTTTGAAAAAATATGTGATCATTTATAAACTTTAAACGCTTGTATCTAGGTAACTATTGCCAATCAAACCCATGTTTATGGGACTTTTTTACTTAAATTGACCCAAGGAAAATACCATTTCAGTTTGTACAGTTCCTCGACACGGACACCTATATATATATATATATATATATATATATATATATATATATATATATATATATATATATATATATATATATATATATATATATATATATATATATATATATATATATATAAATATAAATTTTTTTATATTATTAATTTAATTTTATCTTAGGTTAAGTCATGATATAAATAAATGCAAATTTGAATTCATACAATGTTGAAGACAATAGTTATTGTATGAATTCAAATTTTTATATCATGACTTAACTAAGAATAAATTAACAACTTACAAAAATTATAACACTAGCACATGTTCTGTCATGGTATAAAATTAAAATGTTTTAATTAATTTTAAATGTAACTCCAGCTTCTGTTATTCAGCAATTAACAATGACAGTTTAATGGTAAATAAACATAAAATGCAAATTTATCTATGAAGTATAACCAGCTAGTTTTAAAGAATAACTTAGATGTAAGTAACGTAAGCAACTTGACTTGTTTTAACATTGTTTCATTGTAGAAGCCTTGATAAAGGAACAAAATAAAAAGCTTGAAATATTGGCAAATATCAAAGAGTTTTAAACGTATTAAGACCTAGTTAGCCAAGCCTGATAACACTAAGCAATTAGTTAATAAAAATTTTTTCCTTATATATTATATATATATATATATATATATATATATATATATATATATATATATATATATATATGTATATATTGTGGCACTTTAAGGTCTCAGTAAGCATAAAAGGTGGAATTGACGTCTGTTGACAGTATATGTTAGATGAATGGTTTGTTTGGAGTACATATTTTAACCTGTACATAATTATACATAAAATGGTAGGTATAAAGTCCTTTGAAAGCATGTAATATAGAGGTCCATCATTTAACTATAGATTCAGTTTGTGTATGAATAAGTGTTTTCCAATGCACACGAGTTGTGACAAGCATTTAAATATTGTTTTGTTGTGACTCCAGTTAGGTTTACATGGAGTTGTTTACAATGATTTAGCCTTTTTTCTTTAAACGGAAGTGTTAATTAACATTGTCGTTCATTTAAGGTCAAGTATACAGGATTAGCCACGGCTGACGCGACGGAGTTTTAAGAGAGAACTGGACATATTTTTTTATTTTTGTGGCTAGGACATTGTGTAGGTCCATTAAAGCTACATTTTTAAAATAATTTCAGATACACAGGGTGCTTCAAAGGAGAGTGGCATATAAAAGTTATATTTTTTTATCACATTTTTGAGTTAATTATGTAAAATAAGATAGACTTTCGTTAGGGTTCCCTATACCTAAATACAGAGCATTTTGGTAAAAATCACTTGATACCAAACGAAACTAATTTTGTCAAAACTGCTTCAAGATCTCAAAAATATACTATTTCGTTGATTAATTTGGCAATTTACTAAACGGGGTGTTTCGGTTGTATTATTAATACATTCAAACTAATATCTTCCTTATTTCAAACACCCTGTATATTTTAGGTCTCTCATGTGACCGATTCAATGATCTTCCAAAAAGTGCTAAGGTATTCTATACCTAAACCTTCACGTTTCACAGTTATTCAACAATATTTAACAATACCTTGAATTTATTAAACAATATTATTATTCTTAACAATTTATTAGCATAACAACTACTCGAAATGACAGCCATCTTTTTCAATGCAGAGTTCTATTTCCATGAGAACGTCTTACAGTTTGCAACATAATACGGTTTCAAATACATTTTTAATTAGGTCTATCATGTCTTCTGCAGTAGTAGGAGAAGTAGCATCCACTAGATTTTTAGTATATCCCCATAAAAAGGAATCCATCGGAGTGAGGTCTAGAGATCTAGGAGGTCAGTTAATCGGGTCACCTCTTCCGATCCATTTGTTATGAAATTCTCGGTCTAAATATTCCCTTACACTTCGTCAAAAATGTGCAGGGTCACCACCTAATTGTAACCATATTTTTTTGTCTGATGTATAATGGAATATTTTCTGAAAGCAGCCAAAATTTTTTTAAAAGGTTTAAGAATTTGCAACCATTTAAAATGCGGTCAAAGAAATATGGACCAATAACTTCATCGCCAACTGTTTCAACATACACATTAATGCTCCATCGATTCTTGTGATCTGTCGTATGCAATAAATGCTTATTTTCGGTGTTATAATAATCGTAGTTATGACGATAACATGCCGTTATTATGAAACGTTGCCTCATCGGTAAACAACACGTATTGATAAAAATTATCTCCTTCACCGATTTTTTCGAGGATTGTTAGACAAAAATCAATTCGCCTTTCAAAATATAAATTTTGATGAAGTTGAATATGATATGGGTGGTATTTGTGTTCCCTTAAAATTTTGGAGACACTTGACTGACTAATGTATGTGTCTCTCGCAATTATTCTAGTACTGGTATTTGGATTATCAACTATGGAACCTAATAACAAAAATTCGTTATTTTGGTTATTGGTAACCACTTTTGATTTTTCCTGTTTTGGGTAAGCGACACTTCCTGTCCCACGAAACGTTTGCAACAATCACTTCAGTACTTCTTTATTTGGATAAACGCGAATGCGGTGGAGTACCTTGGTGCGTTGACCCTTGAAGTCAATAAACAGTTTCCATAACATTCACCAATAGTTAAGGTCATATCATTTTCTTCCTAATTTGAATAAACAATTTTAACTTAAAATAACTATTTGATATTCACCACACAGTGCAAATAATTAATACCCAATTATATTGACACACTGGTAATTAGTAATACTTGTCATTTTGACAACAGCACACTAGATTAGAATTCAGCTTGGTAGCATCCTTTTTTATCTTACAATATTATTTTAATTAAAAACTACTTCATACTAACTTGAAATATGTGTACACATACACACAAAATAAGAAACATCCTTGCTAATTACTCGATTCAAAAAATGATTGATAAACGTTATTTGTAAAAACATTTACGTCCGGTAAGTCCCATAAAAAACCTTAAATTTTAAAATCACCTCAATAACTTTGAAACGAGAAAGTTTAGGTATAGGAAACGTACTTTTTGGAAGATGATTGAATTGGTTATATGACAGATCTAAAATATACAGGGTGTTCCATTTGAGATAAGGAAGATATTATAATTGTAATGTGTTAATAATACAACCGAAACATCTGAACACCCAATGTAGTATTTTTCGCAATTAAATTGCCAAATAAATCAACGAAACAGTCCATATTCGATATCATGAAGCAGTTTTGACAAAATCAGTTCCGTTTGGTAACAATTCATTTTTTTCCAAAACCTTGCAATTTCATAAAAATCGAAATAAGTCTCTGTATTTAGGTATAGGGAACCCTAACGAAAATCCATCTTATTTTTCATACTAAATTAAAAAATGTGATAAAATATAGGGCATTCAAACTTAAAAAACATAAGTTTGATATGCCACTCTTTTTCTGAAGCACCCTGTATATTTGAAGTTATTTTAAAAAGTAGCCTTTATGGACTTACACAATGTCCCAGCCACAGAAATAAAAAACATATCCAGTTTCCTCATAAAACTCCGTGGCGTCAGTCGTGATCTATATATATATATATATATATATATATATATATATATATACAGTGTCCCAATAGTACGTATTTGGTCGATACCTCCTTAGTCATTAAACTTAGAAGATAAATTTAAATACGAAAGTTGTCTATTTTTATAAACTGCATAATCTAAAAGTAGTTTGGTTTCTACAGGGTGTAATATAAAAGCGGTACAATATAGGACTTTTGATTTTTAAATAGAACACCCTATATATTATTTTATTTTTCGATTCTCCTTATAATTTTACATCGTTTTTATAAGAATTACTTACAAGCTAAATCTTACAGTTTTTGAGATATTAGCAAAGTTAGCTAAAAACTGACATTTTTATGTAGTAATTCAAGTAGGCGTATCTCAGTTATTTTTGAAGATAAAAAATAATCTTTGGTAAAAAATTTATTCATACATGAGCTTACTTTAATCTATTGTAAATATTGGATTTTAATATACACGGTGATCACAAAAATTAATTCAATATCATAAATTTGAAAATGCTATATTTTCATTTTTTAAATGGCACACCCTATATCTTTCTAATGCCTTTTCTTCGTCCATTAATCGGCTTTCATTTCTATTAAATTTGTTCTATACTTATCTCTAATAGTTTCGGAGATATTTAAGTTTGTTCAATGTTTTTCGTTGATAACACTGAAGAAGAGTAACATTAGTCTGTCAAATCAAGGTGTGGATACATAAGAAACTAAAAAATATTAACTGAAATACATAAATTGTAATTATAATAAATATTGTATGAAACCACCATTTTTAAGAGATATTTGAGATGTTTTTAAACGATTCATCGTAAAATTAAACAATTTAATCAAAAGAGCGTAAAACAAAAGATGAACGAAAACAAATGAAGAAATCAAATTTGTCAAACAGTGCTAATATTTGTATACTATTGTATACTGACTTCCTATATTACAAAATGAATTTTTTGAAAGAAAATTTACGACCTTGGTGAAAGCGATAAAAATTGTCTTTTAGCTCATCGAATTTATAAGAAAAAATTTCCAAATGCACGACACCCGCAAGTTTCAGTATTTGCAAGATTGAAAGAGCGTTTCGAGCAAACAGGCAGTATTCATTACGAAGACAATTTAGAACGAGAAAGAACCGCAATTAACGAAGGTAATGAACATTTAGTTCTTCAATCCGTGATTGAAAATCCTCACGTTTCTTGCCGACAACTGGAATTAGAAGTTTCAAAAACATCGATTAATAGAATTATAAAAAAATATAAATATCATCCATACCATGTCCAACTTGCACAAGAATCAGACGAGGACGACTTCGTTAATAGATTAAACTTTTGCAATTGGGTCGTAAATAAAAATTTAGAAAAACCCAACTATTTTAGCACGATCTTATTTACTGATGAAGCTACTTTCCACAAAAATAGATACGTTAATAGACATAATTTCCATTATAACGATACAGAGAATCCCAGAGTTATAATTCTTGTTGATCATCAACACCGCTGGTCACTTAATGTTTCGGCCAGAATTATTGGGGAAAGAATTATAGGACCATATTTTTTTTAAAACACGGTCAATGGAGATTCATTTTTAAACTTCTTGCGCAACGAATTTGAAAGTTTTATTGAAGATTTACCTTTACAAACCCTTAGAGAAATGTGGCTGCAATTAGATGGCGCTCCTCCCCATTTTAGCAGAAACGTTAGAAATTATTTAAATATCTAGTTTCAAAACAAATGGATTGGTAGATGAGGGCCGATCTCCTGGCCTTCAAGATCGCCTGACTTGACAAAGCTGGACTTTTTTCTTTGGGGTTGGATTAAAGAAAAAGTCAATCAAACTCCCTCAACGACTGTAGATGATATGAAGGCAAGAATTAGAGAGGTCATTCAAAATATAAATGTTTCCACGTTACGAAAATTAAATTTGTCGTTTATTCAAAGACTTCATATTTGCCAGCAACAAAATGTGGTCACATTGAACATTTATTATAATTTTAAGTATTTCAGTTAATATGTTTTTTATTTTCTTATGTATTCATAGATTGCTTTGACCGACTAATGTTACTCTTCTCCAGTATTATCAACGAAAAAAATTGAACAAACTTAAATATCTCCGAAACTATTAGAGATAGGTATAGAACATGTTTAATAGAAATTAAAGCCGACTAATAGAGGAAGACAAAGCGTTAAAAAATATAGGGTGTGCTGTTTAAAAAAATGAAGACATAGCATTTTCAAAATTACGTTGTTGAATTAATTTTTGTGATCAGCCCGTTTATTCAAAGACTTCATGTTTGCCAGCAACAAAATGGTGGTCACATTGATCATTTATTATAATTTTAAGTGATTGTATTTCAGTTAATATGTTTTTTAGCTTCCTATGTATTCATAGCTTGCTTTGACCGACTAATTTTACTTATTTTTTTATCTTTAAAAATAACTGTGATACGCCTACTTGAATTACTACATAAAAATGTCAGTTTTTAGTTAACTTTGCAAATATCTCAAAAACTGTAAGATTTAGTTTGTAAGTAATTCTTACAAAAAAGATGTAAAATTATATTGTATAGCATTTATATTACACCCTGTAGAAGCCAAACTATTTTTAGATTATGCAGCTTATAAAAATAGACAACTTTCGTATTTAAACTTATCTTCTAAGTTTAATGGCTAAGGAGCTATCCACCGAATACGCACTATTGGGACACCCTGTATATATATATATATATATATATATATATATATATATAGAATATGGTACTGTTGAGGTCTGTCTGTTGACATTATGTGATCAATGAATGGTTTGTTTAGGGTCTATATTTTAACTTATACTATATAATTTGATACATATAAGGTTTGATTAATGCGTTTTTATAAAATATAAAGAATTATACTAATGGTATTCTTGACGACTGGTTGCTTATAGCAGTTGTCTGCCTAAAAACGCATGAAGAAGTGTAATATTTCATTTTAGGCTTTGATCTAATCGTATAGTTGTTGACAATTTCTAGATGACAAACACTGACTAGCCGAGAAGTAGAAGTAACTATAAACGTTCGGGGCATATCATTTTTCGAATCTGGAATAGTAACAAAAGTAATGTCACTAAAATCTTCATAACGGTCTACAGTGTAACCTTACACAACTTATCTGTGTGGTATGCTCCTGCAACGCCTAAAACCGTTACTATTTTTATAAGCAAATAAGTACCATCGGTTGCCTCCTGGACAATGCACTGACTTACTGTCTTGTAAAAACGCTTGTTTTTTGGGTTTATAGTTATCATTCTTGGGTTTCAGAAATGCTTTAAGTTAGTAATATTTCAATACATCTGTGTCTTCCTCTATGAAAACGATTGACTCAATCATTGAGTGCTCACACTACAAACTAACCGGCGATTTTATCATTTCTCCGTAAAATATGCCAATAGCAACTTCTCAGAAACGCCAGTATTTTTTCTCCAACACCATTCCTTACATGTTCTGTATGATCGTTCGTAACGCAATTTCGACTTTTCAGGCAATAAACATATAAACATTCAGCATTTGATGCCTCTTCTAATTCAGAATCATACATTTCTTAAGAACTGTAAACTAAAATTGCAACCAGGTTTTACGCAATAACGCACGCACCTTAGCAATTCCAAAACCAATACAGAGAATGTGATTTTGACACTGCAGCTACTAATATCACAGTATAACTTGATCAAGAAAAATAATGCTTGATTTCTTTCCAAGGGCTTGAGAACTGTGGAAGCAGATAAAATGTTACAAGCGGCTCGTGAGGTAGTAGCTTTGACCAGTTCCGGACTACATTTGCCTGCCTCGACTGGTAAAACCTACTTACCACCCTTCCAGTTTAAATAACCTTTGAAGGCATTTTGGCTTCGTACTAAAGTACTTTCTAAAGAAAAGTTGGGTGAAATTCAATTATCTTCAAAAAATGTGCCTTCACATTTTCCTATAAAATTAATTGTTATTCAGATATTGAAAAAATTTGAACAAACACTTAAAATTCACCTTACGAATTTTTTGTAGGCAGATTATGCCTTGCGTCATGGTATAGAAAATAATTAATTGATATGTCCAAGATTTATATCTACGTAAGTGTGTTTATGTCTTTAAAATATTTGATAAAAGCCAAAAACTGCCTCTAATAAACCAGATTTCTACACCACCTTCAACCCCCCGGTACATTGTGATCGATAAATTACGTATTTCACGCAGTTTTCAACTAAACTTTCGTGAAAGACACGATATCCGTATCTTTAGAGCCTTTATCCAAAAGACAAATTAGGTCCAAATCATAATAAAATATTTGCACTTCCTACTGCCAAAGTCGTAGATATAACGATAAGTTGGGTAGTAGACAGTAACTTCATAGCTCAAATCATTTTAGGCATTGGTGTTCATTTTAATCGTTATTTAACATTCGACAAATTTTATTGGGATTGTTTTGGATGCGCCGTTTTTCTCTTACACTGAAAAAACACATCTTTTTTTACTGAAATTTTGACCTAACTTCGCACATTAACATACATTAACATCAACGTACCGCTAGCTGAACGCACATCATATAATCATGCATTACATAAAATAGCAGCAATTAACGGAATATTTCACCTAATATTCACTATCCAGAAGTAAAACATTTGTAAATACGAGTAAGGTTCAGAATAATCCAATGTTGCTAATTTTCAATAGCTACAATTAATTAGGGGAGATGCAAAGTTAATTTAATACTTAAAACTAGTTAAAACCCCTTTTTGCCGAGTGAGGCCATGCCTTTCACCATATTCCTAACTAAATCGGTGTATAAATAAAGTTTTTGGTATCTCTGGTCCCAAATGTTTACCAAAACCTTTAAACCCTTACGAAAACAGAGTTTCACCAATATGATGCGTCTAATATGTAGTCCAAAATAATATAACATGGAAAGGTAGTATTTGGCCTTTATAATGTCCGTATTTGTAATGATGAAGGTTTTTCGGCTTTATTATAGCATGTAAGCGCGATAAGGTTATGAACAATTCATATTCATATTAGGGCCCAAATTTTGTCTCGTAGCTTCATCAAAACGATCAACCCATTTCGAACATCTTTTTATTCATACATCCACATGGACGGAGGATTTAAACAGGAACATATTTGCTACCATTCTGGTTAAACTTAAACGGTAGGGGCTAATATAGCACTCAATCTGTTTGTTTTTAATTATTAGTTTAATAGAAACGCTCAACATCGCCTTGAATGCAACTATCTTGTTGTGTGTCAGAATACGTTCTTAATTGGTATTTTAGTATTAAAAAATCCTTAAATAAATTAGCACATGACTGAATGCATGCGCATTTCGTTAAAATATGCACTTCTGAAAATTATTCAATACAAAACCTAATTTTAAATAAATAATAAATCTCCAATTCCAACGCCACACCTATTATTGTATGGAATATAGCTATTTGTATAACAAGGGAAATGCATCATTTCCTCCCGCTTAGCGGAGGACATCAAAATCCGAGGGAGGAAAAGACATTTTGCTCCAGAGTAATACATATGATTTTCTCTACGACCTCTTATTACGTTTTATATCAATTTCATTATTTTTTTTTTTTGTGTAATTAACGATAATAGTATTAATAGTTATCCACCTTGTATACTGTAACAATTAAAAAACCAGTGGCATATTATGTCAAGATGCCATATTACAAATAATATTATCAAAGTACATGTGACGTTACTAAGATAAATAAATTCCAAAAAAGTTTGAATCATGAATTTCGAAAGTGAAGATGAAGTTCCCCAAGATATTCAGGAGGAAGCAAATACGGTCTCCTTAAATCTATTACCCATAAAGTCTCGAGAAAAATTTAAGCGATTGATGGAAACTGTGCAGATAAGAAAAATATCTGTAGTTACTAGTTGTCGTCAAATAAATTTGTTAATTTGTTAATTAATTTAATACACGTAGGTAGCGTTTTGATTCAAAGTAAAAAGTACCAATAAATAAAAGGTAGGGAGTAAAAGTATTTTTCCTCTCTAGGAAGGAAAAGCAGTATTTTTCTCCCTCAAGTGAGGGAGCAAAATCATATATCACATATAGGGGGTAGAAGAAATATACTTCTAGGCCACGACACTAACGCCAACTCGATTTTCTAGATCACACACTACGATGTTTGCCTACTAGTATACATGGTGTTTAAGAAAGATGCGGCAATATTAAAGGGGGTGATTGCCCAAGTCATTTTATACAATAAAGTTCCAATAAACATACGTCCGCAAACGCTTCGTTACCCATCTACAGCGTTTAACTTAAACAAACAGTCAAAATTAGATTTTTCCAATACGGCTTGAGATATCATAATGAAATTTTACGCGTGTCAATAGCTGTGGGAGACACATACTTTGCAATAAAACACGATGTTTCAGTCGTACCATTGGCGCGCGTATTGGCACGTTACAGGCTATTTTCAAGAAAAAAGTAGGATGCCGCTGATTTCTCTAAAAATAAAAAATATTTTTTCTTTTTTATTTCTATTCTTTGTTCAATTGTGAAGAAAAAAGCTCTCTTGACTTTTTATTTTACGACGTACCGTTTTTGAGTAAAAAAAAAACATTTTAGTGCATGTCCATTTATTACAGAAAATAATTTTTAAAAATCAAAGGTTTCATTCAAGGGCAAAACAAATATTTCACAAAACCAAAAATTTTACCCACCAAAAATTACAAAAATTGTTCAAAGTGACCACCTCGAGCTCGGATGCAAGAATCCAATCTTCTTCTCATTGACTGGCGAACTCTCTCAAAAACACTAGGATCTGTTTATATCAAGTTGCACCCAGCAATGATTCCATTTCTTAAGTCTTCTACGTTTTCCAATGAAGTAACGTACACCAAGGACATCAAATGGCCCCAAAGGAAAAAATCAAGGGGATTTAAGTCCGGGGATCGTGAACGCCATAAGTGGTGTCCACCCCGGCCAATCCAACGATTTCCGTATGCTTGTGTTAAGAAATCACGAGCTACTTGACTGAAGTGGGCTGGTGCGCCATCGTGCATATACCACATTGAATCTCTGATTGCTAATGGTACGTCCTCCAGAAATCCAGGGAGCGCGTTTTCCAAAAAGTTGCGATTCACCTCTACGGTAAGTCTCCCGGGTAGAAATACCGGTCCAATTAGGCAGTCACCGACAATCCCAATCCAAGCGTTCAAAGAAAACTGATGTTGAAAACGATCTTCAACAATTTCGTTTGGATTTTCTTCACACCATACATGGTTATTATGGAAATTCCGTATTGTATTTCTTGAAAAACTCGCTTCATCGGTGAACAGAATCAACATCAGGAGTTGAGGGATTTGAACCATTTTGTGCAAAAGCCATTGACAGAATGCAATGCGAAGAGGAAAATCATCAGGACGAAGTGCTTGAGCGCGTTGTATATGGAATGGATACAACAAATTTTCCTTAAGAATATGCCAAATAGTCCCATTACTTACATCTAAAGCGTCAGCAATTTTTCGAGTAAAGTACCTCGATCTTCTTCATTCATGTGTAGCACATCCTCTTCCAGCTCTACCGTTCTTACTGCTCCTCCATTTCGTCTTAATGCGCCTGTTTCATAAAGACGCGGATGAATACATTCGAAAGTTTTCTATCAGAAGCAATACGGCCGGAAATCTTTTAGTATACAACCGCCTAGCTTCTAATGCATTCCATCAGCAAGTCCATAAATGTAGTCCATGTCGGTCATCTCGGCATTCGTATAGCGATTCATGATAAGGAACTTCAACAAATTCGACACATACAAAATTATTAACCACGAGACTCATTCAATATGTCAGTGATATGTCAGTGAATAATACAGGAATGTTCAAAAATTTTTGAACGCATGATAAATGGACATGCACTAAAATGTTTTCTTTTACTCAAGAACGGTACGTCGTACGATAAAAAGTCAAGAGAGCTTTTTTCACAATTGAACAAAGAATTAAAAATATTTTTTATTTTTAGAAATCAAGTCATCCTACTTTTTCCTTGAAAAACAGCCTGTGACGTGCCAATATGCGCGCCAATGGTACGACTGAAACATCGTGTTGGATTGCAAAGTATGCGTCTCCTACAACTATTGACACGCGTAAAATTTCATTATGATATCTCAAGCCGTTTTGGAAAAATCTAATTTTGACTGTTTTTAAATTAAACTTCAACACGCTGTAGATCGGTAACGAAGCGTTTGCGGACCTATGTTTATAGGAACTTTATTGTATAAAATGACCTGAAATCACATCTTTTTAAACATCCTGTATATTTTATCAATGAGCTAAGTAAGCATAATTTCACATTTTTAAGGTCACAATGAGCGTATATTCGTAGGTCTGTTGACAATAATAAAATTGCAACTAAGCATTGCTTTAAAATGGATTCCTAGTCTCCGTGTTAAAATTCGTAGAATTGTAGAGTGAGCTTAAACCGCAAATACCGCCTTTGTCTTGAACTCAACAGGTAATGACAATCAATTATAGAAAACTAATAAAATAACAATTTTAACTGGATCGAATCAGCATTCCAAAGCAAAAAAAAGCAAATAAATAAACAAATAAACAATAACTACCTACAAGTTTTAATCGAAATTCTGAATGAAATACGGTTTGTTTTCGCAAATAAATAAAACGCATTTTAGTAGTTAAATGAAAGAAAGGTCAAGTCGTTAGGGAAAACCCAGTTTCTGTAAAAATTTAAATCCGACAGTAAATGAAATTAAGTCAATAAACAAAGTAATTTAATTTTAATAGCAAATTAAACATACTAAATTGAATAGATCCTCACAGTTTTAATTTAAATAATTAGTATTCCTGACGTCTTTGCAATATTCATTTAAATAAGAAATGTAGTTATTTAAGGAAAATTTAGTTTACTAAAAGTCCACATTATCGATTGAAGTACAATACCGTCTTTTATTCTCAAATAATAAAACAAGAAACCAGGTAAAGGCAAAGGGAAAGCAGGTAGGCGCGTCACCAGCAATTGTAAATTGAAAATGTTAATAATAAAATTTAAAATAGTAAATAGTATATTATATGAATCGAGTAAACGAAATAGAGTTGCATAATTTCAAGTTAAATAATTAACATACTTCACTTCCTTTGCAATATTCGTTTAATAAATAAGAAATTTAAAGAAGTCACTCTAAAAGTTTACTTTTTCGATTGAATTCAAATACCTTCAATTTACTTGCAAAACAATAAAACAAGAAAGCAGGTAAATTGTAAATTTTTTTAATAAAATTTAAACATAAAAGATTATTGTACTTTTAAGTTAAATAAGTAGCTTTATTTCAGTGCTTTCAGTTAAATACATGTTAATAAATGTTAAATGACAACTTCTAAATCAATCAAATACGGGTAAGCGTTTGAACAGGTTTTTATATCTAGCGGTTTGAATTAATAATAAACGAAGATAATGATAATCTAACCAGTAAAAGGCTCTTTAGTTGAAATAGGCGCAAAATAACATTTAGGATCGCTACAGTATGTACGAAAAATACGGCTCTATTAAACCCATGTGATGGTTAAAACTTTAACTTAAAAAGTATAAAGCAAACGTAAACCTTTTGTCTAAGGAGTGGACCCGAACAGGTATACATTGTTGCAATAACGATGAATTCATAGAGAACTAATAAAATATTTATATAAGTAACACGGCTCGCAACAATAAAGCTGATTTGATAAATAAATATTAAATGACATTGAAATAACTATAACTCGAAAAGCTACAAAAATGAAAAAAAATAAATAAAAATAAAAAATAAATAATAATTGAATCATTTGGTCGCTAATAAATACCAGCAAGTCCGGTGAGGGGCGCGGAACCAGGAATCGCGTGTAGAGCAGTATGGTTGAAACGCGTGGTGTGATCGAAGGGCAGGTAAGAAAGAAACAAACAAAAATGTACATGTATATGTACATTTCGAGATTCGTACGGTAAGTATACGATCTATTATGTCGTGACAGTAGACATAACTGTCCGGTAGTAGGACGATACCGTTAGTAGGGAATGCTACATCGTCCGGGGCACGGTTTGGCCAGTAACCGGTCTGCTCGCTATGATATTACCAAGAAAACAATACAATTGCCTCGGATCGACCTGGCTACAAGGGGCGGTCAAGGTCGAAACAGACAGGCCCGTTGCTGACGACTGCGGAAGGAATGAATGGCGAGTCGGTACGTGGAATGTTAGAGGTATGCATGGTAAAGAATTTGAAATTGCGAATGTAATGTACGAAAGACACCTTGATATTCTGTGTGTATCGGAGACAAAGCGCAAAGGAAAGGATGCTGTGGAGATGGAGGATGGCAGCCTGGCACTATGGTCAGGAGTTGAGACGGAGGTGCATGGTGCAAAAGGAATTGGGGTGATCATAAGTGAAAGAGCGAAAAGATGTGTTAAACAGTACGAATTAGTATCTCCCGGGTAATATGGGTTAGAATGAAAGTGGAGTTTCGAAGAATTTTTCTTATTGCATGCTATGCACCGGTGAATGGAGAAAGAGACCAGGAGCGTGAGAACTTCTGGAATGAAGTAGAGAACGTGTTGAACGTATGTAATTCAAACGAAAGAGTGATTATATTGGGGATATGAACGGATGGGTGGGTGTACAGAGAGAACATAGTGAACGCGTTCTAGGAAAGTTCGGAGACCAAAGAATTAATGTGAACGGTGAACACCTGCTGAACATCTGTGTGGAGAAGCCTGTTTGTATCCAATACGTGGTTTAAACATAAAAATGTGCATATGTATACATGGCAAAGAGGTGAATCTAAAAGTATGATAGACTTGATAGTGTATGATGAACGGCTTAGAAACCTGGTGAAAGACACAAAAGTAATGCGGGAGCAGACCACTTATGGTTGTATCGAGAGTGTGTTTAGGGCAAAAGTGGGTGTGGAGAAGGAAAGCAAACGTAGTGCGAATGTCCAGAATTAGGGTTGACAAACTAGTGGATAATGGTGCGAGAATGAAATACGTAGATGCTGTGAGTAAAGAGTTGAATGTGAATGAAACAGTGTGGAATGAACAAATAAAAGAGACTGACGTTGAAAGTGCATGGATAAGCTTGAAAAGCTCTGTTGCTAATTGTGCCGTGCGAATGTGTGGAAGAGTGATTGTAGGTAGACAGAAAAAATGTGTTTGGTAGAATGAGTCGGTAAAAAAGGCAGTAAGTAAGAAAAAGATGCGTACATGGCAATGATTGCTGCAAAAATAAGACTGAGAAGAAACGATTGTATGAGGTGTACAGATTAAGAAACAAAGAGGCGAAGGAGGAGTGAGAATAAGTAAAGAGGAAGTGATGGCTGTAGAAGGAGAGAAAATGCAGAATGATTTTGAGGAAACAAAAACTCTTCTGGAAATGGGTCAAAATAAAAACGTGGCCCAAAACAGAACGCTGCAGGAGTGATGAATGATAGAAACGAAATAGTATGGGACGATTGTGAAGTGAGGAAATGCTGGCAAGAATATTTCGGAAAGCTGTGCAGTAGTGAGGAAAGTAAGACTGAAGAGTTAAATAAGGAGAATATAGAAGAAATAATGAATGAAACTGAGAAGGATATTGGAATAAATGAGGTAGAAAACGGTAGGAAGGTTGAAAAATGGCAAGGAGCAGGCGTAGATGAAATCACTGGTGAAATGCTCAAGTATGGTGGTGCAAAGCTTATACGAAGACAGCGTGAATTATTCAATGTATGCCTTATGTGGAAAAGTGCCGAGTGATTGGAAGAGCGCGATCATTGTACCATTGTATAAGGGTAAGGGGACAAGAGTGATTGTAAGAACTACAGAGGAATAAGCTTGCTCAGCGTACCTGGTAAAGTTTTGGAAGAACACTGATTGATAGGGTACGAGAAACTACACAATCTAAGATGTGGGATGTGCAAGGTGGCTTCATGCCAGGGAGAGGATGTGTCGATTAGATGGTTGCTCTCCAGCAGGTGATCGAAAAGTGCTTAAAGGTAAAAAGGAAGTTGTACTGTGCGTTTGTAGATCTGAAGAAAGCATATGACAGAGTGAATAGAGAAAGCTGTGGGAAATATTAAATGAATATGGCGTAAATAAAGGTCTAATAAATGGAATAAGGGCAGTATACAACGGTAGTCGGGCATGTCTTAGGGTGAGAGGAGGTGTGAGTGAATACTTTAATATTGAGCAAGAAGTGCGACAAGGCTGTGTGATGTCACCGTGATTGTTCAATATACACATGGATAAATGTCTTAGAAGCATGTAACGATACAAATGGTGTAATTGTTGGTGACGTAAATGTACGACTCCTGGTGTATGCAGATGACACAGTCTTATTAAGTGACAGTGCGGATGAGCTGCAAACCGATCTGAGGAAGTTTGCTATAGTCTGTGAGAGCATGGACCTAAAGGTAACGTGAACAAACTAAGATTGTGGGTTCAATGGGAAGGTGGAAAGGAGGTAGAGTATTTACTCTGCAAGATGAAATTGTGGAGCAAGTGGACGAGCTGGTATATCTCGGTAGAATGTTTACTGCAGATGGTACAATTGAGAGCGAGATTGGACGAAGGGTCAATGCTGGAAGGAAAGTGATTGGAAGTATGTGGACGATAATGAGAAATGAAAGCATGAGTCTAGCTGCGAAACGAGCAATCTATAATGGCGTATTCGTCCCGTCTGTACTGTATGGAAGTGAGACATGGGTATGTCAAAAAAAGCACGAAAGAAAAATAAATGCCGTGGGTATGAGATTTCTGAGAAGCGCATGTGGTAAAACGAGACGGGACAAGATAAAAAATGAATGCATAATGAGGGAGTGTGGTGAGGAAAAGACTATGATGGATAGATATAAAATTGTACATTACGTTGGTTTGGTCACATTGAGAGAATGAACAACGCAAGATTAACGAAACAAATATATGAGGGTGAGGTTAGGGAAAGGCCGGGCCTGGTAGGCCGCGTAAAACTTGGCTGAATGTAGTAGAATCTATGATAAAGGAAAGAAAGATAAGGAGTTTCAAAAACAAAAGGGCATGTCAGAGACTATGTATGAATCTTGCGGAGCTAGAGGTATGCAGAGATAGGAAAGCATGGAGAAAGATTGTGAATGCAAAATAAATAAGAGGCAGAGATTGTTTTGCCTACCCGCAAGGGAATGACGTGAAGGTTAAGTAGTAAGTAAGTAGTCTCAGTGTAATGTTGAAACTTAAGAAAATTTTGCATGACTTGCTGGAGGTCAGAAATATCGTGAACAGTTTATTATATATATATATATATATATATATATATATATATATATATATATATATATATATATATATATATATATATATATGTATCTATACGTAACTTATTACTTTCAAAGCCCTTTATCCAAAAGCAGTCTTATATATTTACTTAAAGGAAGTGGTTAAACATTGGTATCAAACGACCAAAACAAATATTACCTTTGCCATACACAATTACCTATATTTTTAATTCTACTATTACTTGAACAATAATCTTCTAGCCATAATTCCTGTGCTATCTAGATTACTCCAAAGTTTTGCTTTTGACGGAACGTTGCAATTTATTTAATGATAAATTCAGATTAAAACTTATGCCTAATCCTTTAATAAGAAATGTGACACTGATCTTGCTATTAGTTGCTAACCTCTACCTAAATCCACAAAAAAACAATTACTTTAATTTTTCTTCATGCATAAGTATGTTAAAAGCAAATGTTACATTTTCTTTTCCCTTTCGTTATTAAAGTAATTAATTTTCATCAGAATGTATACTTGATATTTACATTGAGAGATAGTGATGTTAAATGTCCATTGTAGACCAAAACAGGGCCGCAATAAGTAGGATTTATTTAAATCTTACACAAGGTTGAAGAATAGTTTCTTAACCATTTCACGCATAAGAAACTGTTTCGATTCCCTCTTTCTTGAAAATATATCAGGAGTATTTTCCAAAGATAGTAAAAATTATAGAACAATAGAAAATTTGGGATTCGGGGTTTATCAAATATATTTAATTTATGTAAAACACGTACAATTTTATTGAGAAAAAATATTTTGACTCTGAGCGATTGTTTTCACCATGTTGGACACCAAATAGTATCCAATAACATAATATTACAAGAACTATTGTTTAAACTTAGCAAGAATGTGACAACTTGCCCCAACAAAATCGATTTATAAATGAATAGCTTCTATATGGAGGTCACGAAACGGTGTCCAATAAGATACTACAGATTGTAGTTTTTGAGCACCATAACAATATGGTCACTAATGAAATCAATGCCTATATCAGTCTATAAATAATCATTATTAGTATGGATCCTATAACAAAAAAACATAAAATTTCGTTTTAGCGCGCCAGACCGATATGAACACACTCTTTCCAACGAAATCGTTGTATGCGTAAAGATTTTTAAATATAAAAGGCACAATACGGTGTATCATAAAATTTAGTCTGTGCATGTCACAGTGATAGGATCAACCTTCTTCACAACGACCGAAGTTACCCATACTCACATAGTTCCGTTAAAAGTAATGAAAGTAGCTGTGGTTAATTACCACTTTTATCAATTAGTACAACATAATTAAACTATTCATTGGCGCCACAGATACCTTGGTCAATATTGGTAGCCAGTGACGTAATGTATATCCCTTTCTCGTCAGCATAATAATCCCCAAAATCTGAACACGAACCAAAGCTTCTGCTATAAAACCAAAACTAATACGATTTGATTTTGATCTTTCGTTTAACAAATAGATAGATGGTAATGCGCCAGTACTGATTTGAATAAACCAATCGAAATATTGCCCACAATAGTGAGACAAATCGCTTTAACATACAAAAAAACCTAATAAAATGCACACACCAATAGTTTTAAACAAATACAATAAGCTGCGGCAGATGAACGTTTAGTACTTCATGTCAAATAAAGGTTTATCGACATTAATTTTAATTTGAAAAAAGTTATAAAACCGCCCGCTTCTATAAATATATCGATACTACACTAATATAATCAGTTTCAATCTTGTTTAATTAATTTTTAATGTATTTTGGAGTTATATTAAAATATGGAAATGTAAACTTTCGCCATTATTGCACGTATTAAAATACTTATATTTTTTCCGGTTTTTTTAATACTCTATTTTTATATTTAAGTTATACAATCAAAGCACTTACAGTTATCTTCTTCAGTAGTAATATGCACATGTTATTTGAGATTCGTTTTCGTTGTGACTATAATTCTTAAACACACAGTCCTTAGGTGTTTGAAACCAGAGAGACAGATATGAGCGCAAGGGATGGGTTGTTACGGATGAAAATGAGACATGAATCGGAAGTAACAGATAGGAGAAGGGTGGCCGAAGCTTAGTGGGAAAGGGTGAGTGTTTTACTTATTTTGTGATTAGGATATCCCGTAATACATAGAACACAACAGGGGGAGTCATACATTAAAGGCACCAGTTTGTTCGTAATCGAAAATATATCGGGGTGTGAATATGGGACTGTTCCACAGCACAGTTCAAAACAAACAAAAAAATTGCTTACCTTACGTTGCATAAACCAGATGAGTCGGTAAATTAAAAGCTTCAAGATATTTGCACGTAATCAAAATAAAATGACGTGCTAAGAGATCAGCTCATCGGTCATCATCCTGAATTATCCAATTGTACTTTAGGTTAAATCCTATTCGTGAAATTGTATATCTTAAAAAAATTAAATAAAGTAAAATAAAAAAATATCAAACAATCTAATAAAGAAATCTCCAATTTCAGAGCTTCGTAGGTAATGATAACGCTGCGAGGAAGAACACATGTAATCTTCAATAACGAAACAATACGCTCAGGTTCATTAGTATTATTTATATATTATGACAATAAAAAAATAAATAATCATAGTACAATTAATTTTCCTACCCAAGAAAATAAATCCTATCAAAACTTACTTCTAAGTTAGTTATGCGCTACTACATTCATGTCTTGTTTATAAGTCAAATCAGATGCGCACGCCTTTACCACTCCTTTCCCGTTTCTCCTTATAAATACAAGTCCATCCACTCTCCAAACGCAGAGGGCAGTTCAGACTCTGGTTGAACATAGGTCCCTACCAAGGTTAGGTGCTTTTCTACAAATAAAAGACAAATTTGTATGTCTCAAAAAAAGATAACATCGTGTTAACGATATTCGATCCGGGTTACAACAGGTGTTGCTTCCAGCAGTACCCAGAGGAAAGAGCAGCGAGTGAGGAGCTGTCAACGACGACGTGCCGGCAGTTCGCGATACCGTCGCTTCTCGATGTACCGTTCGAGAGAGCTAACAGTGAAGCGGCACCTGCCGCCACCGCACAGAAAGGGCTATCAGAGGGTCATCGATTAGAAGCCTCGCCGCCGCCGCAACCGTCGCCAATACCATCGAAGGAAAGACCCTCCTCCGATCCACCAGCCCAGACGACCGTACTTCAGAAGAAGAAGCCGAAGAAAACACCAAATAAACTCTTCTTGGACAGCCCTACAGCCATAGAGCAGGCAATGTCACGAGAGGACACCAGGGAGAAAGTGCCGCCGGTAATCCTTCGTCAGAAAGAGAACTGAGTCGCGTTCTCCCAAGAACTTGACTGACTACGGATCAGCTTCACGAGAGTCAAGGCCTTTAGCGAGGGAATCCGGATCCAGCCTGCCTCACTCCAGGACAGAGACAGACTTATGGGGTATGTGGATAGGTGTGGTACTCCGTATCACACCTATCAGGCAAAGAGGGAGCGATTGACTAAGGTAGTGATACGTGGCGTGCACGTAGAACTATCCCAGGTCGACGTAAGTTCAGAGCTAGCAATACAAAATATTAAAGTACTTTTCGTTTTCAGGGTGCTGCTTCGTGTGACTTTAGAAGATTTTTGGCGGAAACCCGGGATCGGGCAGTGTCACCGGTGCCAGGGTTTCCGTCCGCACAACGTTGCTACAGGGCGGAGTAAAGTGCGCCGGAAATCAACACGCCGCAGGGACCGGGCTAAGTGCGTTAACTGCGGTGGGGACCACCCCTCTAGCTACAGAGGCTGCCCGAAGGTCTCTCGACCTTCACAGGGGAAAAGGACGGAAGGACAACAAAGACCGAAGAGGACATCGCAGACTGTGGCGCCTTCTTCAACTCAGGCCATCGTCAGTTACGTCCGAGCGGAGACAGGAAAAGTTCAAAAATCGGAAAAACCGAGAGCGGCTCTCGCTGCTGTCGTTGCCCGGCCTGATCAACCCGCCATAGGTTTGGACTACGTATTGACCCTCCTCGGCGGTAGCAATTTGGAGAAGTCCCTACGCGGCACCACGCTCAGGCGAAAACTGCGATAGACCAGTGGGGAGTGATCCTCACGCACGGTTAGAGGTGTTTCCATTTTAGGGTAATCATACAAAGGTCCGCAGCGAAGACTGGTGCCCTAACTAAGTATACAGTAGTGATACTTAATTTAAATTATGTGCTCTTAGCACCGATAGTGTATTAACACGTCTAACACATGTGTATTTCAAATACACAGGACACCAACAGCATCAACTACAACCGAACGACACCAGGCCAGCCCACACGACAACTCACCAACGGAATCACAACTACAACGCTTCCTATTTTTGGACAAACCACAATAGTTATATAGGGTACTTTCTGGACCAGGTCAAGGTCACTCGCCTATTGCTTTGTATATGGATAGTATGTCCAATTTTCATGTAAATCGTAAGTGCGTGAGTGAGAGAGAGAACGTTTGGGGAGAGAGAGAGAATGTTTGGAGCCAGTTCAAACTTTTGGCGGGATATTTGTTCAAGGTGATCTAAAAATAGATATGTCAAGGTCATCATCATCATCATAATGCAATTCTTAGAAATCTACAAATAGGATCAATTCGTGTCAAGGTCGTATGGAGTGATAGACAGAGAGAATGTTTGGAGCCAGTTCAAACTTTTTGCGGGAAGTTTGTTCAAGATGATCCCAAAATAGATATGTCAAGGTCATCGTCATCACAATGCAATTCTTGGAAATCTAAGAATTCTATCAGTTCATGTCAAGGTCATCTAGAGTGAGAGAGAGAGAGAGAGAGAGAGAGAGAATGTTTAGAGCCAGTCTAAACTTCTGGCGGAAAATTTGCTCAAGGTGATATAAAAATAGAATCAGTTCATGGTGGGTAGGGGGGGGTCTATAATAGAAGGAGGTGAACCAGTCAGTAAATCAGAATTAGTAGAAATGAAAGTAGTAGTAGGATGCACCATCAGAAGAGAAAGTGTTTATTATAGAAAGAAAAAAGAGTTTGGAGGATTTACTGAAGGCATTAAAAGAAATAAAATTGGATTTAGAATGTTATGAAATAAATGAAAATGAAAATAAAGGACCCTCAACTTAGCGAGACAGGGGAGATGTGAAATTAGATGTTTGATCGTTTAAAAAAATTAACTGAATTACAAAATTTTTGTCTGGATTGTTTTTATGATTCCTATACTAGAGGTTCATACTTAAAATTATTTTTCGGGGTATGACATTACTCTAAATGTTATCGAATAAAAAACGTTTGAATTTATTAATACACGATTTTATTCCCTCGAAAAATGCTTTTTTTTTGTTTAAAATAAAGAAACAATTTTTTTCTATAACTGTCAAAAATCTTTATAATTTTATTATTGTCAGTGTACGAAATGTCAATTTTTTTAATTGCAAACTATTTTTTCAGGTTTTCCTCGGCAACATGCGCAAAATATTTTGTACACTAGGGCGTAAGATAAATTGCACTTGAATTAAGAAATACACAAATGATACTTTTAATTTAACGAAAACTAACAAATACTAACTAAGATAATATAGTGTATTTTGCCAATACTACTACTAATATTCCAAACTGTAATACAAATATGTAACTATTCTTTTTTATTTATAATATTGATATTAATAAACCTAGTATTGTAAAACATGATGTTTCCATAGGTACGATTTATGTTGCAACATTTAGGAAATGCGATTCATTTCAAATATTTAACAAACTTCAAAGAAATTCTCAAATATAACAGTTATAGGAAAGATATTGTTTGTATTTCGTGGTAAAGTTCATGTTTTATGGCACATTTGAATGAATTTTTATTATCTCATGTTCCATTTACAAAACACTCATTTTCACACTTAATACAAGAATAACTATTTTATCTGGATTGTTTTCATGTATAAAATATTCTTTTAACTTTAGCCGAGGTTTCATTCTTAAAAAAATATTTTTTTTACGGGGCGAATGTTATCGAAAGATTGTTCTACATACATAATATTTAGGTTCATTTAGAGCGTTAAATACAAAGAAAAGTTTTATTCATGAATGCAATTCTTGGAATTTAACTGAGTATGAATGCAAAAAAGCTTTATACTTTTGCACGTGTTATATTTTTTTAAATGAAACTATTCTTGTAATAAATTTCTCGTAAACTGAAGTAGTTCTATAAATAAAGTTTCAGATACAACTGAAAGAAATGGTGAAATTTTACTTTCTTTTCAGTCGTTTGAAATTATACAAAAAAATTACAACTTGCTACTCTAGACCTCTTTTATCAAAATCATCGTTAGAAAAATTGTGCAAACCAATAAAAAGAGCATTAATATTCACATTTCTGATAAATGTGAGAAAAGAAAAACGCAAACGCAGTGTTAAGCTAGTAGTAATTGTAACTTGTACAGAATTAATATAAAGCTGATCCATTCAAAACGCTGTATATAGTGCATTCCTTTTAGCCAAGAATGTAAGTTTAACCTTGTTTGAAATGAATTTACACTTGTTGAATATTTTTCACGCGCATTCAGTTGATTATTTTTTTATATACGTTTGTAGCAGTAACTGCATGATATCCTCCTTCTTTTCTGTAACGTTAGCAGATTTTTCAGGTATGTAGTGTTAGAGTGTGAATATTAATTCATTCATTTATTATCTAGTAATAGTAGTCACTATGGCTTTAACTAACAAAAAATCCAAACTATCATTCAAAAAGAAATGTAATATATTACATGATATCTTAGTGCCAATATCGAGCCAGCAACAGCAGCTACCAATACCTTCAATTGAAAATATTACAATTATCTCCATCAGAGATAACTTACCTTTCTATATTGAAAAGTAAGTATACGTTACTTAATTTAGTTCTCATTTACTGATTATTACATTACTATTTCTTCAGCATTACCCCCGCAACCACTATCATAGCAATTCCGGTACAATATGGAGGGAAAAATTTGATGCTAATCGCTGAGGAAGCCGGAGCACATCTTCCCAGTACCTTGGAACAGTTCAAATTAACAGTGCTAAGTGGTTGCGACAAATTTTAAACGTGTTTGTACAAAGTGAAGTGTCACAAGTGTCTCGTGTCGAGCATCTAAGTGTCGAACTAGCAGAAGCTACAAATAACTTAGAGAAAATAAGACGGGATATAAGAAATGGCGAAAACGTCTTACAGACACTAGACAATTTAGATGTGTAAGGATTTTTCTTAATCTTTGAATATGTAGTGTTGTCGGTCAAGAATTCAAGAAAAAAATTGTGCAGTGATTGTAATAATGTGATAATTTGTTCAGTGATTCCATACTCGTATTGGATGTGGTCTATTTTATAAAAGATAAATAAGCACCTAGTCTGACACCCAAGTTGTATATTAATCAAAAGGTTACAGATGAAAATAAGGTATTGTTTACTACTTGCTGACATGTGTTTCGATCATATAAATTGATGATCATTACCAAAGCTTATCTCTAAAACAATAGATCTTAAACACAAAATGTAAATTTTATAATAAACCTAATATCTAGAAAAGTTGATTATCCACATAAATATTTGTGTGTTTACTATAAGTAAAAGAAAACTTAAAGATCATGTTTTTGTGGGAACTCAATTACAATACACGGAGAAAGAAAGTACATGTTGTCGATAACCACTAATATATACTTATAACCCTTATTCGTTTGGCATAAGTGCTAAATTCAGCCAAATCTGCTTTCCAAAGGTCATCGAAACCTCCAACTTTTGTATGCCTTCGTTTAAAATCTTTTCGGGCAGGTTTGTGCAATTCGTTGATGAGTTGTAATTTAGACATGGCACTAATTTATCTATAATTTCTTTAAGTTGATCTAGTTTTTGCTCCAACACTAGATAAGTGTTAGTATTTCTTTTTTTAAAAGCTTTCTGAACTGCTTATAGAGTAAAATCAAGGTATCCTTTACTTATAGCATCACCGGCTTCTTAAGGGCCTGCCAACTGTGTCAAACGGTTTCCATCCAAATTGAACCTTGTTGATAAATAGTATTGTTTGGTGATGACATCTTGAGGATCTATGGGATTGGCAATATTGCTGAGTCTCTTATTCTCGATGTCAAATTGATTATCATCAATCAGTTTAAACTGAGGGGTTAATTTCTTGAATTGATACTGGGCATGTGAACGTCCAAATTTGTCAAAGGGCATTTTAGTTATGATATGTCGTCATCAATGCATCCTCAATTATACTGTTTAAAAAACGACTGTTCGGTTTTTAAATGTATCCATCTTCATATGGTTCTTCTACAATTGATATTATGTGATTTGCGACACCTGTGTTTCACGCCAACTTTTCTGCCCAGAACACCTCTAGATCACGAATTAGTTCATTTATATAATTCCAATATTTATGCTCAATCGGTCTGCTTGTTAATTATCTAAAAATATAGCTCCACCTCCTTTAGTTGTGGGTGGTGATGATGATCATGATGACAGCAAGGGTTTGATTATTTGTGTATACTTTTTGGTGCGGCTTCCTCGAATTTGTCCTCTTACATCATAATCTCGCCTTACGACATTCGTAGCTTCTAAAATACTTTTATATTTGTTTCTATCTCCTGAATTTACTAGATTTAAATTGGGCTCATTCATAATAAGCAGATCATATAAACCTGGAGTCCCATTATACGTGACACTTTTAATAATTATATCGTTTTCTTTAATTGTGACGAGAGTATTACAAATTGCGCACTCGTCAGCTTTGGTATCATAGTGGAGGACTCCATAAGTATGATTAATAGCACCTTCATCATCCCTTATAATACGTTCAACGTATATACGAGATAATTCATTGTACTGCTCGAGAAATTCTTCTTCTGAGATGGGTTGATTACGGGAATCATCTGCGATACTAAGAGATTCTTCTTCCTTAGTAATAATCTTTCCTACAACAGATATATCTAAGAAAGATGGTGTAAGAAGAGCTGAAAAAAAGGAGTCTGAGCTACAGGGCTAGTATCACCCTTTCTTGATTCACCTAATGACTATGAAGTTAATCCTGGAGTCCTTTGAACTTGACCTAGCAGGCTAGTGGGAGTAGTAGTAGTAGTAGCCTATATCCTTCATTGGAAATATGAGCAGGGGTGGTTTTTTGGGTTTAACGGCAATGGTCTCCCATTTAAGCGTTTTAATTTTATTTTATCAGGATCGATTTTATTTACTATTTCAGCTAGAAGTTCTATTAGGCGCTTATAAGTTCTTTCAAACATACTTTCATTATCAATGCGGACACTTTTAAGACTGTTGTGCATCCGCTGTATAATTTTACCAGCCTGAATTAGCTTTTTTGTTTAATATCATCTTCTTATTATTCATTGTAGCAAAACGGGGGATTACTGAACACGTACCCGTTTACCCTGAACAGATACCGTTTAAACTAAACAGATAGATTAATACCTAAACGGATCAGTAACTAATAAACTACTGAACGCAGTTTAAGGTATTTTTATTTCCTATATCCCCCATTATTAACTCCAGAATCCTTGTTTACGACCATGAAACCAAACGGATCTACTCAGCACTTTGAATACATGTCCTGAAATAATCTAATGCTTATGATGGGACATACATGATCCTCATACATATGTTTTAAGTTTCATTCATCTTGCTCAAATAATATAATTAGATTCGCATTATCACGAATTAATTGCTTCGGAATTTTACTGTAAGTTTAACCCAAATAGAAACGGTCAATATGATTATGTCTACCCATAGAAGAATATGCCCTTATGTAATTTTGCTTTTCACAAGCGATATCATCGAAGATAAAAATAGAGTTGTATTTTGCACAATTAGGCTCAATCACATCTTGATTATCACTGAAGGTGAAGTAACCTATATCCTTCATTGGAAGTATAATTTCCTGTAAAAGATTGTACTTATTTTGATTCAATGTATATGTATATGTATATGTACACATGTTTAAATTTCAAACCATTTTTTCAGTAAGCAGACTGATCATTGCGTTTGTTTTGCCGCAATTAGAGGGACCGCATATATTTGCACGTATACTATTAGGAAGCAAATCATTATATTTTGGAGTACTAGACTTTTCATAATCATCAATGTTATGATTTTTAATTGGAAGTTTGTTGCTTCTGAGCAAATACTTCCATCTTTGGTGGTGGATGAAATAAAACTGTACGAATAATTACATTTTTATTTATATACTAGACATACAGTGTGTATATTATAATAATTATAATTTTTTCACTTCTCCAGTGAGCGGGCTGTACTGGACTGTAATGGAGAATGAGACCATAGACAACGATTCCACTATCGAAAGGTGTTAGAGATTCCATTTCCAATTTGATGTTAACTGTTTTTTAAGGATTCATTTTGTTTAGAGCAGTCCATTTCAAATACTGGACATGATTTGAATTCGGAATAGTTGAATAATGCGTCTTTCTCGTCATCTTCACCATAGTAATCACATCGGAATTTAAAAAAATGCGATAGGCAGGTACGTATTGGTTAGCACTGAAGTTCAAATGCATTTCTTCATAAGGATAATACTCAGAACTCAGGTTGTACTTTAAGGTTTCTGATGTTAATGTGATCAAAATTTGCCCTTGCTGATTTTGTGTATCTTTTACCTTGTTGGAATACAACAATTATCCGACGTGGTTTCTCCAGTTGCGTCAACGTTTTTATTGGCCATATGTCTGATGTTGCTTGCGTTAAAGCAGATAATTCGTATAACTCCCATTGACGAAATGGAACAGTAATAATAGAATATTTATTGGTTCCTTGAAACAAGTTAAGTTTCGTGGCATCACTAAGTGTTAAGTGTGGTACTTTCCATTGAATTTTATTTAAGGTTATTGTCGCATCAACATCACCATGGTAGCAGTTTGTATCTCTTCTGGATGGAATTGTAATCAACTTTTGATGCATGTTCACAATTACTTGACGATAATCCTCCATTACTCCAAATATGTGGTTCAATGGTATGCATACTGTAAAAGATTTTTCTCAATTTTGCTCATCGAAGTCTACTTGTAATGGTTCTTCACTCTTTGGTGACCACCCTAAATGATATATTGCTTTGCTCTTGCTTGCCTTATAAGAAATATATCCCTTAAGTGTAGATGTTATGCCCGGATTTCGGGAAACGTCCCCTCCTTGACCACCTAACTCATAACGAATTTCTTCAAAAAGAAAGTTGGGAAAATTATTGGACGTTGCATGATTTCCTATCAGCTTCTTTTTTAAGCTAACCTTCTGTGTACAGACACAGAAAACTATCGTAAGTAGCCGTAATTAGATCTTAGCTCTGAATTAAGATGCGTATTTCTTCAGAAGGTCCATACTTACAAGACCAATACGGAAAATAAGTTTGAATATCTGATTTAATTATAGTATCAAAAATGTACGTTTTGAAAGACGCTTAATGATTCGACCATTGTTGGTAAGAACTGTTAAACCAATTGATGTTAAAAGTATACTCTTCAGATGTTAACTAAGTTTGATGACTAATTAATGTCTTACTGTTGGGATGATGTCTTTTATATGAATTTTTGAAAGATGGAATTGGGCCTTGATTACTTTTCAGACCCATGTTCTTTTAGTTCATTTTCACCAAAGTCTATGAATTCACCCTTTTGATTAGTCTATTTAATTGTTATATTACTAATTATGTCCGTGTTTACTTCTACATATTGAGTATTGCTGGGAGTTTTATCTAAACGATAACTCGGTGGGGCTGAAATGTCAATCTCATATAATACTTTTGCAGGTTTCCCGTTTCGATAAGACCTCTTTATAATGTTGCACTCTAGGTGTAGATTAGTGTGTTTAACTATTTGTGATATCCATACATAACGGTGAACTTCTGAGTTTAGATCGTTCCACAAATGATTTTATTTCTGCTTGCATGACTTTACTTCCTCTCAATTGCACTACGATTAAACATTAAAGCATGCGTAATTTACATATGGTTGGGGTACTATTATTACAAAGAAGATGTTGTTTGTTGCTTTTCCGACTGCACCCAAACTACTTATGAATACATCCTTCGTGTTTAGCAGCGTATTAAATTCTTCAATTCGAGTTTCTCCTTCTTTGAAATAATCATAAGCGTTATAAGCGTTGTGAAATACAAATTTAAACTCATCCGTTTCCAAAACTATATTAACACCTGGTATTAATTACTG
Organism: Vesta saturnalis; assembly: GCA_036346205.1. Taxonomy (NCBI): domain Eukaryota; kingdom Metazoa; phylum Arthropoda; class Insecta; order Coleoptera; family Lampyridae; genus Vesta; species Vesta saturnalis. Next base: position 695,594 of record JARFJB010000114.1, on the reverse strand, counting down.
CCATATTAATGACTTTATATTTTTTCGATACCTCTAGGTCACATGCATTTTTATAAAGTTTACAATAGGTACTGTGGTTTAATGCTGCTAATTCCATGTTTACCCACTTACAACTTGCTAAGTGACTGACTGATCTCAACACACAGCTCGCTGCAATTTACATACGAAAAAACGTCTCCTTCAGTACCTACGATGCCAGTGGATTTCTAAGACTTGCCCCTACAGGTGACCTTGAAAATTGATTAAAGCTTTCTCATTCATAGCCAGATATGAACAAAGCTTTTCTTTGTATTTCGCCATTTATGCTCTAATGAACCTAATTACCAAGAATTTCAATATGATTATCACCTTGACATGAACTGATTCTATTTTTAGATTTCTAAGAATTGCATTATGATGATGATGATGACCTTGACATATCTATTTTTAGATCACCTTGAACAAATCTCCCGCTAAAAATTTAAACTGGCTGCAAGAGCTTCAAACATTCTATCTCTCTCACTCCAAATGACCTTGACATGAACTGATTCTATTTTTAAATTTCTAAGAAATGCATTATGATGATGGTTGTAATGAGCCAGAATTGAGTAAGACAAATAAATTGTTATGTTAATAAAAATTATTAAGATAATGTTTAAATAATAATTCATTTTATTCCAGTCCTAAATAAATGTAAATAATCGGTACTTTTGCGTGAGCACCGGTACCCCACTTTCACGATGTGCAGAAACGTTGTGAGATTTCCTACCTAAAACCCCACTCATTCACAAGGTTTATAAGCGAAAATTTTAACTTTTACTTTGGATTGTGTTTGTAGAACGCTTCTTTACAAACACTCTCTCTCTCCTGCCTGTCCGTTTGTAATAATTTATTATTACACCTGAAAGTATGTCTGTAAAACGCTTCTCTACAGATACTCTCCTGCCTGCCTGTTTTGTAATAATTTATTGTTACACCTGAAATTGTGTCTGTACAACGCTTCTCTACTGATACTCTCCTGCCTGCCCGTTTGTAATTTATTATTACACCTGAATTCCATTTGTACAACGCTTCTCTGCAAATACTCTCCTGCCTGTCCGTTTGTAATAATTTATTACACCTGACTTCTATTTGTAGAACGCTTCTCTGCAAATACTCTCCTGCCTTCCTGTTTTGTAATAATTTATTATTACACCTGAAATTCTAATTGTAGAACGCTTCTCTGCAAATACTCTCCTGCCTGCCTGTTTGTAATAATGTATTACACCTGAAATTCTCTATTCGAGAACATAACCGCCTGACCGCTCTTAAAGCAATTTCAATTGAATTAAATAGAATTCAAATATTCCGAAGTACAACCAATTTTTACGAAAGTAGTTGCAATACCTAGAAATTCCTATTAACAAACCATCCTTAAGAAAGCAATTGAGGTCAAAGAGGTTTTGCGTATTATACTGATCTTAGGTAGATTGACTGGTTAACACCGGCCGTCACCGGGATTATTATAGGGCTTCTTCCAGCTAATGGGGCTCTAAGCAACGTCTGGTTGCCCACTCACGAGCTATAACCTTAAAAACGGCAATTTACAAATCCAATCCTGAACCCCTGTATATAGTTGTATATATTCAGAGTGTCCGATACAGCTCTGAATAAATAGAATCCCTAAGATTCGTTAATTTAGACTATTGAGCCCACTGGCTTGGCTATTAACCAAATTATAAACGAACACCCAATATATGCTGAACCCCTGTATATAATTCTATATATTCAAAGTTCCGTCACAGCTTTGAATAAATAGAATCTCTAAAATTTTTTGATTTAGCTCGAGCTCCCTGCTTGGCTATCAACACTTATAACTTACTCCCCCTGTATATAACGAAAATACACCTGAATATCAAATCCAAATTATTACCGAAAACCAAACCTGAATTGTGTAAAACATTAAATTTATACAACTAAAGGTAAATCTTTACGTTTTACTTCACAGTAAAAGAATTTCTATTTTACAATAAGAAATCCATTACATTAAATAGATTAAAGCAATTTATTTTTGCTTTAACAATTAAAACTTTAAGATAATTATTCTTGGAAAATAAAATCCCATTTCGCAACTAAGTACTCACATTCAATTAAAGTGTAAAGAATCATCCTCTTTATACAAATAAAACGAAGGTCGCGTTACCTTTTAGTAGTGAATGAACTCTTGTCAAATTTTCAACAACACGTCGGAAATATTCCTGCATCATATGAACCGTTACAAACCGTAAATTGCGAATTCCAAAACATTGAATAAACCCTTGTACCTTTTAAATTGTATGTAGTATTTATAGTTAATTAGACTAAGTCTTTCCCTTAGTCCGTGTGTACAAACGCTAAAAATTAAACAAATCACCTACAACCGTTGCCTAACACGAATTTGTATTAACACTAATCGTGTGTAGGACCTGCTTTTCTTTAACCTGTTCCGTATTTCAAAACGTTACTTAAGAAAATATAAGTAATAAAGAGCCAGTCCCTAATAAAAATTTGAAATACGCCCTAACCTCGAATTTAACAAACATTGTCTTAAAGGTAAAATAAAATAACCAGAATCAACTCACCTGTCTAAATCACGGTAATCCTCCTTTTTGAGTTGTACACACACCCTTGTATTATTTTCACCTGAACACATCATATTTGTTTACAAAGAAATAAAACCACAATTATTTTAATATTTTTTTGAACACTGCATTATAACGCGTTTGATTTATAGGAAATTTCCGAACCGACCACAGATACACCGGCGACACCTGTCCGACAACATTATAAATCTTAGGATTATATCGCCGACATTTCAACGACACCATCATTACTCTGATATACGGTGGGCTGCCCAAATACCAGGCGCTGTATTAGAAATTATTTTGTTTATTTTTCCATTTTGTTAAATTTGAAGGCTTAATTTGTTTTACCAGAATATCATTTTTTTTATATTATTATTATAATTCCAGAAGTTTGTTTTAAATATATGTATTAAACCTAGGTAGGAAATTGTTTAACAGTTATATAAGTCTACAAAACCCACTTCCCAAAATTCCTGACCAGACGAGATTAAAAAGAAATCCACATAGAGGTAATTAGTAAGGGTAACTCATAAAAGAAACCTGCTCAAAATTATGGGTATTACATGGTGATGACCTTGATATCTCTATTTTTAAATCATCTTGAACAAATTTCCCGCCAAAAGTTTGAACTGGCTCCAAACGTTCTCTCTCTCTCTCTCTCACTCCAGATGACCTTGACATAAACTGATTCTACTTTTAGATTACTGAAAATTGCATTATGATGATAATGATGAATTTGACATGTCTATTTTTAGATCACCTTGACGAAATTTCCCGCCAAAAGTTTGAACGGGCTTCAAAAATTCTCTCTATCTCTCTCTCCAAACATTCTATCTCTCTCACACATTTACGATTTACATGACCTTGAACTGGTCCAGAAACTACCCTATATCACTACTAACCACAAATCTGAACTCAATAATCAGGGATAACAAACAGCCACGCAGCCCAAGAACCACGCAATCCACGCACTTAGAAGGACGCAGAATCCTGAGCAGCGCACCACCAACACTACTCAATACCTTATTACTTACTTCATTTTGTATTGTGTTGTCTTGTAATATATATATATATATATATATATATATATATATATATATATATATATATATATATATTAACTCTAAATTCATTTAAAGTTCAAGGGTTTAGTATTTGGAAAAACGCTTGGACACGTCGATTTTTTTAGTGGTAAAATTTTGTGTATAGGGTGGCCTAAAAATTAGTTACGACCACCACCTTGATTTTGTTAAATGAAAACGCCTGTTTTTTTTTCATTTTACAAGTCTTCTTTGAATTCTGAGTAAGTCTCATGTACCATGTCCTATACCTATAATCAACAAACGAGATATTTACAAAAGAAAATTGTCTTTATAAAACTGTCAAGAACACTTGCAAAATAATTTTATCCATAAACAATAGGTACATGTTTTCATTTCGTTGTGTATGTCAATTTATTCCCCACGACGAATTTCAACATTTGTCCTTTCCGAAATGGTGTATATTTGGATGAAACGTTTCCTAATATTCAACGCCTTAGCTATTGTCAAGCAGCAAATGGGGCACATTTTGTACAATTGATTTGATTTGTAATTATGTTTCTTGAATAAATTGTTCCTTTTAACAAAAAAACCAATCCGCTTTACCTGATAATTCCTCGGGATCTATTGACTTTAGGTGTAGGACATGGTACATGAGATTTACTCAGAATTCAAAGCAGATTCAGAAAATGAAACAAAAAACAGATATTTCCATTTGACAATTTCAAGTTGGTGGTCGTAACTTATTTTTGGGCCACTTATGCATAAAATTTTACCACTAAAAAAACCGCAGTCAAAAACAAAAATCGACATGTCCGAGCGTTTCGTCAAAGCTAGACCCTTGAACTTTAAATGAATTTAGACATAACTTCTGGTACTCACTATAAATATATATATATATATATATATATATATATATATATATATATATATATATATATATATATATATATATATATATATTTGTTAAATGTACTAAAAATGCTTCAGTATTGTTTCTTTACCAACGCGGGTTTCGGTTCCGAAGGTGAAGCACGTACACGCCGCGAGCTACATACTTCTTCTTCAGAGTGCTTCTATGGTGAAGGAAAACAACTCTTTCTCCTCTCCTTACAACTCCAGGATACTTTTACCCAGAGTTGAACTCCCTGGTATAAGGGACCACCCTTAATCGCAATCCCGTCCTCTCTTTCTCTAACCAACATAAAAATCAAAATCAAATTACAAAAAAAATCATTCCACCATTCCACCACCACTGTCTTCACCTGCCTTACTACACGTACTCCCGCACACCCGTATTCTTCCATCAAACAACTTCATCCCCCTATGTTCTCATCACCCTCATTCATTCTAGCTATATTAAAACATTCTTCCTACTTGCGACGCCCCTATCCTATTATTAGAAAATTTTTAATCTTCTCCGTTTATTCATCATCACCCAGTACACTTCCGACACCAAGACACACATCCATTAAAATGATCAAACTTTCACTTTCATGTCATTCAATGTAATTCAATTAAAATTCGATTGACAAAAATTAGTGTTTAAAATCACACTTTCACGTTCTATTAAAATGCGTTCCAACTCATGTACTTAATTAGCAACCCCAATTACTAGGAAATATTCCTGTATTCATTTAACATCATAAAATTTATAATGAATATAATTTACATTAAATGTGAATGAAATTGTGACTTACCATTTATTTCATAATAATCCCATTGTATGCATATAAGCCAGTGAAACCAAACACGTTATTTTTAGACCTGTAGGCCATTCGTAGCTGTATGTCCGTAAGTAGGAAAGAGTCCGAAAGTCAAAGATAGGGCACCGGATCCTTAATTGTATCGGTTTCCAATATTTTATTTTGATACAATTAGCTCAACAGCCACACAGTAATTACTATTGCAACAATTACAATAAATAAATACCTGTATAAAAATGTTTCCTTCCATACAAAGAGGCCCACAAAATACACTAGCTGTAACTTAATATCCTGCCCTACATGAAACCTAATAAGTATACCAAAATAATTAAGATTTGTGTGACAATAAATAGGTACGGAACTTAGTTATTAAATCACAAAAAAATAAATTTAGTTCCGGAAAGAGGTAAAGTGCGACCTTTCTTACGTAAAATTTTTAATATTAATTCGAAAAAAAATCTTGCAAGTTCAGAACTCCCAAGATCATCTAACATAATTTCCTTAATTTAATTACCACCTTATAGGTTTAATAGAGTAGTTCGTAATGTGAATATTGGTGTACAGTAATAAAAATTTAAAAAAAACACACAATATGTAATATGTTAACCGCCTAAAGGGCATATATGCAATACTATACACAAAGAAAGCGTATTCATTCGTCTAAACATATACAAAAAAAACAATCACCAAAAATGAGTACAGAAAAGTAATTACCTACCTTAAGTAGCAAAAAATTGATCAATATAATTTCTTTCTTTCCATCTTATAGCGGTAAATGCGGATACCACTAACTCTTAAATCTCCTTCTGTGGGCACGATCTCGCAGGACTCGGCAAGTTTTCTGTCGTCAATTTCAACTATCCGACTATTGCTTTAATTATTTATATATATATATATATATATATATATATATATATATATATATAATATCATATATATATATATATATATATATATATATATATATATATATATATATATATATATATCGTATGTATATACGCGGCGTGCTTTTAAAGGAAAGACTGTTTAGAAATAAAAATAAAACAATTAGAGCTTTTCTTAATGATTTTATTTTTACATGAAAGCCTATATTTTAATCTACAGTTCTACATAATTCCACCCAATATTAAGGCACCTATCGTATCGTATAAACCGCTTATGAGTAGAATAGTTTCAAAATGTCGTGGCACTCGCCCCTCCAAGCGCATATGATTCAAACGCATCGAAAATATTCGTAAAATATGCTACTATTAGTAGTTATTTCAACGTTTGTGTTCTGTCCTATTAGAAGTATTTGAAGTTATAATATTATAATCAGATTGAGAAGCTTCATTCAAGTTTTTTATAATACACATTTACACCTATAATCTAAGAATTATCTAACAAATAATTTTTAACATTTTTTAGTCGGCACAATAAACTAATAGTGTGAACTGGATAAATACTTGTCATATTTTAATAACACTTTCTGACAGATATTTTAATCTAATGACACTAATTGATTGATTCCTGTTAGTTTTCAAAAATATAAATATTTAGACCTGCGATCAACAATGAGTTTTAAGAATTTACCTATTCGATGATTGCTAAGATTAACAACAAGAAATCTTATCAGAAGTTATTTTTATTTTCTGTCTATCTGTTGGGTGAAATTAAGAGTTTATAAAACTTCATTTTCGCAAATCCTTGATAAAAACAGCAGATGTTGAACAAGTTATGTTACTAAAAATTATTATTAATGTTATTAAATACATGAATAGTTTACCTCGAGTAGGATTTGAACCTACGACCTGTACTTTGCTAGAGTAAATATGTAATTAAAAATTATTATTAATTTTATTAAATACATAAATAAAAAGTTTACCTCGAGCAGGATCTGAACCTACGACCTGTACTTTGCTAGAGTACCGCGCTAACCAACTGCGCCATCAAGGTTCAAGCCCCAATCGATGTAAATTTTGTCTTTATGTATGTAGAACTGATGTAAATTCTAAATATAATGAGATTACAATCAAATTACTTATATTAATGGAATGTGAGCCTGCAGTATCGCAAGGATTCACACATATTTACTTTTGAACTTATTCGTTCATAACAAAAACTTATAATAAATTAGGTTATGTTCACTAACTAAAAAAAATATTTTAATGCAAATATGAAACAGGTAATCCAATACATACCTAAATTGAAATTGTTACAAATTATTGTTACACGTCCAAACCGCACTAGGCGTCGTGTATGCTTACTAATGTAAGCGGGTAGCCAAGCCAGCTAACAGGGAGATGGGCGTGGTCGAAATAATAAGTAAAATGAATGATTAATATGCTCAAATACCTTACACCTACATTCAAACAGCTCAGTCTGCGAAAATATATCTCTAGGCGCCACCACAATCGAAACTTTGCTAAAATAATTGTCTTAAGCTGGATGTTAATTAACCCTACTTGATTGTGGAAAGTAGGATAGTGCTTACTCAGTAAACTCTCACACGAGGGTTCTAAAACAACCACTCGTCCAAAACAACTCAACTCAAATATATTTAGTACTACCCAGGTTATTAAAAACTTTTTGAATACACCCCGTATACCAAAACTTCCAAAATAAAATTGATTATTCAAATTCATTCAATGAAAGGTAATTAATTTTTACAATTCCCAACCAAAAGAAAATCAATGTCATCGGCTTAATAATTGTTACTCCAATATAATAATGATAAAATGCTGCACAACAGTCAAACGAGAATAATCCTTGAAGGTTTAATATTCCTAACATGAACGATATCTTTTAAATTTAATTTAATTTTTATAACACTTCTGAATCGTATTTGACATTCGTAAATATGTAAGTTTTCAAAACTCATCTCTCTTAGTTATACTTAATGAAATTTTAATTAACAGCTGATCCGTCACTAGTGCATTGAGCTAATGAAACTAACATGAAAATTTTGCAATCAACCTGGCAAATATAACCATCAGAATAAAATTTAATCATAAATTATATATATATATATATATATACTATATATATATAGTATATATATATAATAATATTATATAACTATATATAATATATAGGACTACTTAACATAAAATGATAAACAAATGACAAAACAAACACAAATATTTTACATATACGCACAACAAGTGGTTGAAAATCAAAACCACAGTCACTACCAATTTCTGCAAAATTCTTAATACTAAAACAACCAATCAAAACACTAACTCGAGAACGATTATATTTTCCTTCAAACTAATTAATATTTACTCAACATTACCAAATAAACTAAACAAAGTATAATCGTGCTTTACTAAATTTTCAAAGTACTTAAATATATTCTTACTTAAAATTGTCCATTAATCCTACGCTCTTCTTTCATTTCTTCCCGTAAATCAATTTGTAGTCCATTTGTAATCCTTAAATTGCATGAAGCACATAACAATCTTCACAATTTCAAACACTTATTCCTTTCTGTATTCACATAGTCCAATAACACGTAATAATCTGTACAGTTTGGTTGCTTAAAATTTCTAGCAACCTTTAGGAAATTTTAGTCCTTCCTTACAAATTAAACTTTTAATGTCGATAAATTAACATTGGCTTAATTTATACCAAAATCTCGTTTACTTAAAAGGTGGTCCCATAAATAATTTTAACTCAATATCGTACAAGAACCGCTGCTATCAACACTTTAATAATATATATCTATTATAAATCTGCTTACGCACTTTTATTTCTTGAAAATAAACAAACTAATTTTATCTTCAATCTAATTTAATTAGATTGTTTTATTTATGAATGTCTTATACGATTCATCCCTTTCGGGTTACGCAGTTGTTTAAACAATGACTGCCTTCAATATTATTCACAAATATAACTCCAACTTTCCCAATTTAAAACTAACAGTCATCGCGCGTCTCACCAAAACCAACAACCAACAACCTTAAGCTAAACTCGTCAATCTCTGACTTTCCTATTTATACCTTCAACACCATCTTTAAACATGTCTTCCTTCCGCGTATATTCTCCAATAGTATTCACTCAAAATTTCATAGTCCACTGTACTACATCTGTACAACCACGCTCATAACTACAATACATCGCCATATTTGTTCTTACTTACAAATTTCAATTACTTCTGAAAGGATTTTCGTCACATTTCATTCAGTAGCCACTCTGGACCATTACACAACTTTCAACATTTATCTCCAACCTGCGCTCGATCTCCTTCCGCAACCTTTGCAAAAATAAGTACCGTCTAAGGTCTCGAATTCCATATACATACACGTATTCTCAAAACAATTGCACAACATTACGAAAACTTTCTAAAATTAACACTTAAACATACCAAATCTTTCTCTACATATTTTCTAAAACATTCTACACTTATACACTCACATCTTCTGACCAAAATTACTCATTTATCTTCCAACATTCCAATCCTTACAGTAGGAAAACAGTAGCAAACCATTATCGTCCCATCGACAAATTTCTTTTCACATTTACATTCATCAGAATCCAATTATTCCAAACAAAGTCTCTATAACATTCAAATAGTCGAGATCCCTAATGTTTGAATTATAGTAAATCTTGTCTTTATACGTTATCAACGTAATTAGCGAATAAAACAAAGAAAACTGAATTAAGCGCTCTAAACAAGCCCTTATAAAATTTTATTCACCAATAAAAAGAATTTAAACCGCACAATTTGTCTTGACTGAATAACGTCAATTTGCACCCCAAAAAAGGGTGAAGACTAATTACTTACTGGTGGTCTATAGATACAGCCATTATGACGTTGACCTTCATATCTCTAGGCTTAAATCGTCTTTTGTAAGGCTTGCTAACTCTTGCGACAGCTCTATACAATGATGCTGTTTTTTTAGTTGAATTTTAAGCTTTGAAGGATGGGATAGATGGCTATGTTAGACTTTCGTAGGAAAATTTCACCACTGGATCAAAATGGTGTACAGCATCTCCAGCCGCAAACTCGCACTTTTATTAGCGCTTTGTTATTTCAGCTTATTTATTTAAATTTTTTAATTAATCATAAATAAATAAAAGATAGTGTTTACTTTACACGAAGTTAAATAACGTCTATGATTCTACATTGCGGAAGCGTTATCAACAAAGGTATTTTACAGAGCAACTTGCACCTAGCAACAATATAAGATATATTTCCCAGAAATCCCTTCAACATCTATGTCTTTCATTGTTGGGTGGTCTGGTTTTTGTATTTTCCCGACAAATATAAAACTAAAATGATTAGTTGAAGCTTTCAAGTTCAAAAACCAAAATCAAATAATCTTAAATCACCTTTAATTACAGTTGTCATTATGTTGAACACGTAGATGGCCTAAATTCGACAAATTTGAAACGTAAACATCAATAAAAAATTAACACACAATAACGTGAGGATCACAAAAGACGGATTGAATGATTGGTAATTTTACCGGCAAGCTTGAAGAACATTCACACGGTACTATGCACAAAAGCATGTTCATTTGTTGACTTAAATACAATTATGCAACTTTTATTTCAAAAATGCAATTGCCATTAATTTGCACAGGTTTCCAGTCCACCTTTTCATTCCTAGCTCACGACAAGATGTAAAGGAGGTTTTTATCCACGGGTAAGTAGTATCACCCCTACAACGCCCAGTCCCACCAAGAGATTTACGATTTTGACAAGGAGCGCAGGAGTGCATTCTATAAAGGAATCCTAGAGCGCGCTAATGCTGATTGTCGGTTTTTGACTATACTTTTTTTACAGATGAGTGTACTCAATAACGAACCAAATGTTCAAAACACCCTATTGGGCCCAAAAAAATCCTCGAGTGTAATATTAGTGCGTAAACTCAGTGTCCTCACGCAATTAATATCTGGGCGGGATATTTAACAATATCATTCTTGATTCGTTTGAAATCTAAGGAAATTTAAATTGAGAAACTTATTTAGGATTATTGGTAAATACAGTTGTGCGAGCATTAGAAAAAGTTGCAAGAGAAAATCAGATCTGGTTTCAATAAAACCGCTGTCCCGCACATTTTGGATTACATGTTAGAAATTTTTTAAATGATGCGTCCAAATCGTGGGATATGTAGAGGTGGTACTATAAATTGGCCTACCAGACCTCCTGATTTAGCCCCTAGCAACTTCTTCTTGTGGGGCCACCTTCAAAATAAAATTTATAAAAGGCGCCAACAAGAGATCGATTCTTTTTAAACTACATAATTGCGTCCTTTGTCTTAATTAGTTTCAACTTTTTGATCCATACCATTTAACTTTTTTGAAAATTCTTGCTGCATTGCAATAGTTATTCCTGTTAAAGTTAATAACATGGACGACAATTCTAATCAACGATAAACACTTTTTAAAATTATTTGACACATTTCAAACAATTGTAAATCAAGGTACATATTTAAATAACGTCAATCACTTATTTAGTGTTTTAAACTAAACATTGAATCTTTCAGTCTATTAGAATTGGCGAGCAGGAATCTACAAAATCGTCCATTCCAGTGTTAAGTCCCTATTTTTAAGTTTGCGACCAGACACCCGGTATATTGCTCCTATTAAAAATCACAAAAATAAAAAAAGGAAACAAAATCATTCATAACCCTTTAACTATTGGTTAAATTAAACCAGTGTATGCGAATATTTATGTAAATTTTAAATATAAAGGTAGATGTAAAATTCTGTATTACTGTAGTGCATTACGTACCATTTTTAAGGTAAGGTATGATTTATTTTTAATTTCTAGAAGAAAAATATCAAAATACATAACTTTTCACGTGCTTAAGTGGGAAGCGGAGAAAAAGGGGAAGGGTTCTCCACTCATCTAAGATACTTCAGAACACCGTCTAACCCAGTACGGTTCGGGCTTGGTTGAGAAAGTTTAGATGGTACTATAGGCGCCAGAATCCGCTCCACTCTAGTAGTAGCTGGCACAATTATCTCGACTTCTGGATAGTGATGGTAAAGGAGGTGAGTAGGGAAAGACAGGAAGGGAAAGCACACAGGGGCGAGAAATAAGAAGTAATCCAGAGTAACGACAAACTGTAATTTCTATAAGATTATATGAGGTTAATAAACGGTGAATTGAAATCTTTGATTTCATGCCAATAGAATAATAAACAAAATTTTTACTAAACTCCACAAAATAAATGTTTTCCCAACGTTCGCACGTAAGACGGGTTCTTTAAAATAAACCCAAAGAGTAAAATATCTCTTTCTTTTTTTTTCTAAAACTTAGTTTAATACTGACGTTTCCCTTCCCTAGAAAGAAAGATCTTTCATTTTCGGTTCGGCGAAGCTGAAAGGAAAGAAAACAAGCTAAATCATAAATTCCAATGCATACAACAAAAATTTTAAATGGTCTACAGCTAACCAAATTCACAGTTAACCTTGTGCAAAGTAAACTCTAAGTTTAGATGTATAGTTGTAAGCCACTTTGCTTACGATAATTAATGTTGTTTATTTTAAGTTGCTTCGGTCTAGGTCAGTCGGTTCTCATACTTGCAAAAACACTGTTCACACAGAAGTATAAGCATAGAACGGTTTAAACGTATATTATGCTAAATATTTGAACTTAAATTACCAATAACGAAAAATAAAAATAAAATATATCCAACAAATAAAGCAAGCAATTCTTTTCCTGGACGCCCGTTCTGGATGGACGGCACTGGGGAGCATGTGGTCGTCTACTGGATCCTGAGACGTTTCTGTGTGAAGCGGAATTAATATTACTTTTGTCTGTTTATTAGGAACTCGTATTATAACAAAAAATCCTAACAAAGATGACTTTTTAAAATTAATTAAAAACTCTTAGGACGACCCTGTAAACAATGGCAACTAGGAAGTCTACTTACAGTGCTAACTGGACCGCACGATTACGTAACTTATTATCGGGGCAACGTTCGCGCTTGCGTCTGTAAGGTCGGTTTCAAAAAAATCAATACGTTAAAGTAACATTGGTGCGCATGACTATTTTCATATGTGAGTTGGATTTCAGACCGAATAAACGTATTCCTTTACCTGGAATTTGTATTAAATGAATTTTTATATTTGTACGATATAAAAATGAAGATTTAAATAAACAAGATGCAGGCGTACCGGGTTCTGGTTGATTAATTACGGAAGTATTTACTCTAATTATTATGGAATAATAAATTTAATATTGAATGCTGACCAATTTAAATTGTACGACAGGAAAATGATTTCTCCATTAATTTGGTTTCGCGTTTAATACGTAAAACTTTTCTATTCACGCGAGAGTTATGTTGATTGTTTAGAAGGAAAGTAACCAAGATTAATTATTACACGAGATTTGACCACTACGGTATCGAAAGTAAACAATTATTTCAGTTGCTTGGAATGAAATAAACCAATATTTATTATATACGGATTATCCTCCGTATTAGAATGAAAGAATTAATGCGTACAGCGTTCGTATTAGTAATGAATCTGGTAAGGTGTTCAAACCTTCGGCAACGAATTAGTTTGTTGTTTTCAGTTGCGGGAACTAACTCGCGGTATAGGACGACTTTTTACCTCACTTCTATTGAGAAGTGGTGTTAGGAAAACTCACGTTGCGTAGATATCTGACAAACTATGATCGGCTATCGCGCAACGTTTTTACTATAGCTGGGGTACCACTCGATGATCTCTAAACGGCGTCTGGTGTTGATGTTATCTTCAGGTTTCGTGCGCTGCTTGTTTTTTTATTGCTTGTTTTGCCTTGTGTTAGGTATATTTGTGTTAGTAAGTGCAATATATGTTTGGTGAAGGACCCTTTATAAAAATCTGGGACTAACCCGTCGTGTGCTGTATAAAGGGGGCCCTCCGTGAGTTGGTAGAATTTAGACGACGACCTTTCTTCCCAACGGAGTAAGTTAAAGATGACTACGGGCGTCTGAGCTCGGCGTAAGACCGTCCTTTCTGCCTATCGCGTAATAAAACCTACGTGCTTTTAACCTCAGAGTACATCGACCAGTAGCTCGGTGATATAGAGATGCTTCTCAGGCGGAGTTATCGAGGTATCTTGACCAAAGACGCACGACGGCAAAAGATGAATATTTTGACAAATGCGGCGGTCTACAGATAGTCGGAATTAAATAACGCGATTTGTAGAGAATTCGCGGTGGGTGGGTCCGGCTTCTGTGCAGGGTTGTTTTGGTCCAGATTGGCTAAAAGTCAGGAGGGGACTCTGACGTAGAAAACTTTCGATGTCTTCGAAATTAACGTCGGAAGTGATATAAAATTCATTATTTGTTGATTTCTGAGAAATTAGATCAAGACGGGAAAATTAGAAAACAATTAATTCGAAAAAATTTTGGTAAAGGACGCCGGCTCTTTACATAGTTATATTTCAATTTACCAGGACATCCGCTAGAAGTCAATTAAGGTACAGGTTAAAAAGGTTAATTGGGTAGCGTTAGGGAACTTGCGGAGTGTGTACAATGCAGGAAATGTAGGTATAATGGTACGATAACAAGTAATTCAATGCTTTTTTATTTCTCAGAGAGTAGCTCGTTATTTAAATCACTTTAGAACAGGGGTACATACAGAAAGAAGGTAGGTACTAATGTAGTCCATGCAAGAAATAATAAACGTTCCGACCTTTTATCCGGTAGAGAATGTTACCAGCGTTGAGGTAGCAGTAAGATGTAGATACATCAGGTGAGATTAACAGCGTTTACACCTAAAGTCTCGTGCGGATAATGAAATGGTGCTAATGCCTTCCGCTAGCTGACAGGAACAGTTCGAAATTGGTTATTGGTGTCTGTCTTCGACGGCTAACAAAACAAACCAGGTATTACTAGCCAGTAATAAGATTTAAAGAAGACAGCTTGCGCACTTGCCAGCGGTAAATTATTCTTCATCCGCAAGTAATTACGAGCAACGAAATTTCGTACAGAAATTGTTCAGAAAAGTCCAGAATATGTTGCAAAACACTCTTCTACTTACATCCAAACACCTTCGACGTTATCAATTTTAGAAAAGTTTAAAAATTTTCAAGGCGCTGTCAAAATGGCTATCGACCGAAAAAAACAAGGAAATGTTATCGCTTTTTAAAACCCAAAATTGTTTATATGGACACTTCTGTTACCTATAGATAATAAAACAATATATTGTGTTTAAAATTATTTTAACATCTTGCCCTTTATCGAGCGTTCCTTAAACTGACGTAATAAACTGTCTTTAAATAGTTACACCATTTCAGGATTCCGCCAGCCGATGATAGCGTACCTAGGTACTTTTGTGAAAATAAAAATAACATAAAATAATTATGAAATGTTTTTAATGGCGAAAAGTTTAGCACGTTACCAACTGTAGTGTTAGTAAAATATATTATTTCAACACCTTACCGGTATAAAATCATTTACACATAGCTGCGGTGATTTATCTATTAGTAACATATGTGTTAATTGTTGTTTAACAAAACACAAAAGTGGTCTTGATAAGACACTGATCACTCTTTTAATTTACAGATGTTATTAAATCCTCCCTGTGTATATTATTAAAGAACTGAAAGAAATACTGAATGTAAGAGAAACACTGAAATCTTGAATATAACGCAGTTATGCCATGTAAAAAACGTTTATAATAACTTATGTGATTGTAGTTTTAAGGTGCTTTATGGTGACACAACCTGGGATGTTCACATTGTAGCTTTTAATTGCAATTAAATAAAAACTTTGAACACATTTAGCTTAAGTGGTTCTGCAGAAGCATGTAGCGAAGAAAATCGGTTTTACTGCAGCATCAAATTATTAATAGGCAGCAGATTACTGTATGCTTCCAGGATGGTTTAAATAAAGATTATTGAAGTAATAAAGCTAACACCCGGTGTTTTTCAAAGCTTACTCTGGCTTAATCAAGTTGTACAGAAAGGATATGGTATGAAGTTCTTATTAATAAATTAGTAATGGATGGAATACGAAGTATTGGATTTCAAAGCCGCTCCACCAATTATAGTTAATAATAGTTATGGAGCACAGTTTTCTAACTGATGTCAAACTGAAAGGTTTAAAATTTAGCAATCTTTTTACATAAAAAGTATGGCATACCTAGTTAACGTAAATGAAAAATATATCGGGGTAAAGACGTATTAATAGAAGAAAGTCCTTAGACATAAAGTAATTTCCATCAATAAATTAAGCTTTGAGAAATCTCACATGAGTGATTAAGTTTATAAAGTTCTCTTCTGTTGTTTATGAGAACCATCCTTAACCTCAAACGAAACGGAAATGATATTGTATTTGACAGCTGAAACGCCCCAGTTTAACTCAAATTTTCCATTTTCCTTTAGAGAAATAACCCACTATTTTTAAAAAACTTCAAAATATAGAAAGTAATCCAAGATTACGAAACAAATATACTGAAAGTTAGAAACTGATTAGAAAATTGAGTTTAATAATTCAAACAAAGGGTAACAGAGTTTCCTTCAAATTAACGCAGCGTCGTCTACCAATTTCATTTAAAATCGTTTATTAACCCTAGAACACCAGACTATCGTAAATTTTCCGAAGCGTATTTGATTTTCTTCAAAACAATTTATCCGCTTGAGCCCAGCGGGCTGCGTCCTTTCGTAGATTATTCTCCACCACTACTCTACGTACTGATGTATGCAGAATAGTTTAGTCAGCTTGATTTAGGCTACTTCGGAGTAGGGCGTCGTATATTTGACGATAGTCTGGTGTTAACGTTAGTTTTTATATTATTATTATATTTTCTCTTGGGATTTTATTTGGAAATCAGTTTTGTTATACGGTGTTGTGCGGTTTAGTGTTTTATGTTACGGTAAGTTTTAAGCCATGTTAAGGCGTACTGGGCAAAATTTGGTCTATTAATTTTTTTAGATTTATCAAGGCTTAAATTTGAGGACAGGCTAGTCTGCCTTGTTTTATTTTGTAATTTCGTGGAAGATCAGCTTTTGTCTAACGAGAGGTTGCAGTTTTTGTTAATTCTTTCATTTCTGGGTAAGTTTTATATTGTATGGTTTTATATTGGAAAATAATCGTAATCAAAAGAGAGCGATTAGGCTTATAAATGACCCGTCGTTAACTTCTCACATACAGTCCCTTGAGCATAGAAGGATGGTTTCAGTTCTATCTTTGTATTATCGTTATTACAACGGTTATTGTGCTGCTGAATTATATTCTTTGATACCATCTCGGGCTATCTTTTCGAGAAACACTCGGTTCGCTCATTCACATCATAAGTATGCAGTACAAATCTCCACTTGTCGTACCAAACGGGCGCAATCCACATTTTTCTACACGGCTTCTAAACTCTGGAATGATCTCCCTAGTTCCTGTTCTCCTCTCACTTATGATATGAGAAAATTTAAGGTAGCTGTTCATAGGCATCTATTGACAATTCATTATCCCTCTATCCATCCTCCTAAGTGTTCCTGAGTGCTTTAGCACGATAGGCCTAATTTAGCCTGTTCAGGTCCACAATCATAAAAAAAAAACGATTAATTCTGTTAAATGTTTGTGTTATGGCGTTGAGCAAAAAACCCCTCACAGATGTACAAATTCCTAAGGAAATTGAGAGAATAATGGAAGATGGTCTATCAGACGAGGAAAGTAATGAATCAGAAGACAGTGACATGGAAGAAGACGCAATTGAAATAGACGTTTTAGATTCTGACCATAATACTGATCTAAATTCGGATGGTTTGGCTGAACAGGATTTCGTAGAAGGAAATTTTCAAGGAACTGCAGCAGTCCAAAGTGATATTTCTTGAGACGAAGATGATATACCATTATCAACACTTGCGCAAAATCTATCAAATCCAAGAATTTCGAAACCGTCTCACACGAAGCTAAAAGGGAAAAATGGGCGTTTATGGTCTGCTGAAAAACCAATACAATCAAGAAGAGTATCTGCAAGAAATATAATCCATTTTATTCCCGGTAGCAAGGGACAAGCCAAAAACATTTTAGAACCCACAAATATCTTCTGTCACTTTATGGATGACACCATTATAGAAACAATAGTCTTATATACAAACCAAGAAATTGAGCGTAAATCAGAAAAGTATAAAAATAAAGACATGACTGTAGCCAAAAGATCAAAGAAGGAAATTTGGGCTCTCTTTGGACTTTTAGTTCTTTCAGCTGTTATGAAGGATAACCATTTAAATGCTAGAATGATGTTTGATGAACTTCTATCAGGTTCATATTATAAGTCTACAATGAGCTGTTCACGCTTTATGTTTCTTTTGGAAACATTATGTTTTGATGACAAGAAAACCAGGTAGATATATAGGTAGTTGTATTAGTGCATATCGTCTAAATATATTTTTTAGAGCCGGAGGCAAACAGATCCATTTGCACCTATTAGAGATATATGGGATCTCTTTATAACTAATTGCCGAGAATCATATACGCCCACATCCTATCTGACCATCGACGAACAACTGTTATCTTTTCGCGGGCGTTGCAGTTTCAGAATGTATATTCCAAACAAGCCGGCCAAATATGGGATTAAAATTGTCATGGTTTGCGACTTCAGTACCAAGTACATGATTGATGCAAGTCCTTATCTAGGTAAAGGCACACAAACTGGTGGTGTTCCATTGGCCACTCACTATGTCAAAGAATTAACCAAAAGCGTCCATGGTAGCAATAGGAACGTTACAATGGACAACTGGTTTACCTCAATAAATTTAGCCGATGAGTTGTTAAAGCCACCTTATAATCTTACTCGTGTAGGAACAATAAAAAAAAAATAAAATAGAGATTCCTCAAGAAATTTTAAAAACTAATGACGGGATACTCGGCACATCAATGTTTTGTTACGACCAAAGTAAAACACTAGTTTCTTACGTACCAAAAAGAAATAAAATGGTGGTGTTACTATCCACCATGCATGATGCTCCGGTATTAAATGCTATTACAGGTAAACCAGATATAGTGCATTTTTACAAGGAAACTAAAAGTGGGGTAGATACCTTCGACCAGCTGTGCAGCAATATGAACTGTGAACGCAAAACCAGGAGCTGGCCATTGGCTACATTATATGACATGTTAAATATGGAGTCAATAAACTCTTATGTTATTTATTGTTACAATACCTACAAAATAAGTAAGAAACCTATGTCTCGTCAGGATTTTATGTTGGAATTAAAAGATGGATTGATTAGACCTTGGCTGGAAAAATAAAATATATACCAACTTTGCACCGCCCACTCCGCCAAAATATCTCCAAAATTCTGAAGTTGGATATGCGTGAGCAAAGACCTATTCAAGGTGAAAAGAAACGTAAAGCTTGTTCTATTTGCCGAAGCCATCTTCGCCGGATGACCACAACTTATTGTTTACAGTGTAATCGATTTGTGGACAACACCGCTAAGACATATGTGTTTTGTGTAGTGATCAGTGAAATTTTATTGAGTTTTTTTATTTTATTTACTTACCTATATCTCCTAAATAATGATTTTTGATTTGCTTTTAATAAAAAAGAATTTGTAGAAAAAATTCAGATCTTTATTTCTAAGGTGGTAAATTTTACGAATGTCTAGTAACTACGTATAGCAAAATAAGTCTGGTGTTCTAGGGTTAATGGACCCCATTAACCCTTATGTGGCTGAAGGTGGTACCCGGGTACTTTTAGGGTATAGAATATGGAATATTTCACCTTTGAGAGGACGAATCAACTTGAGCTCCTAGGACATCTCTAAATATATAATTTTAAGTATATTTTGAAAATTTCAGATATGGAAACGGTAAAGGTATTTTTTACCTTATCGAAAAATGAACTCATCCTGGCGGACGGTGGTACCTGGGCATCACTGTAAATTATGTACTGGAAAATAATATTTTTATACATCTATTGTTATTTTTTAATGTTATATGTTACAAAATAGCATATAGATATAATGTATATATAATATACCTATTATTTATCCCGGCACTGAAGACATTCGACTCTTTGATTCGTGTGCTGCAGGCACACAGGATTGCTACAAATGTTACACATCTTGCGGGTTTTCCTTTTATCTTCCCGTCGCTGTTATAACACATTTTGCATATGCCTTTTACTGTAAAGCGACCAGAGGAATCCCGTTCAGGCACAGGATTGGAATGATGAGGAGCTTCTAGCGAACTTCCTAAAACACTTTCAATGGCGTTTTTCGTAAACCGGTTTCGCAATATCATGCGATTTTCACTTCTTTGGTTCACAGCTGGCAAGCACAGATCACGAGCTAGGTCTTTTAGGAAAGTCCTCCTCTTACTTGTGTTCTGATATTTTGTGGGGTTGTTTTCAGTATAGATAATGTAACTAGCCAGAGCTATGACATCCAATATATTGAAGAAAAAGGCTAACGGCCAACGGTTTGTTCATCTCTTGCTCGTGTATGTTCCCAGCATTTTATCCATAACGTCGACACCTGACTTGGTTTTGTTATAAAACGAAATTACTTCAGGGTATCATCAACTGTGTTTGTACAGTGCATCGTTGACAACAAAACTACGGCTTTATTTACTTTTGGGACATATGAGCACAGCATGGCATCTGTATTGAAAGCAAAATTGGTTGAAAAAAGCGGTCGTTCCTTTTTCACTAAAAGATCCTTGGGAATATAGAGTTTATTTTTTCTAAGCGTACCGACTAAAGTAAACCCATCTGATTTCAGCATGCGAGCAAGAGGCAGTGATGTGAAAAAATTATCGGTGGTGATGTTGCGGCCCGAACGTTTGTAGTGTCGACATAAATGCATTACAGTTTTTTCGTCGATATTTACCTGTCGCTCATTACCCGCTAATTTTCCTGTGTAAATTGACCCTTGACATGGATAAAAAGTTATAGCATCACAAACCCAAAACACTTTTATGCCATACTTGGCAGGTTTCGAGGGAATGTATTGGGTAAACCTAGTTCATCCGCGGTAGGGATATAGTTGTTCATCGACCGTTAGGTATTCATACGGTTTATAATATTTTAAAAGATTTTGGTTTAGCATAAGCCAAATGTCGCTTATTGCGGCAGCTTTATCAGTTTCAAGTCTGGCTGGCCGTGTCGTAGGGTTGTCGAATCTGGTGAAGCGAAGAATCTGCTTGAAGCGGTCTCTACTTACTGCTGCTTTATATAACGGCAAGGCATCTGATTTCCACAATTCATCAATATGCTCAGTATTGGATTTATGAACGCCCGCCATTAGAAGTATACCAAAGAAGGCATCAAGCTCTTCATCTGAAATGTTCTTCCACACTTTTTGTGTCGAATTAGAGTTTCTATTGAAATCACAATAAACTTGATTGGCTTTACGGTTAGTTTGTCGTATGATAATGGATTTCATTTTGGCTGTGAATAAAGTATTGAACGTATCCTTACGTGTATACAAAGCAGTTACTCTACTCGGGCTTCCTAAAATTTATACAAACGAGATTCAAATTGAATTAGAAAGAGAAAAGAATGCCCATTACCTGGTTCTCGAATGATATTATATGACCGGGTTTGAGACGATGGTAACGGGGTTTTGTTCCAGATAGTTGAATCACTACAGCGATAAACATCAGTAGGTGGTGGGGTTTCAGTAGTATCTGCTTCTGTAGTAACTTCCTCGTCGTCGTCGCTGTTGACCTCCACCTCTGTTTCGATAAGAACCTTTTCTCCAGTGAGAACATCTTCTACATCTGATTTTTCACCGTTTTCTGATGGCACATAATTTTCGTCGTTGTCATCTTCGCATTGATCACTAAATTCCTCATCGGAAGTTTCACACAATCTTTCGACATCTTCAGCTGTCATCCTTTACCGAATACCATTCATTATTACAGGAATATACATAATTATATATAGCGAATACAGAAATAAAACAACATACTTATCTAAGTCGAGATATCCTCTGCGATTGTATTGTGGGTTATAAACAGGTTTCCGGAGGATTCTAGTATTTTCTAAAGCTACGCTATTTGATGGTTCATTGTTTCCAGAAGGTTTGCTACTACATTTTCCGCTACCAGACGCACTAGTAATATAATCACGTGCAGAAGACATATTATTTCACCAATTGAACTAAACTGAGCACAATTCAATAAGATCACAACGTAGACTCGGCCGTAAATGAGGGATGACTGTACACAAAACAACTAATCATCACTATTGCTACGCACGCGCAGATGCACAAATATACAACAACCCACGTAACAATGTTAAAAATACACAGTGGTACCCAGGTACCACCTCTCGCTATGTACGTTGCATTATTTATGCAGACACATAAGGGTTAATCCATTGTTTAGAGTAATAATAGATAGTTCTCTAAAAAATTATTTAAGTAATAATAAAATTGAACGTAACGTAACTTGCACCTATAGCAAGTTGCCTATATGCTGGTATTAATGTTGTGACCTATCTTTCTTCACATTACCGCATTCAATTGTTGTGCCAAATCTAATCGTTACTACGATTTAATTAGCCTAATCAATTCAATACGCCGACACCAATCAATAAGGTACGCCCCTTGCCTATTCCATTTCATATCACATTATAATTACAGATTTCACATATTGCATTCACATTCCTCTCTTACAACAAACAAATAAATCAAAAATTTTATAAGGTATCGATGCAAACACGACATGCTTTGTTTTCTAGTTTTATGTATAATTTTGTCTATGATGATTTATTGGTATAAAACATATAATCCAATATCCTATTTTATTCAAAACAAACACTTGTGTACTGTAAACACTGTAAGTTAAGTCTAAATATGCATTTGGCTAAAACGCTTTCAATCACCTTTGTTATACGACCTAATCGTGAAGGTTTGGGTTATTCTGAGCGGAAGCGGAAATTCTCATATCAAAAATTTTTTAGAAAATTCCTAACGGCTAGTAAGGTTCATCAATAAACGTACCAGATTAAAACCGTTCACAATACTTTCACGTTTAATTTTCCAGGTCGAAGGAGACTGCAGCGTACTACTTATTACATGTAAAATATTAAATGCAAGTCACGTTCAATGCAAGGAACTCGCAAAATTATGTTATTAATTTTCCACCTAACTATATTAAATTATTTTTTCTCACATTTCCAAGGAAACAGTGGATCAATAGTGTAATACTCACGGAAGTTATAACATTTTTTTCTTAAGTGAAAATTCACAAACCTCAGTTTTGTTTTGTTCGGCAAAAACTTTTAAAGATATTAAGTTGTAATGCAAAAGGTAGGTTATTAAGAAATATTTGATTTACGCAAAAATATAGCTTTTATTGGGGAGAACTCAGTTGCGGTTTGTGTAAATTATAAAAAAAAGAGGTAATGAAGTTATCCAGTGGCATTTATTAGATTAGATGAATTTTGGTGTGCGTACTCTGTGATCTAATTAAGGGGATGCCCGTTTCTTAATTACATTACCCTAAAAAAACAGGGACTCATTAGAAGTATGAGTAAACTCCGTAATCTTGTAAGGAAACGACTATTGAAAGAAATTGTTTAGTTCTTGATAATGTGAGACATTAGCTCACACACACAAACACACACACACACACACACACACACAAAGGTTGGTTAATTGAATATTGAATTATATTGCACAATTGAAAGCCTTTCTCACTTTGTCCCCGTTTTGGTACATAAACTTTGTATTTATATATCTATTTCTACTGTATAACACACTAACATTTTGTACAGTTAGGTTTTAGTTTTCATATATAAAGATTCAACTTGTACGGCTTAAATTCGCTTAAGTGGGCACAAACAAAAGCAAAACAAGGTTATGAGTACGTTCGGAGCTAAAATGATGGTAATTCTTATGTAATTGAGAATAATAATCTCACAAATGTAAAAGTTTAATAACATTTAATAACACGATCGAAAACAAACCAGATTATTCCTTTGGAGTATTATAGACATAAGTAACTATTACGGAACTACTATGTAGAAAACATTCGTTTAAACCATTGATGTGATAGTGCCTATATAACAACTTATAGGAAGGTTGTTTAAAAAAAATAGCTTAGGTGATAGTATATGTAATTTTAAGAAGTGTTGCACAATAAAATAAACACATCTAATGTATGTATTAGGACGTAAATAACTTTTACGGGCTACAAGGGATCTATACGCCTTTTGCTTTCTATTTATTTAGAGTATATTTGAATCTATTAGACAATAATCTCTTACTGTGGGTACAGAGTACGTGCTACAAATCGTTAAATACTTTTCTAACTGAATTATATTATTTATGTCGTTAGCGTACGAATACAGCACCATACCTATTGTAAACTGTATGTAAATATTACAATTGTTGCACAAATGACATGTACAGCATATGATCGAGGCCCCCATAATTTAAAGTTTTGTGTCAACATTGTTTCCTTCTGAAATTGATGCAGGATTAAACTAAACGTGAACCTTAGATACAAATTTAACAATCAACAAGAATGTAAACAGTTATCTGTACAGTTCATCTCGTTTTCAGCAAAAATTTGGTTTTATAGGCTTGTCCTCAAGGATTTTGCCTTTTGAATAAACATCGGTGATGCAAGTGATAATACATAGATGGAGGTTGAGTTATACTTGATAAGATCTTATCCAATAATACAAAATACGTAGTTTTTGGCTAAACACCGTTAAAGGCAATTGCAAATATATATACTTATGGTCACCGGTAGTGGTTGCATGTGGTTATATGCACCCACATGTGGTCGCCGCCAGCGGTTCTTCAAATGCATCTTATTATTTAACTACCTCGGTACCATTTCTTTTTTGTAGTTTTAACAGAGTATTTTTCTGCTAAAATATGTTTTCGTAAAGTGTACCGTGTCGGTGATCGACTTTGATACTAAAAAATGTTGGGCTGTAGGTGAATGTTTGTTCGTTCTACTGTACTGCAACTGTCTGGAACTTAAGTGATTGGCGATAGTATAGAATTACAAGATAAAACCGTGCATTTTGGCTAAATTAGCAGCTTGCGTTGGAAGACTTTCTCATAAAACTTGACGTTACAACTCGTCAAATGGTATTTTTTGGTTGGAAGATTAGATAGCGTATTAAAAAACTTATTGGAAATGGTGGTAATAATGATCTCCTTCTATACAATTAAGAACCGGTATTGATACTGTCAAAAATAAGAAAGAACATAAGTATAGCCTTAGCGTACCCAGTTAAAGTGTATACTACTATTGTAATAGCGTGCTGCCGTAAGCACAAAAAATACATTAGGATAACCTAATGAAATCGATGAGTTTATATTATTTTGATGTAAGTAGCCTAATTTTAAATTTGAAGAGTTCCTTGTGTGTTATATCATTAAGCAAAGAGATCTAATTAGTCACTAAATGTTAGGTTGCCCTTGGGAGTACATTCACCTGTGAGTTGTTTAATAATCATGTGATGGATGTAAATTACATTTTATACATTTCCTTATATTGGTTACTTACTAATGGTACGATTTAAGAGATATAAAATTACAAATTGATAATTGCGAAACCTTATGCTTTGGATGAAAGTTACGCAATAACTCCATTTCTCTATTTGTCGAAAGTCTGCAAATACTGTTATAAAAAGGAATAACAATGTCTTAGAGCGAAAGAATTAGTATTTTATTTCTATGATTTAATTCGATGATTTAATCAGATTACGGTTTAGATTATTGGAGATTATTGAGTTCAGATATTTTTGGCATTGTTAGGGTAGAAAAGTGAAAGGGGCAAGGCAGATGCTCACAGTGGAATGGGACTGAGTCCTCTTATGGGTAGAAAATTAAAAAAAAGACAATTCCTGGAGGCGCCACTAGTGAGTTGCATTTATTAAGCCGTAACTCCAAGTTAGAAGCATTTGCAGATTATAAGGGAGGACCGTGAAAGAAAAGAAGCGTATGTGTAGAGAATATTTATCCATTTTAAAGAGAGCAAAATAATAGTAAAACGATTCAAAAAAGTGATTGGCATAACAAAACTATACATGTATTCAAAAAAATCAAAAGGTACTCTGTAACTGCCTTTTAGGCTTACGTTAGTTTTTAATATATGTACCGCCGTTTTAGCTCAAACCGGAGGTTAAAGGAGGTGGTTCGTTAATTAGAACTGATCGCTTGCAATTAGCTTTTTTCCCACACTGATCAATGATCGTTCAAAGAATTTTATACATATATTTTACCTGTATCAGCATAATAGCTAAATATCGCACACTTAAACTGATTTACAACCTATATATTTATAAGTGAGTAATTATTAACGAAACAAACAATATCCTTCAAATAAAACAAAAATCAACTATCTGCAAAGGAGCCCTGGGATTGGATTGTAGTTCCCCTTACAGTGGGCGGCAGATCGACTAAGGGTATTCGTGAACTGCGGACCCCTGGTACACTAGTTAAGTTAGCTGCGAAAATAACATTAAATGCGTGTTTACACTTTAGAAGCAAAATGATCTTAATTTCCTATATAAAGTAAATACAGAAAGAAAAGGAAAATTAAATAAAAATACGAGACTATTTTAAGTTCGTTCCTAACCAGCAAAATTAATCACAAAACAGCTGGTCTTACACGGTTATTGTAACGTTATTTCGAATTAGAAATAATTTCAGAGATTTAAAAAAGGGTTGAACGGTTTTATATACCTGGTCGCTTAGAAAATAGGGGATATGAAAGACTGGTCTTTATTCAATTCTTTCTATCTATTTTTATAATGTAAATTTTTCTCGGATTTATTTCATACAACTATGTAATATTTACAGGTATTTATTAACTAACGGTATTCTCCCCAATTAATGTTTAACGTTATTTACTGATAATTAGAATATTATATTACTCCATCGAGCCACCACGGCAGGCAAACAGTAAAAACACCAACACTACCGCTGGAAAGAACAAGTGAAAGTCTGCAATTCCTCAGTACTACGGAAAACGCACATTGCGAAGGAGCAAAGTCCATCCCTGTGAAGCTCCTTACAGAAAAGCACATGATAGAAAACAGCGGGTAAGAGATTTGCATTCCGTTTTTAAATAAACGGAATTGTGTGAATAGCTCCATTACCCTCACACACACACACACACACACACACACACACACACACACAAACTGTGAGAGAAAAAGATGTACACGACACAGAAGGAATCAACTCCGATCGAGAGAAATTTCGAGGCCAAACAGGGGCCGCCCAGTAGTAAAGCGAAAAAGAAAGCTCGAATCAAATTTAGCCCCTGTTAGGAAATGCGCCAGCATCTACAACACTAACATGCCGGCATAAATTAAAGTCAGTGGATAAAAAAATTTAAACTTTGCAGGAAAATTTACATAACGAAAATGGGAAAGTTTAATAAATTGGCCAGCAATTGAAATGAAATTGGCAAGGCGGTGGATAAACTGTTAGCACCTATGAAAAGAGACTTGGTATCACGATGGAGTGAGGTCTACTTAAACGAGCGTCGCAGCACGTTGGAGGCATGATGGGAAAAACCAATAAACACATCACGAGCTATTAAAACTGCAAATAGAATATCATGATTACCACAAAGAAAGAGATTGTGATGGAATCACTGTATTTCACAATTGCCCCTTTCTCGGAGCGGCAGGACGTTCAATCTCAAATTGAACAGGACCTGCATCATTCTGTAAACATTAGTAGTAGTCAAGTTAAGTAGCAACGTTCATAACTACAGTTTAGCATAAAGAAATTGTAACATAAACATTAGTCAACAGTAGGTCAATAATATCACGAACGAAACGTAGAACAATGTAATGTAATTTACGCAACTGTTTATTATTTTTAAATAGGACAGTAGCATAATTACTATAAATAGTTGTGATATTAGCTTAAATAAACGGTATTGAGTTATTCAATTACTCACATGGTGCAAAGACTAGTCTACAATCAGTATAAGTGACAGTGAACCCATTTTATCACCAATACACTTAATATCAAATCACCCGAAATTAATCAACCACACGAAGTAAAACAAATGAGATTTGTCTGTTAAATCTACTCGACATTGTGTAAAATACAATGTACTTTAAGAATTATATTCGGCCGCTCACACATGTGAAAGAGAGGGCAATTAACTTCTATAAATCTCAATTTGAATTAAACGTCAACGTATTTGAAAATTGAATTCTGCAGTATTGAATTCTGAGTTAACAGAATCCTGTATAATTATCAATTAATCCGTTGTGTCAGTAATGATTTTTTGATGTACGCAGTAGTACTTTTTCCCCCATTGTGAGGCAAGTAATGGTTTCAGCGTATTGAGATAATTAAAAAATCAATAATTTCGATGCTGCCTCCTGAACGCAGGTTGAACTGGGATTCCCAAGTTTCTCGCCACCGTCGTAGCGAAGGTTATGTTAGTGGGTAAACTTAACTAACCCTAAACTTATATATATATATATATATATATATATATATATATATATATATATATATATATATATATATATATATATACAGTGCTTTCATTTCAAAACTAGTCAGTCACTCTTAATATTTTTTAGCAGTGGAATCTCAACCTAGAAAAAAAATTCGTCAATTTAGATGTCGAGGGGACATTCAAAACAGTGTT
Organism: Vesta saturnalis; assembly: GCA_036346205.1. Taxonomy (NCBI): domain Eukaryota; kingdom Metazoa; phylum Arthropoda; class Insecta; order Coleoptera; family Lampyridae; genus Vesta; species Vesta saturnalis. Next base: position 666,742 of record JARFJB010000114.1, on the reverse strand, counting down.
CATGGAATTTTACTTTTACCCTTAATCCCCACTCCCTCACTTTAAAATTTCAAATTGCACTCCTAGCTTGTGATACATCGTTTTGAAGGTATTCAAAATACAAATCGAACGGCGTTCAGAGAATTGATTTCCATCGTCCCATTTTGAAATTACAGGCGAAATTGTCAATACTATAGGATCAAATTTTGTTCATCGATTTCATTGTTCAAGACAAAAACTGTACTTTATTAAATGCAAAATACAATCTATTCGTGTAACCTCACTTTATTAAGTACTCAAAATGTTCTCCATTCTCAGCTAGACAATAAAACAATCTATTAACGAATTCTTCTCTAACATTTTGAAATGTTTCCTCAGTAATTTGCTGGCAAGCTTTAGTGATTCTAGCTCTAAGGGCCTGAATATTTTCTGATTGAGGGTTACGATACACGATTGATTTTAAATAACCCCAAAGGAAAAAACCCAACGGCGTTAAGTCGGGAGCTCTGGCAGTCCATTCTATTGCGCCCCTTCTGCCAATCCATTTACCGGGAAACCATTGATTAAGCCACTCGCGAACACCCAACGCATAGTGTGGGGTTGCACCATCTTATTGATACTGCAAATTTCTTTCATCTAACAGTGGGTTGCCTTCTTCGTCAGCTTGATTTTTCTAAGGACTCGGTTATAAGCGGATTAATGTAGTTTTCTAATAAATTTAAATATAGATCAGCGGATAAATTTTCTTCGATAAACAAAGGACCTATTATTTCATTTCCAAAATTCCTGCCCAGACATTAATTTTTCTGGAAACTGCGTATGACCCTCTAAGAACACTTTAGGATTTTGAAGATCCCAATATCTACAGTTCTGTTTATAAACAAAGCCATTCAGATAGAACGTCGATTCATCACTAAAGCAAATATTATTTACCAAATTGCTGTCATTTTGAACCATCGCAGTCATTATTTCACAGAATTGAATCCTCCTATCGTAATCATCTTCAGAGAGTTCATGGAGAATGGTAAATTTGTAAGGAAAGAACTTGTGACGTTTTAAAGTCTTGTGTATGGAACCAACAGGAATATTCGTTAATGCAGCGACTTTTGGAATTGAAGCCGTAGGTTCAGCGGCAAAATGGCCTAAGACCTCAATTTGTGCAGCTTCGTGGAGAACTCGTGGTGTCTTTCTTACTGAGCCAGTTTCTTCAAATTTTTCTAGAGTTAGCACATATTGATATCACATTTTTTCAGGATGCATTTTGTTGAAGACTCTGGCTGTGCTACGAGCACACTTATTCTGGGCTCCATACAAATAAATAATTTCAACTCATTGTTGAATAGTCTAAACCATGATTGATTCTTGGTTTTATTCAAATTCAATGTTTCAAACTGAAGTAATGAATTGTCAAAATTCAACAACTTAACCGAAACAGACTTGATTATAAATCGTTGCAGTCGGCAATAAATTACAAACTGAAATAAGGCTTACCTTAACTGAACTCTGAAAGCAAAAATAATCCAAATAGATAAAACACGATAAAAATATTCGAGGATTCCATATCACTTCATATTTCAGTACTTGATAAACTAGGGGTATTGTCTAGAACAATGAAATCAATGAACAAAATTTATTCCTATAGTATTGACATTTTCGATTGTAATTTCAAAATGGGGCGATGGAAACCAATTTTCTGAACTCCGTTGGATTTGTATTTTGAATACCTTCAAAATGATGTATCACAAGCTAGGGGTGCAATTTGAAATTTTAAAGTGAGGGGAGTGCGGATTAATGGGTGAAAAGTAAAATTCAATGAACACTGTTTTTAATGTACCCCTCGACATCTAAATTGACGTATTTCTTTTTCTAGATCGAGATTCCATTGCTAAGAAAATATTAAGGGTGACTACTTTTGAAATGAAAGCACTGTATATATATATATATATATATATATATATATATATATATATATATTGAGTGTTCCTTTCACGGTATTTCTGTACATCTAATATACCTAGCTTTGTTATACCAGGTAAATGATTCTGAGACCATTTTCCTTATTCCTTGTTTTATAAACATTATTGTACAAATATGGATAGATTTTATTATACATAGAAGTCCCACACACTTTCTTTCTTGTCGGGCCAATATGCAAATAAGTGCCAGCAGTGGTCGGTAATAGGACGATACCGTTAGTATGGAAAGCTACTACATCTCCGGGCCACAATTTGTTTAGTAACCGGTATGCCTGCTAATTTAATTACTAAAAATAACAATACGAATGCCTCGAATCGACTAGGCTACTAGGGGAGGTCAAGGTCGAAAGAGACGGGCTCCGATGCTGACGATAGCAATGAAGCGAGTTGTTATGTAGAATGTTAGAGTTAAGCAGTAAGGAATTCGAAATTTCGAAATTAATGAATGAAAAGTAGCTTCATATTCTATGTGTATCAGAGACAAACCGCAAAGTAAAGGATGCCGTGGAGGTGGAGGATCGAAGTGTAGTACTATGGTCAGGAGATGAGACTAAAGTGCATGATGCTAAACGTTTGAAAAGATGTTTTAAACAGTACGAGTTGGTATCCTCCTTGTAATATGGGTTAAAATGAAAGTGGAAGAGCTGTGCACCGGTCAATGGAGAAAGAGACCAAGGATGTGAAAATGTAGGATGTAGAGAACGTGTTTAACGTATGTAATCCAAATGAAAGAGTGATAATATTGGAAGATATGAATGGCTGGGTGGGTATGTACAGATAACACACTAAACGCGTCCTAGGTAAGTTCTGATACCAAAAAGCCATTGAGAGAGGTGAACGCCTGGTGAGCATCTGAGTGGAAAAGACCTGTTTGTATCTTATACGTGCTTTAAAGATAGAAATGTGCATATGTACACACGACAAAGAGGAGAATCCAAAAATTCGATTAACTTGATAGTGTGTGATGAACGAGTTAGAAACCTGGTGAGAGATACTAATGTAATGCGCGGATCGGAGTATGGTTCGCACCAGTTAATCGCATCGAGTGTCTTTAGGGTAAAAATGGGTTTGGAGAAAGAAGGCAAACGTAGTGCGAACGTAGTGAATTAGGGTAGATAAACTATTAAAGAATAGTACGGCTATAAGTAGACAGAATAAACGTGCTTATTTGAATGAATCAGTAGAAAGACAGTATGCAAAAAGAGGGAAAATGCAGAATGATTTTGAGGGAAACAAAGAAACTCTTCTGAAAATGGGTCAAAAATGCAAAGCGTGTCCCAAAACAGGACGCAGGAGTATTGATGAATAGGAGCAACGAAATAGTATGGGATGATTGTGAACTGAGGAAATGGGAAGAATATTTCGGAAAGCTGTACAGTAGTGAGGAAAATAAGGCCGTAGGGTTCAATAAGGAAAATTTAGCAGGAATAGTGAATGAAACTTGGGAGGATATTGGGTTAAATGAGATAGAGAAAACGTGAAATACCAACATATGGAGGTGAAAAGCTTACACAATGATTGTGTGAATTATTAAACGTATGCCTTAAATGTGGAAAAGCGCCGAGTGATTGTAAGGGGGAACAAGAGTGAGAAGCTACCCAAACTAAGATCTTCATGCCAAGGAGAGGATATGATGGTCAGATGGTTGCTCTCCAGCAGGCGATTTAAAAGTTTGTAGAGAAAGCATATGACTGAGTAAATAGGGAGAAGCTGTGGTAAATATTAAATGAATACGGCGTAAGTAAATGGTTAACAAACGGATTAAGGGCAATGTATAGCGGTAGCCGAGCTTGTGTTAGGAGGTGTAAGTGATTACTTCAGTATTGAGCAAGGAGTGCGACAAGGTTGTGTGATGTCACCTGTGGTTGTTCAATGTATGCATGGGTAAATATGTTATGCAAGCATGTACCTACACAAATGGTGTAATGTTAGTGACGTAAATTCACGAATTCTGTTGTATGCAGATGACACCGTCTTATTAAATAAGAATGCGGATGAGCTACAATCTGCTCTGACGAAGTATGATATAGTCTATGAGAGCATGCACCTCATGGCAAACGTGAACAAGATTGGACGACGCAATATTGCTGGTTTTATCAATCATTTCTGAAACTGTATATATCAAAGATATAAAATACCAACATATAGACCTTAAATATATCAATTAGTTACGATTTATGCAATTTTTTACACAACGCATAATTTAGCGGCGGCAAATAATTCCTAGCATTTTATTTTTCATAGCTTTCCTGTAGAAAGTTGCTTAGTATAAAGCAAACTAAGCTTAAAAATTAATGAAATAGGATTGAAAATGCTGATTTTATAGACGCGGGTGGCTTTGAAACTTCTTTAAGTTAGAATCTATATATTTGGTAACGTATATATATATATATATATATATATATATATATATATATATATATATATATATATATATATATATATATATATATATATATATATATATATGTATATGTATATGGATCTAAATTTTTCCAGAGTGGATACCAACTTATTTAATATTAGTGGCTAGTTTTGTACATTTTAGCAACTGGGCAACAAGGTTGCTCAGAAATATCAACCATAAAATGTTGGAGTGGCATCCATTTCTTAGAAAACGAACGTTTAAAAATTTGGTACTGTTGCTAACGAATTTATTTATTGTGCACTCCTTAAAACAGGTTGAGACCATTTGGACGTTCAAAAATGTAGACGAATGAAGAACCTGATAGCTATGTGTTTACTCACGGTCTGTAAAAGATTGCATACAGTTCTATACTATACGAATTTCTCTCACTTACAATTAATATTGTTTTCATTTATGAAACAAGAGTGATTGGTAACACAATGTGCAGGATAGTTTGATAAACGTAAATATCAGTGAAATATCAAAAACCTACATGTTAGCCAGAAACTTAATCGAGTTGCCATAATAAACAATATATGTTGACACCTTGTAAAGGTCAATTAATGTATGGCGCGTTTGTTTATGAGTTATAATACCTATCCATCGAATGGTTGTACGATTGTCTAATTATTAAATTGTGTGCATTTATCGTGATCAAAGTAAGTCTACTGCAACCATTCATAAGACAATAAGTTGGGTAAAAGATTTCAAAAATAAGGTACTGTCCAGTTGAGATGTCCAGGTGGCAGGTCTCAAGCGAACTGTGTCAAAAGTACTCCATTTTTGGTCGATTATTGTAATATCTACGGTACCAGGTCGAATCTTAACGAGGTTCATCCACACCTTGAACAATTACAACTTGACATTTTGTTTCTGTCTGAAAACTCTTACGACTATCAATTTCTCCAGTACAACCTTCACTCTACCTTTTGATACAAAGGAGAAGTGTGTGCCTATCTCAAAGGCAATAACTCTTGCAAGAGGTTCCTTCTTGGGAAAATAAAAATTTCGGCGTATTTTGAGTCAAAGTTTGTCTAGTTGTAGATGTGTAAAATTGTATTGTCGCATCTATAGGTCTACCAATGACAGTAACATGGTTCAATAGTGTACTGATGCAATGTCTTTAAAGAATAATCCTTATACTAAATGGAAATACAATTAAACGATCAGAAGGCATGCAGGCCAGGTTGATGTTGGAAATACTATCAAGAGTATTATCACTACAGATGAAATTTTGCTCGATCAGTACAAACCCTAATGGCGCGCCACCTGCTTACCCTCATACGCTATAAGACCAATCCAATTTCGTTACAAGGTCCCAGAATTGATTTTCAGTGAACGTGATTCTAAAAAGCCGACTATGCCAGATGGTGTACCAGCTATTGTCTTACGGAAATGTTCTCTGACTCACTAGTCTTATTTAAGCTCTGTTCGATCTCTATGTCTCCCGAAGAATTTTCTTCTCCATGAAAGTTAGAAAATGGTCAACATACTCCCAAAATCGGCGACAAGATCAATCTCTCAAGCTGCCGACCAATTGCAATCACTTCTATTTTGTCTAATGTTATGAAAAGCCATCAATCAGCAAACTTCGCCTCTTCTTAAATCTGACAAACTCTTTACTGACCACCAATATGGCTTTAAACAGAGTAGTTCACCCTGTGAAGTTCTGTGTCACCCAGGTTTGGAATAAAACATTAGAATGGTCCAGATAAACAGTTATACTTGTTATAGATATTTCAAAAGCATTTAACCAAGTTTCACATAAGCGTTTACTTACTAGATTGGGTTTTTGTTTTTAAATAAAAACTAATTCATGTGGTACATACGCTTTTCTGATTTACATAAATACATTCCTCAACAGCCAACCCGATCAATTGGTTTGCAGACAACACTCTTCATAGTGGTTTATCTCTCATAATACTAATCCACTATCGATCTCAAATCACGTAATTAAAGCTGAATCGCCCATTTCAATCAACAAAAACGTTCAACGCCTCCTTGAATGGAGAAGTCATAATCTAGTTAAATATAATGCTAACAAAACTGAGTGTCCCCTTGTGTCCGCTAAGATTTTAGACATAAGAAGTATTTTTCCCACCGAGTAGACTTTCTACTATATAAAACGCAAACTCGACCTTATCTACAGTAGTTCTCATCTTTGGATTGGTACCCTCCAATACGCTCCCTATGTCGTTGAGAGTACATTAAACAGAACGATTGGACTTATATATGACTCGTTTTTAACTATAATTAACGCTACTTAAAAATGATAGAAATAACCACTATTTACTCCAAAAATAATAAACTCTCCTCTAAGATCTCTTTTACTAGAGCACACATATCAGCGCGTGGGTCCTACTGTTAATTTAAACATCGGTCTATTAATGACGAACTAACAAAAGAGTCCATAAACCGTTTACAGAAGTGGGATACTAAAGTCTATTTTAACCTGTAATAAATCCAGATATCTTCAAACAACGTAAAAATGTGTAACTAAATTAAAACTTCAAAAATTTATACTCTAAAATGTCCAATTTCTATCATTTATACTCCATTCACGATGCTGACTACTGATGAATATCGTAAAGTTTGATAGAACAGAAAATACCAGGTTGATTCCGACCACACATGACAATAGGGTTAATTTTCGAGAGTGGAGTCGTCGAAAACGAATCGGATTTTAGACATTTACGTCTTACCTGCCGCTACAAGATTACGCTTCATATTCTCAGGAATTGTTTCGGTTTCACCGCACGAAGGGTTTAAACGAATTTTAGTAATGTAATTCTTACGCTTTGTAGAGTTTAGAATAACGAATTCTGAAAGAGTCGCGAGAAAAGAGAGCATTCCTTGGGAAGCCAGGAGTTAACTAGGACGTGCGCAAGCTAATACTTGGTGGTAAAGTGGTGGCATTGGATTAAGCGTGCCTCATGCGCGGGTGTATCTGATAACGCGTTTGAAGTTTTTAGGAATTGATATGCCGTTTCGTGTTGGTGTGTATTTTAAGAATAGTTTACAGATCACACCTTGTTTTGTGTAGCTTTATAATCCTAATGCACTAGTATCACCCAGGGGAAAAATAATCGTGATCGATTTTGCTAAATAAAGTAATTAAGACGGTTGGTTTATTGAACCTGTGTTTATTGACGGGTACCAGTTGAGCAGACGCGGTTGTTTTAAATATTGAGAGTAACCTTTTGCTCCAAGATATTACGTAGACTCCTGTTGACGGCAATAGTATTTAGCCATCGTCTATCGCAGTATTGTTAGGCATGTATTTGGTGGAGAGCGGTCAGCTATTGTGCCGACAGGAGAGATCGATTCTAAGGACCGAAGTATCCCTTTACCATTTCTATTCATGCATCTCGAAGATATAAGGTGAAACTGTTGTAGCTATTTTAGTTTACAATACATATAAACGCGTCACCAGTTTTATATTGTTCACAAGAGTGTATGTTTACTTGTTGCAGAGGAATCTTTCATAGACGCAGTGGAAGTAAAACAGAGGAATAATTATACTTGTGTGTGAAATGAATTGTGTTCAAACCGTATTTGGAGATTAATATAATGACATTTGGTAAAATTAGTTATTGATTTTTTCTAAAGTGTTGGATAAAAATCCAACACTTTAGAAAACTGTTAAAAATACCGATACTAAAGGACGTTAACCATTTTTGTTTGTTTGTGTGTTGCTTATGTTGAACAATTTAGCCTTGCTGAGTACCACAGTTGAAGTGTTTTATGTCAACCAAGGTAGCGAGTGGGGTAGCTTTGTTTGAAATAGAGAGTGAATTAAACCTGATTTCAATACTTTAGAGATTCAATTACTTTTGTTTGGTAACAATATTGAAAGTTGACTTTAAGAACCATTCAGCAGTTAAAATGCAGTATTTGGAAACATTACGCTTCAGTCAACCCAGGCAATTAGCAAGGAGTTCAAATAATAGAGACGTCAAAAAGGTAGGTTCATGCATTTTTCCCTGTTTTATGTCAGTGAACCGTTTTTTATTTGCGCACCATTTTCCCGGATTGAGACAGAGTGGCGCCCAAATCATTTTTCGATTACGCATATCAATTAACATAACTACAATTTTCTGTAAAATTCACAACTATAACAAAAAGCTAGTTTGCCCTGTCTGTTATTTGCCTGTGCAGTAGTCTAATCCCACTTGATGCCGTTACACGCTGACAAACAAGTCGTATGTAAACTCACTAATCATTTTCTCAAATAAAATTGCAAAGCAAGATGAATTCAAGTGAAGGTTTATATTAAGGATACAGTCAGAATTCTCAAATAGTGGTAAAGAGTAAATACTTTACTAACTGAAATGTATAACGAATTACAATTAAGTTGTTACGTGCACAAAAGGATATTGGTAGAAATTGTGGCTAAGGTGCTGTAACAAGGAATAAGGAATTAGCCGGAAGCTCAGTCGGTCTGTTAAGCACTTGGATGCATGGGCGTTTTGGCAGGAGAAGAGAGATACATAAAATTTAAAAAGGGCACCACTTGATTTAATTTTTATCGCCCTCTATCAAGAAAAGGGCTACGGCCACATAGGACAAAAGAGACAGCTAAAAGAAAATGGTGAACTAAGTCCACACTGACAAAGGACTGGCTAGGAAGTTGATCGTAGATCACAGGATTAATGAAAGAACTTACAATCGTTTAACACCACTTATTTAATATACCCCAACGTAAAATAGTATAAATGTTATAATAATAGTAATCAACTTACCTTTCCACCACAACTGAAAACAAAATTATGAAGTTTACTTAAAATTTACATACTCAGACACAATACGGTTCGGCATCTAGTGTTGACCCTAAAAGAAAAGAATACCCAAACATATAACTATAATTATTATCCGAAATTGAATTCTTGTATACCGATATTCCACGAAGAGCTCTCCGTTGGACTAATTTATCAGTTTCCAATCAACCGGACGCAAATAAACCCCAAATATAAAGCGAAAATTAGCACTAGATGTCTACCCTGTTGTTTACTTATGTAAGCACAAAATATTCTTCAGTAAAATTACTACGAGCATTACAGACAAAATAATAAGCATGAAGCATTTAGAAAATTTAGAAAGGCCAAGTTTATTACCGATTTGGCAATTGCAGTACAGGAATTAAATAAAGCGCAACACAAAATAACCCGTTTATTGGTAAGCATAGGGCTACCAACAAAAGATTCAAATTAGTAAATCCTACTTCAAACAGTTTTATACTAAACAAATATTAAAATCGTAATCAGAAAAAAAAATAAATGTTATACAACCCCAATGATAATAAATAGATATTCAATTTGATTTACACAGTAATTGAAACCCCAGCAGTTAGCATAATTTTTTTTACATACATTGTATATTTAAACTCAACGAGTAGCATTCAGTCCACAAAAGCTGATTGCGTGTATAGTAACCACCGGTAGTTCTAACGGTTGAACAATTACGGTTATTTATCAGAATAAAGCTAGTACATAAGAAAAGTTAATAGATAAACTACAAATTCTATTGCAAGGTTAAATGTAAGTATAAGCGAAACTTTGGAATAACCCAAATTATCTTTTACAGGTACAAATGTATATTATTACTCTCGATTACTAAGAAAATGTTTAACAATAAAGCATAAGCATTAATTTCAGGATTAAGATAATTGCGGAAACACACTAATACAAGTAGCAAGCACAGTAATGTAATGGTTGTAAGATTTTCAGTAAAGTACAGATAACGAGAGCCTCGTTATGTAGAAAAGCAATCAAAAGTCACTCACCATAGGTAAATTTTGTATGCATGTAACAATAATACTTGTCAGAAACTAGTCGTAGGTGTAACGTATGTTTCTTCGGTTAATTCGGAAGATACTATGAGAAGGAGTAATCGAAGACTGTTTCCATTCAGGCTCGAAGACCCATAACTAATATTTCACACCTCGGACGAATGATATCCAAATGTGCTGTCAGAAACGGTTTAATTGTTCCTTATGGAAGCACGAGATATGTTAATCTTGAGTGAATGTGTAAAGGACCAAAAAGGACCTCTTGAATGAAGCTAAGGTGTAGTAGAAACAAAAAAAATTAAAACCGAACTAAAATTCGAAATCCCAACAGGATTTATTTATATGGAAAAGATTAAAACCAGCAACAGGCTGAGTTAAAATTTTACTTGAAAAATTCAATCAAATTTTTAGGAACCCTTTTCCAAATTTTACACGTGCTTCTAACTACGCATTCAATTTCTTTTTGCCAAAATGGCGTTTTCCTTCTTATCTGAAGGTACCAGAAAACCAGAAAAACCATAGCCTGATTATTTTCACCAATCCAAAGGTATTAAAGTAATCACATGTTTGAAACCTTTAAATTTTAAAACGATTTTTAGTGGCAATGTTGCCATTTTCCAACAACATACAAGATGAGTCGTAACTTAAAGACCATAAATTTATAAACCACAATTTACACGTATCAAAGTACTAGTGCAAACCAACAATTGCAATCCTCATTTTTTTGAAAAGTATTGTGTCAAAATCGAAATTGTGTGAACATACATTTTTATAGCTCTATGCTTGCTTGTATGTAGTGTAATAATAATTTAAAATCTGTTTTCAATATCTGACGTGGAACAACACGACCTTCAAATATTCACAGTAGTCATTTATAACAAAAATAGACAACACTGTAAAAATATCAATAATAATCTGTTAGCTTGACGATTAAACATTCACGTCCGATTGAGAAAAAAATTTCAAATCCGTTTTTATAAAATATCACCGTTTGAACATTTAAATTTTAATTTTATTAATTTTAAGGTTTATTTGCTTTGTAATAGGAAATATACAAATATTCCCGATCTATCGTGGTATTAAGAAAATTTTAATGAGCACGCATCTTTTATCGCCAAATTACGCGTTCGTTTAAAAAAGTTGAATACACCGTAATTAAACATGCCGCTTTTCAGAACTATATGACATAAACAAAAATCTGAATTGTGAAGCACCTCCTTTCCGCCCATGGATTTCTCATATAATCTAATCAACTCAAAGAGAAAATTAGTCATAAACACAAAACTTCAGGCATGTGCGTGTTACCTTTCTAGGGTTATCCTGGGTACTAGCATATATCTACACACACAACGTACGCACGCGCGCAGAGGCGTGCACATACGGTTCACGGTCATTTCCCGCCGACAAAATCCCACCGGTCAATTACCCGCCGGAAAATTGTTGGCCTGGTATAAACCGCGCGGTGAAATGTTCGCTGGTAAAATACCGCTATGACGAAATTCCTTCGGTAAATTTCCCGCCGGCCCCTGTCGTGAATAAATGAACATAATACGCGTATAGAAAGGAAGAGCTTTAATAATAATAAATTTTATTATGTTCGAATACGTATTCATACCTAGAAACATTGTAAATTATACATTTAAATTTAAATTAGGGGCGATTCACCTTAAAAACGTTATTTTATCATTAGCATCGTACCTAGTAATACAGTTTTTTATTCTTACATTTGAATTATTTGCGTTTTTTGCACATAAATAGTATACAAGCATAAGGAAATTAAAACATAAAATACGTAACGAGCTTTATCACGAAAATAGGGGAATATCGGGGAATCATTTTACCTACAGCGGGCATTTTACCAGCGAACATTTCACCGCGCGGGGTTTTTTCCTTTTTTTTTCCTTTCTATACGCGTATTATGTTCATTTATTCACAAAAGGGTCGGCGGGAAATTTACCGAAGGAATTTCGTCATGGCGGGTATTTTACCAGCGAACATTTCACCGCGCGGGGTTTTTACCAGGCGAACAATTTTTCGGCGGGCAATTGACCGGCGGGATTTTGTCGGCGGGAAATAACCGGACACCGCACATACACACGCACGCATTCACCAGCACACACAGTAATACATTTCCTACATTAAATACTGTTAAAAGTTAACAGTCCGTACCGTCTTGACACTAACATTAGAAAGAATGTTGGCGCCTCTCTTTTTTGTAGTACTGTTTTTGTGTCAATAAGTTACCATTAAAACATTGTTTTTGCTACTAAAATCTTGTGAAACACAAGTATGTGATTCAATTCAGTTAAATACCTAAGCTAATACAGTGAAAAAAATGTTATCTAAATGTAACATTATCAAAACCCTAAACTAAGATGAACTAATTTAATTTACCTTAATCTAAGCGAAAAAAACCCAAATTTGCGTATGACAGACAAAAATAAGAAAAGAAAATTGTAATTAATTTAACAAATACAATATTTTCAAAAACTACAAATTTCCAATTAAAGCTGTCTACTTTTCGATATCACGCCGCTAAGCTGACCTCTAACGGAAAGTTTTGTAACAGATGGTTTATACGCTGTATTTAACAGGCGAAGGAACGGTGCCTTAAATTGTTTATCTAACTGAATGGTTAATTGTGGTGTACAAATTATAATAATTTTTGATAACGAAAGTCGATTTTTGTGCGATTTAGGGGTATAAAACTTAGACACCGTAATATTAACTATAAAATTTATACCGTGATACAGTTTTCACCAATAATACATTTTGATTTTAACTTCTCTCGTGTTTATGTGAGAAGGAAACCTTATTCCTGTGGTTGTCGTATCATGGCTTGATTCCTTAACGTGCACTACTAGTGGAAAATGTTAAGTGAGGGCAGTTTAAGTAAAGAGATGTGGGTAAGATGGGATGAAGGACTTCCACAAACAGTTCCTTAACTTAATCATTTTTATGAACTCTTTTTTTTTAACTTAAATCTGACATAAAACGTATTTATCTTATCTTAAACCTAATTTAGTTACCACAAAGTTCGTTAACTTCGATATACTTTAATTTTTCATTAATTATTTAACGATCATGTGGTTAATTACCGAACTACAATTAATTAATGTAACATAAAACTAAAATAACATACATTATCCACTCCTAACATTAAACACCTATTTACATTAATTATCGCTATTAACGTGCATGTATTTTTGGTTTAATATTAACACGTTGATTAACGTGTTAAAATTACTGTTTTTCCCTACCAAACTGTATATTCTCTTCAAAAATGAGAAATAAAAATCCTTCGTAAATGTTTTACTAGTGGAAACCCACTTCGTTACCTATACGGGGTAATTCAGTTTTAATCCTGATAACATTAGAGATCCATAGAACCTGTGTAAATAATTGGGATTTGTCCTATAAACTATTGTCCAAAAACCCTTTCTTACCAGAGAACTAGAGTTTGAATTTCTAAATATTTTCCTTTGATATTTTGGGGGAAGGGGGGTTGCACACCCTTTTATCCATCCGAATTTTCTGTGTTGCGCCATTGATTAAATTCTATCTTAACGCGTGCTTCTCAATTTCTCTACCAAAAAAATTATTTTAGATATTTTCACTTGTTTTTGAGTTTTTGACCAAAATTTTTGCTATTATACGGACATAGATTTTACGTAGATTGTCTTGGACAACAAAAACCAGCAGAGGTAAGTCCACAATTTCTGCATAACGTTTCGTGGACTGATGAAAGTAATTTTACAAGAACTGGAGTACAAAAACCTTCATGTATAGGCCCACGAAGATATCTCGGTATATGAGCGAATCGTCGTTTCTATATAAATTCCACGTAAATGTGTGAGTTGGTGTTATAGGAAACATTCTTTGGGGGCCGAATTTTTTACCTCTTCGCTTAAGCGCTGATTTACATTTTTCCTTTAAATTTCCGTCAAGAAACTTGTATCCAGTTAGATGATGCTCCACTGTATCATGTGCGGCAAGTTAGGCAGTGGTTGGATGAAAATGATCATCACTGATACATCGGGTGTGTCGCTAACGATAAGTTAGATTGGATTCCAAGTGAAGGGCCGGTTGATTGGCCACCACGGTCGCCCAATTTGGATCAATTGGACTATTTTGTTGGGGGTCGTCTCAATAACAGTGTATCATTACACTAGTAAATACCCGTGAGGAAATAAAAAGAATACAGATGCTATAGATTGAATAATAATCGTGACTCAATTGCGGCTGCGACTGATGCTCTAATTCGTCGGTGTTGCAAGTGAATAGAATCAGGGGGAAGGAAACAGTTGCTATAGTACTTAATTGTTCATTTGTTATTAGTTAATTAAATATTGATCTTCTTGACTACCCATACTCTTAAATTAGTAGAACTAAGTCATTAAAAATAAGAATTTATTGGTATAGAACTGGACAAGTATGCTATAAACTCGAATATAATCAGTGGGGTAACACAAAAACAAATCGGTGCGCGACCCCCCACGAAATATTATCAGGTATACCAACTGCATCAAATTGCTCCAAAATATTGGATATCGCTTATCTAGTGCGCTTACCAAATTTGGAAATCATGCCTATTTCCGTTTAGGAGATATTAAAACAAATCCCCATTATTTTCACGTGTTCTACAGATTCCTGGAATTATCAAGAATATACTTGAATTAACCTGTGTAATTAGCGGTCATTAAAGTACTGATTAACCCCACTGTTTGAATACCCCAGCAAACTTGACAATATCTTTTATGAAACATAAACGTTTCTCTTTCTTTAAAAATAATTAAATTTGTTTGAACGCGATCACTAATAAAAATCACTTATGATTGATAATGAATGTAAAACTTAAGTAATACCTCTGCCACTTTTTTTTTTGTATCAAAACGTTTTGATGAAATGAATTCTTTCATTTTTTCGTTGAAATAATTTGCTTTCAAAGAAACCCTATAGGACCGAGAAAATGGCTCGTATGCTTAGTGTTTATTTTTTGAACATATTAAGTAGAAATTCGTGTAGATCCTAAATTAAATAAAGGAACAGTTTAGTGACAGTTAAAAGTCCGTGTGAAGTGTAAGAAAAGAATCGAAAGGCAAATACACTTTAGTATATTTCCGTTTAGTCTTTAAAATTCATATTGGATGTACGATAAAATATGCCACAGAACGAAATTTTATTCTTATAAATCTAATATAGCGCACAAGTATGTATTGAAAAACATGATTTATTTTTACGGCAATTTGGTGTCAACAAGAAGATATGAAAAACCTTAACGGATTGTCCAAATAACTATTGTCTTTTTGTATATTCATAACCGTGACATTTGGCTATTATAATATAAAATTTCAAAAGAAAAAAATGTATCAAACCCTTTTGTATTCAATTCAGTCCATTTACGAAGAGAAAGGTAGGTACATATGGTTGGGTCAAGCGATTGAATGACGTAGTGCTCCTTCTTATCCCACCTTACCATGTCAACGCCAGGGCATATTATCCTTGATGTCGTCTTTGAAAGTCTGCACTTTCTTTTCATCTATTCCATCCCTTTCACGCACAACAAAAGAGCAATACCTTTTTCAGATTGGAATTTTATTTCTTGCCGCATTTCTTTCTCGCATTTTCAAGCTTGACTATCGATTTATGTTGCTTTTTACATATAATTTGGAAATAACTCATATCTATCGGTTCAGAAAAAAAAAGTTGCGTCGTAATCAAATCAAGTGGATAAAAAAGAGGAAACAAATCGCATTTTTAGAGTTTAAGAAAAAATAAACGAGTAATGCGAAACATTCTGACGACTTTAAACATGCAATTAAGTTTGTGAGTGGTTACTTTAATAAGCAAAACGGAGATCAAGACGATGAAGCTTAAGGATGCGACATCTGCGAGAAACTGTCCTAATTTTTCATTTCGCGAAGCAGCGAGTATATAAAAATAAATTTAAACGTTCTACATAGCACTGGAATATTTTAATTTACTGTTGTAATAAAGATGTATGGTTATAAATTTCCATTTTGGATGAAGAAGAGACGTTAATTACATCAGATTGCGGATAAAATAGTTAAAGTAAAACTTGGTTTAATAAAAAAAAATAATTTTGGCAAGGTTATATTTGAAAACTGGTTCAATGTGCACTTGGGACTGTATGCCAAAAGTTTTAAAATTATAGTCGATTTGTAGAGAAAAGTTTTAGAATTGCATTTCCATGCTCGGTTTTGAAACATGAAGATTCAAAATATCAACAATGTAAATCCTTGCACTTCAAACTTGTAAAGTAATTAAAGTTTTTGAAGTACATTGAGTGCAGATGATTTACAAACGTATTTCTTACAGGATTCAGGGCATACAAGCTTGCCGTAAGGTTTAATTTTTCTTTTGATCCAGACGTTTACTGCATTATCACGCCACATTAGATCTAATGTCTCAATTTTATTCGACAACTTCTAATTATTTACGATTTAGAAAAAAAAATGACACTTATAAATATGAAAGGTGAAATCATGTTACTTTTGTTTAGAACATATAATAAAAATTTGAGATTGGTAAGTTTTTTATAACCTAATTCATATAAAAACAAAACATGTTAGCCAAAAGTTAAACTACTGAAAAAGGATAGATAATTGTCGACACCGTGATTAAGTAATGAACACACTTGTTTTAAAGAAAAAATATTGCTTAGTGAACACATTCAAGTAAAATTTTTTTAAATTTATATTCTTTGACTTTACTTAGTGAAATTCCATATTTAACAGCAATATGTAAGGTTGTGTTGACGCACCCTGTATGTAAGATGTTATAATGACGTGTATTACGTGTTTTGAGTACGGGTGTATTTAGTTTGAACGAAAAAAAAAATTTTTTTGTGTATATGCATAATGTATGTGGGTGGGTGATACGCCACTAGCAATTTAGGGGAAATATCATTCAGTATGCAGATACGTGTATTTGAATGTTATAGAGACATTGGTGTTGGAATAAATAGATTCTGATGAATGTAAATGTGAAGAGAAATGTGTCGATGGGACGATAATGTTTTGCTACTGTTGACTACTGGATGAGGAATGGAATATTGGAGGATAAAGGGGTAATCTTGGCCGGAGGATGTGAATGTATAAGTATAGAAAATCTTAGGAAATATGTAGAGAAAGATTTGGTATGTTTAATTGTTGATTATAGAAAGTTCTCGTAATGTTGTGCAATCAGTTTTGAAAATACATGTACGTATATGAGATTTGAGACCTTAAAATGTACTTATTTTTGCAAATGTTGCGGAAGGAGGATGAGCGCATGTGAGAGATAAACGTTGAAAGTTGTGTAATGGTCCAGAGTGGCCACTGAATGAATGTGATGACGAGAAATGGCTTCTCCATAAAGTAATTTTAAAATTTGCAGGTAAAAACAAACATGGCGATGTATTGTAATTACAAGCGTGTTTGTACAGAGGGTAGCATCAGTCGACACTAAGAAAGTTTGAGAGAATACCATTGGTGAATATAGCGAGGAAGTCAGACATGTTTAAAGATGGATGGCTTGAGGTATAAATAGGAAAGCCAGAGATTGACGGAGGCTTTTTGCTTTTTGCTTTTCGGTGAGAGCTCGGTGGAAGACGCGCGCGCGAGGTGAAGTGTGAAATCAGAATGGGTTGAGTTGGAGTTATATTTGTGGATAATATTGAAGGCAGTCATTGTTTAAACAACTGCGTAACCCGAAAGGGGATGAATCGTATAAGACATTCATAAATAAAACAATTAATAAAATTGAGATTGAAGATAAAATCAGTTTATTTTTCTTCAAGAAAAAGTGCGTAAGCAGATTTATAATAAGATAACAGCTGTTACGTTATAGTATTGAGTGCGACGCGTGTGCTTGTAATGATCCTTAGTTAAAATTATTTATGGGACCACCTTTAAGTGAACGAAATATTCGTAGTAAATTGAGCCAATGTCAAAGTAATTTTATATGACATTAAAAGTTTATATGTGTTAAGGCAGGGCTAAATTGTCCTAAAGGTTGCACGAAACTTTATAGAGGCAACCAAACGTATACAGATTATTACGGGTCATTGGAGTAATAACCTCGTATAGTTGGACTAATCGCGAGTACCGAAAGCAATAAGTGTTTGTGGAATTGTGAAGTACTTGTTATGTGCCTTCAGGCAATCTAAGGATACACATGGACTACAAATAATTGGTTTACGGGAAGAGAGAAGAACGAAAAGCGAAGGATGAATGGACAGTCTTTAAGTAAGAATTACATTTTTATCCTTTGGGTAGTTTTATTTGCGTATTGTTGTGTAATTTTTATTTAATTAATTAGGAAAAAGGTAATCTATCTCGAGTTATGTTGTATTGACGCAAATTTGTATTGAGCGTGGTTTCTCAACCACGCTGTTGTAGTGTATGTAACCATTTGTTTATTATTTGGTGCAGGACAATATATATTTATCGTTAACTTTTATTTTGTTGTTTATTTAGCCAGTTATGAGATACATTTGTGACGTTTACTTAATTGGTACCCTAGTTTTTGACAAGTTAAATGTAGACTTTGCATATTTTGGTTTTAAGATTAATGAACAACCTGAAAGGTTATATTTGCCAGGTTAATTTCAAAAAGAAAATTTTCATGTTAGTTTCGTTTAACGCAGTACACTATTGGCGGATCAGCTGTTGATTTAAAAATTTCATTAAGTATAACTAAGAGATGGAGTTTTGAGAACTTACGTATTTACGAATGTCCCATACGATTCAGAGGTATCATAAAGGAACAATTATTAAGCCGATGACATTGCCTTTCTTTTGGTTAGGAATTTTAAAAATTAATTATCGATCATTGAATGAAGAACTATTTTATTCATTAATAAGTAGAAATTTAACTTTATATGTATACGAGGGATAGTAGTAAATATTCAGTTAACGTGTTATAACTTTGGTATTCTGGATGTACAGGGTACAATCAGGAACTTTGTGACGACCCGTGTATTTCAGATTTTTTTTTATAGCTGTTGGTTACGTGAATGCAGTTAAATTTGAGTGATAAATTTTTTTTTGGAAATTTTGGTTTACGAAGTGTATTCAAAAAGTTTCTAATAACCTGGGTAGTACTAAATATATTTGAGTTTGAGTTGAATTGTTTGGGACGACTGATTGTTTTAGGACCCTCGTGTAAGAGTTTACTGAGTAAGCACAATCCTACTTTCCACAATCAAGTAGGGTTAATTAACACCCAGCTTAAGACAACTATTTTAGCAAAGTTTCGATTGTGGTGGCGCCTGGAGACATATTACCCGGTCTGAGCTGTTTGAATATCGGTGTAAGGTGTTTGAGCGTATTAATCATTCATTTTACTTCTTATTTCGACCACGCCCACCTCCCTGTTAGCTGGCTTGGCAACCCGCTTATATTAGTAAGCATACACGACGCCTGGTGCGGTTTGGACGTGTAACAAATAGTGCTTTAAATACAAGTAGTTATGATCACAAGTTATTAATGTAAAACAAAAAACCTAATGTAAATTAGAATTCTATATTTAAAACATCTGTTAAAGGTAAAACATGGTCAACCTATTCGCTCATAAAAAGTACTTTCTTTTTACGTATATAAACTTCGAATGCTATCAAGAAGCCTAATTAGTAATTTTTATGACAAAAACATAAAAATGTAATCTAATTTATTGAAGTCATAAGGTAATTATATACTATTATATGTTTGACATGATTTTATTCTGTGTGTCTATATTTGTAACACCTAGTGTTAAAATAAATAATTAATGTAATTATAATTAAAATAACTTCCGACGCTTCCGACTGATCATAGTGGAAGTGGAATTTCCAAAAGACCCCCACGCGATCTCTTCGACGTTATATATGTAGGTAGCGCCGCCATTCGATCATTCTATCGTTCTTTCTGCGTTATTATAAGATTGACTGTGTGCTGATTAATTAGGATGAGATAAAACAGTAGTTTTAATTAGTAAATTAAATTTATCTTTATAGTCACTTGCTCAAGAATTAAACTTGAAAGTATTAGAATTAGATTAATACTTGTAGTAAAGATTTTTTGCTACCAGTACCCCATATTTGAACTCCGTTTGGAGGATTGTATACTGTCCAGAATTGGCCCAAAGACTGTGTGTACCGGACTATCTCTTTGGGTAGCGCCGTGGCACATATAACATTACTACTGTTAACAGCACAATGTACCTAATGCAATAACTATCAAATTATTTTAATATATATTTTTGATGCACAGTAACATATTTAACTTTCTTTATATCATACAAAAGTAAACTGTGAGCTTGTACTTTGCATTAACCGTATTTCCCAACTTACCGTTCTGCAATAAACGTAACTATGGCGTTATTAAGATCAGTTTACCTGAAACAAACCAAAGAATTAATTATTAACCCTGCTGTTACCTTCGGGTCTATATGACCCGAAACCAAATTGTCGTTTAGATAACTTTTTTGTTTATTAATATCTAAACTTCGTAGTTAATGACTTTGTTTCTAATCCAATGAAGAATGAGGTGGCTTGTTCGTTTTAATAAATTTTTCTTCCTTTTTTTTTTGAACGTGATTGTTACATTGATGTTCCTCGGGTCATTATGACCTGAGGCTGTAATACATTAGTAGGACGTATATGTTTGTATTTCCAATTATTTTATATTGAAATTTGAGGATAGATAATATGCATATCATCACATGCTTGTTCAAATGTACCTACCTGTGAGAGTTACTACAGCATTTTCGGCAGGTCTGTAGCCGCGTGTGCAAGTCGAAACAGGAACAGACTTGCAACTTGCAGCAGGTATAAATATCATATCTCAGCATGCAACAGACAGTTTTGTTTGTTACGTTGAGTAAAGTGCGGTTTGTTGTACGTACTACTAGTTCTTCTAAAGTGCTGAAATAACAATAATGGCAAAATATATCTTAGTGGTTCAATCTAAAGATAATGCCATAATTTGAATGTTAGATCCATTTCCTCAATAAGGGCGTGCAACTAGTGCAAATATCATAAAAGTCGCTCCAGGTCCAACCAGATACAGCAATGCACGAGTCCAGGATGTAAAATCCACATTTCAGCTATTTTCAATAGTTCTCTGGAAAATATAATTTTGAAAATGACTAACATCGAAGGTCGTAGAGTGTACGGTGACAAGTGGCAAGATTTAGATGACATTACGTTGCAGGCGTACGTAGGTTTGTTACTGTTAGGAGGAGTTTACAGATCGCATGATGAATCTACCAGAAGTTAGTGGAATGCAGAAACAGGCATACCTATTTTTCGCGCAACAATGTCGTTGAAACGATTTTATTATATATCACGCGTGTTATGGTTTGATAATAAAGAAGATTGTCAAGAAAGAAGGATACGGGATAAGTTGGCTCCTATTAGAGAATTTTGGGACAAATGGGCTGAAATACTACCAAAATTGTACAATCCTGGGCAAAACGTATCTGTGGACGAGCAGCTGATTGCACTTAGATATCGTTGTCCATTCAAGCAGTATATACTAAGCAAGCCAGAAAAATATGGCATCAAAATATGGACGCTTTGTGATAGTGCAAGTTCTTATGCTTTAAAAGCTCAGGTATATACGGGAAAACCACCTGGGGGGAAACCTGAGAAGGATCAGGGGCTGACAGTAGTTTTAGACCTTACTTATTGACTAAGAGGTCGGAATGTAACTTGTGACAATTTCTTTACATCGTATAAATAGGGTCAAATGCTTCTCAAAAGAAATCTTACTGTTAGGGTCTGTCAGGAAAAGCAAGCCTGAGCTACCTATCATGGAAGTAAATAACGTTGTTCATAGTTCCAAATTTTATTTTACTAAAGATACCGCAGTGGTGTCTTATATTGCAAAAAAACACAAGAAGGTCATTCTAATGAGTACGTTTCATAACCAGAAACAAATAAGCGACAGAGAAGACAAAAAACCACAATTATACTTGATTATAATTCTACAAAAGAAGCAGTTGGTGCATTAGATCAGCTAATCACCAAATCGATGGCCCATAATCTTATTTTACAACATTTTAGATACCAGTTCCTATAATGCTTTCGTCTTATGGCGCGAAATAAATCCAGACTGGAATAAAAATGTTTTGTTCAAAAGAAGACTGTTTTTGGGACAACTGGGCAAACAATTGGTAAATCCTTACATTTTGCCCAGAAAACATCTTCCCCTTAATACACAAGCAGCTGCAATTGTAACCGCTATTCAACGACCATTGGTGGAAAATTTTACCGCACCTATTCCTGGAACTAGCAACAAAAACAAACGAGCACGCTTCAAATTTTTCCCTTCTAAATGTGATAACAAAGCTAATATGACCTGCATTAAGTTTAAAAAATATTTGTATAAAGAACACGTGACCTATAATTGTTCCGACTGTAAGAAGTAGTGGATCATATCAATTATTAGACATTTTTCATTCCGTTTTCTTTTTTTTTTTAAATTTGGTTGAATTTATTGTAAATTTCACGTTTCATATAAAAAACATTACATTAGAGCAATAAAGTTAATAAATGTATAAACATTGTTGTTATTTTGGTTTTAACTCATATTTCAGGAGTGGGGGTTATTATGACCCGAAGGACCACAAGTGTATAGTCTTGTCGAGGAGAACAACTGGGTTAAATATGTATATCTTAGTAAATACTTGTTTCCACAAAATATTATATGTGAAAGATGTTTTAAAAATGTAGCTTAGCGTTGGGATTTAGGGCATTCGCAATAGTTTAGTTAATTCTTTACATTCCCGTATACCATGCGACGAAAAAATTCGACCTCGAGATTTTGATAAATTTTCACGGTTGAAGGGTACCTGAATCCATTTGGACTGTGTCTGTGTCTGTGTCTGTGTCTGTGTCTGTGTCCGTGTCCGTGTCTATGTCTGTATCTATGTCTATGTCTGTGTCTGTGTCTGTGTCTGTGTCTGTGTCTGTGTCTGTGTCTGTGTCTGTGTCTGTCTGTGTCTGTGTCTGTGTCTGTGTCTGTGTCTGTGTCTGTGTCTGTGTCTGTGTCTGTGTCTGTGTCTGTGTCTGTGTATGTGTCTGTGTTTGTGTCTGTGTCTGTGTCTGTGTCTGTCTCTGTGTATCTGTGTCTGTGTCTGTGTCTGTGTCTCTGTCTGTGTATGTGTCTGTGTCTGTGTCTGTGTCTGTGTCTGTGTCTGTGTCTCTGTCTGTGTATGTGTCTGTGTCTGTGTCTGTGTCTGTGTCTGTGTCTGTGTCTGTGTCTGTGTCTGTGTCTGTGTCTGTGTTTGTGTCTGTGTTTGTGTCTGTGTCTGTCTCTGTGTATCTGTGTCTGTGTCTGTGTCTGTGTCTCTGTCTGTGTATGTGTCTGTGTCTGTGTCTGTGTCTGTGTCTGTGTCTGTGTCTGTGTCTGTGTCTGTGTCTGTGTCTGTGTCGTGTGTCTGTGTCTGTGTCTTGTGTCTGTGTCTGTGTCTGTGTTGTCTGTGTCTGTGTCTGTGTCTGTGTCGTGTCTGTCTGTGTCTGTGGCTGTGTCTGTGTCTTTGTCTGTGTCTGTATCTGTGTCTGTGTCTGTGACTGTGTCTGTGTCTGTGTCTGTGACTGTGTCTGTGTCTGTGTCTGTGTCTGTGTCTGTGTCTGTGTCTGTCTCTGTGTCTGTGTCTGTGTCTGTGTCTGTGTCTGTGTCTGTGTCTGTGTCTGTGTCTGTGTCTGTGTCTGTGTCTGTGTCTGTGTCTGTGTCGTGTCTGTGTCTGTGTCTGTGTCTGTATCTGTGTCTGTGTCTGTGTCTGTGTCTGTGTCTGCGTCTGCGTATGCGTCTGCGTCTGCGTCTGCGTCTGCGTCTGCGTCTGCGTCTGGTCTGTGTCTGGTCTGTCTGCGTCTGTGTCATGTGTCTGTGTCTGTGTCTGTGTCTGTGTCTGTGTCGTGTCTGTGTCAGTGTCTGTGTCTGTGTCTGTGTCTGTGCTCTGTCTCTGTCTCTGTCTCTGTGTCTCTGTCTCTGTCTTGTATGTGTCTGTGTCTGTGTCTGTGTCTGTGTCTGTGTCTGTCGTCTGTGTCTGTGTCTGTGTCTGTGTCTGTGTTCTGTGTCTGTGTCTGTGTCTTGTCTGTGTCTGTGTCTGTGTATGTGTCTGTGTCTGTGTCTGTGTATGTGCCAGTGTCCGTGTCGTGTCCGTCGTCCGTGTCCGTGTCCGTGTCCGTGTCCGTGTCCGTGTCCGTTCCGTGTCCGTGTCCGTGTCCGTGTCGTGTCGTGTCTGTGTCTGTGTCTGTGTCTGTTCTGTGTCTGTGTTCTGTGTTTTTGTCTGTGTCTGTGGCTGTGTCTGTGTCTTTGTCTGTGTCTGTCTGTCTGTGTCTGTGTCTGTGTGCTGTGTCTGTGTCTGTGTCTGTGTCTGTGTTCTGTTTCTGTGCTGTGTCTGTGTCCTGTGTCTGTGTTGTGTCTGTGTCTGTGTCTGTGTCTGTGTCTGTGTCTGTGTCGTGTCTGTGTCTGTGTCTGTGTCTGTGCTGTGCTGTGTCTTGTCTGTGTCTGTGTCTGTCGTTTGTGTGTGCTGTGTCTGTGTCTGTGTCTGTGCTGTGTCTTGTCTGTGTCTGTGTCTGTGTCTGTGTCTGTGTCTGTGTCTGTGTCTGTGTCTGTGTCTGTGTTCTGTGTCTGTGTCTGTGTCTGTGCTGTGTCTGTGTCTGTGTCTGTGTCTGTGTCTGTGTTGTGTCTGGTCGCGCTGTTGGTTGGTCTGGTCTGGCGTGCTGCGTCTGGTCTGGTCTGCGTCTGGTCTGTGTCTGTGTCTGTGTCTGTGTCTGTGTCTGTGTCTGTGCGTGTCTGTGTCTGTGTCGTGTCTGTGTCTGTGTCTGTGTCTGTCTTCTGTTCTGTCTCTGTTCTGTTCGTGTCTGTCTGTTCTGTGTCTGTGTCTGTGTCTGTGCTGTGTCTGTGTCTGTGTCTGTGTCTGTGTCTGTGTCTGTGTCTGTGTCTGTGTCTGTGCTGTGTCTGTGTCTGTGTCTGTCTGTGTCTGTGTCTGTGTCTGTGTCTGTGTCTGTGTGTGCCGTGTCCGTGTCCGTGTCCGTGTCCGTGTCCGTGTCGTGTCCGTGTCGTGTCCGTGTCCGTGTCGTGTCCGTGTCGTGTCCGTGTCCGTGTCGTGTCCGTGTCGTTCTGTCGTGTCTGTTGTGTCTGTTCTGTGTCTGTGCTGTGTCTTTGTCTGTGTCTGTGTTTCTGTCTGTGTCTGTGTGTTCTGTGTCTTGTCTGTGTCTGTTCTGTGTCTGTGTCTGTGCTGTGTCTGTGTTCTGTGCTGTGTCTGTGTCTGTGTCTGTGTCTGTGTTCTGTGTCTGTCTGTCTGTGTCTGTGTCTGTGTCTGTGTCTGTGTCTGTGTCTGTCTGTGTCTGTGTCTGTGTCTGTGTCGTGTCTGTGTCTTGTCTGTGTCTGTGCTGTGTCTGTGTCTGTCTGTGTCTGTCTGTTCTGTGTCTGTGTCTGTGCTGTGTCTGTCTGTCTGGTCTGTCTGGTCTGGTCTGGCTGTGTCTGGTCTGGTCTGGCTGTGCTGGTCTGTCTGTGTCTGTGTCTGTGTTGTGTCTGTGTCTGTGTCTGTGTCGTTCGTTGTGTCTTGTCTGTGCTTGCTTGTTGTCTTGTCTGTCTCTGTTCTGTTCTGTGTCTGTCTGTGTCTGTGTCTGTGTCTGTGCTGTGTCTGTGTCTGTGTCTGTGCTGTGTCTGTGTTGTGTCTGTGTCTGTTCTTGTCTGTTCTGTGTCTGTGTCTGTGTCTGGTCTGTGTTGTGCGTGTCGTGTTCGTGTCGTGTCGTGTCGTGTCGTGTCGTGTCGTGTCGTCGTGTCGTGCGTGTCTGTGTCGTGTCTGTCTGTGTCGTGTCTGTGTGTCGTGTCGTGTCGTTTTCTGTCGTGTCTGTCGGCTGTCGTCGTGTCTTCTGTCGTGTCGTGTCGTGTCCGTGCGTGCGTGTCGTGTCGTGTCGTGTCTGTCTTCGCGTTCTGTGTCTGTGTCTGTGTTGTGTTGTGTTGTGTTTTGTCTGTGTCTGTGGTGTCTGTGTCTTGTCGTCTGTCTGTGCTGTGTTGCTGTTGTGTCTGTGTCTGTTGTTTGTGTCTGTGTCTGTGTGTCTGTGCTGTCTTTCTGTGTCTGTGTTGTGTCTGTGTCTGTGTCTGTCTGTCTGTGTCGTCTGTGTTGTGTCTGTGTCTGTGTCGTGTCTGTGTCTGTGTGTCTCTGTGTTTGTCTGTGTCTGTGCTGTGTCTGTCTTGTCTGTGTCTGTCTGGTCTGGTCTGGTCTGGCTGGTCTGTCTGTTGTCGTGCTGTGTCTGTGTCTGTGTCGTGCGTGTCTGTGTTGTGTGTCTGTGTCTGTGTCTGTGCTGTCTTGTCTTGTTGTCTTGTCTTGTTTGTTGTGTTGTGTCTGTTTCGTGTCTGTGTCTGTGTCGTGTCGTGTCTGTGTCTGTTCTGTGTGTGTCTGTGTTGTGCTGTGTCTGTGTCTGTGTCTGTGTTGTCTGTGTCTGTTCTCTGTCTGTCGTCTGTCGCGTGTCCGTGTCCGTGTCTCGTGTCGTTCGTTCGTGTCGTGTCGTGTCGTGTCGTGTCGTGTTGTGTCTGTGTCTGTGTTGTGTCGTGCTGTGTCTGTTGTCGTGTCTGTGCTGTGTCTGTGTCTTTGTCTGGTCTGTGCGTGTCTGGTCTGTCGGCCTGTGTCTGTGTCTGTGTCTGTGTCTGTGTCTGTGTCTGTGTCTGTGTCTGTGTCTGTGTCTGTGTCAGTGTCTGTGTCAGTGTCTGTGTCTGTGCCTGTGCCTGTGTCTCTGTCTGTGTCTGTGTCTGCGTATGTGTATGTGTCTGTGTCTGTGTCTGTGTCTGTGTCTGTGTCTGTGTCTGTGTCTGTGTCTGTGTCTGTGTCTGTGTCTGTGTCTGTGTCTGTGTCTGTGTCTGTGTCTGTGTCTGTGTCTGTGTCGTGTCTGTGTCTGTATCTGTGTCTGTGTCTGTGTCTGTGTCTGTGTCTGTGTCCGCGTCCGCGTATGCCTGCGTCTGCGTCTGCGTCTGCGTCTGCGTCTGCGTCTGCGTCTGCGTCTGCGTATGTGTCTGTGTCTGTGTCTGTGTCTGTGTCTGTGTCAGTGTCTGTGTCAGTGTCAGTGTCTGTGTCTGTGTCTGTGACTCTGTCTCTGTCTCTGTCTCTGTCTCTGTCTCTGTCTCTGTATGTGTATGTGTCTGTGTCTGTGTCTGTGTCTGTGTCTGTGTCTGTGTCTGTGTCTGTGTCTGTGTCTGTGTCTGTGTCTGTGTCTGTGTCTGTGTCTGTGTCTGTGTCTGTGTCTGTGTCTGTGTCTGTGTCTGTGTCTGTGTCTGTGTCTGTGTCAGTGTCAGTGTCTGTGTCTGTGTCTGTGACTCTGTCTCTGTCTCGTGTCTTGTCTGTGTCTGTGTTTGTCTGTGTCTTTGTCTCTGTCTGTGTCTGTGTCTGTGTCTGTGTCTGTGTCTGTGTCTGTGTCTGTGTCTGTGTCTGTGTCTGTGTCTGTGTCTGTGTCTGTGTCTGTGTCTGTGTCTGTGTCTGTGTCTGTGTCTGTGTCTGTGTCTGTGTCTGTGTCTGTGTCTGTGTCTGTGTCTGTGTCTGTGTCTGTGTCTGTGTCTGTGTCTGTGTCTGTGTCTGTGTCTGTGTCTGTGTCTGTGTCTGTGTCTGTGTCTGTGTCTGTGTCTGTGTCTGTGTCTGTGTCTGTGTCTGTCGCATATATTTATTATATAGTTTTTAACAGAGAATGAAGCTGGATGATAAATAAGCAAAATTTTCATTTAGTTGTATCACAAGTGTTTCCGTTTTATATTATATTAGAAATTTCAGAGAATTGTTTCAAGTGCAAAAATGATATTGAACAGTTACTTTGTTATTCAAGATTTATTTTCTTACTTTTATACTATATTTATTTATGTACTATTAATTAATAAAGATACTGGTTATTATTTTATTATTTTCCCTTTCAGACTTTGTATTTCCGGCTGCGCAAACCAGTAAAGTTGGAAAATATAAAATATTTTTAGTTAATAAAAAATCGATTCCTTAGAAATGTAGATTAGTCACATTTATCTTCTCTCATGTTATTATCTGCCCTCCATGTTTCTCTTTTTGGTTCACCTTTAATTCAAAAGAAATTTGTACGAAATTTGTTACTTTTTTCTTCAAATAATGTGACAAGCTTTTCGGAATTATGGAAAAATCTGATTAGAAGCGAGAATATATCTTTTACAGAGGTTTGTAATCCGGATTAAGTATATATTTTGAAAGCAAGCTTACTTAAAAAATCTTTCTCAATTATTTTCAATTACAACAATCCCAAACCTAAATCTGTGAAAATATGCGTTAAGATTTTCACTAAAATGAAATTGTGTGCAGTTTCCGTTATATGTGCCATATAAATCACAATTGTTATGTAATAATTGAAAATATGAAAAGATTCTCAGAAAGAAATGATTTATAAATAAAAAAATTATGACAATATTTGAAACTCTTTGAGGATGCGAAGCTGTAATATAAATCACTAAATATGGTGCAAGATTTTTTCTTGTGTTATAACGAAATGGCGTTATTTTCGAACATTCCGGTTAAACACATTTATTCTGTTTTTATGTACAGTCGCCTTAACCAACTTCTTGTAACTGACTAATATTGATAAATTTTAATAAGTAAACATATTTCGAAATATACTTCTCATTTCTTCCTATCTTTTAGACAGTAAAGTAGATAAAAGTACATGGTGTTCTCAATATAAAGATATCTACGATGCCAATCAAGCTTTATTAGCGTGTCACTCTATAATTAAAAGCAAATCCCACTGTCACACAGCGTACCTTACTTCGCTGATAACTGCTCTATATGCAAGGAAAGGTATACATTCTTCTTCAGTTGCATATTCTGTAACGTCTATGTATACATCGACTCTTGATAACCAGATTTGATAGGGATAGCTATCTCCATGTGGCATCGATTGATGCATGTTGTTATACCCTTAGTCAAACCCAACTTAGTTGCTGTATAAGTCCACTGAAACAGTGACAACTACAATCGAGGTTTGGGCCTTGACAAGACACTTTCACCATATATACAGTTTTTTCTAAACTAATCATTGTAGCCGATGGCAGCAGGGAGAAGTGGTTGCGCGTTCACGCCCTCTGGATAGCCTCCAGAGTCACCCACACCAGAGGACCGTCGTTGCTCGACATACTCTTCCCTCGATCTCCGCTAAAGAAGAAGATTGAAGACCGATTTCGACGAAAAAGGACACCGCTAACACCAGCACCATTTTCAACAAGGATCGGCGTCAGTTGCACCAAAACTCTGGCAGGTAGTGTTGGGGAAGCGAAAGTACCGAAATAGGTTCCGATTGCAGTGATATCGCGCCTATTTATAATCCACCTTAGAGTTCTACTCTGTCGGGATATCTCAATGTGGAGAAGGCCTTACCTATTTTTCGAAAGGTGGTAGCGGCCCTTACTTAGGCGAAAGTTGCTTTCTTCAAACACGGGGTGTTTGGCATTTTCGGGTAAACCTACAATAGTGTGCTGAAAAAAATGGTGTCCCACGATGTATATTACCGTTTCATTCTAGCTACTTCAGGTTCTGTCAATACCCAATCATTATCCACATAATTAATGTTTGTTTCTATTTATTTTAGATACCCGAGGCTGCATCATGAACTACACCAACGAGCGACAAAAGAACATTCCACGCCATATCCACTATATAATCAACAGCAACAACGCACAACACGAGAATTTTTGGAAACCCAACAATTAACAATGTCTACAGACATATCACAATGCACCGCTACCCATCAGCCATACTACACTTTGTAACACTCTAAATGAGTGGACAATAATATGTTTTACAATTGCCCTGATTTGCTGGCTCAGTCTCTGCAGAGGAAGCTCTGTTGGCAATTTTCAACACTGAAGTGTATGTTGGCTTGCCTATGGTTAGAACAAATTAACACAATAAATGTGAACAAAAATATACTGCATAATTGCGATGACAAGGAAGAGAATTTAAATATAATACTCCTTTAAAAAATATAGTAACTAAACAAATAATTGTGGCGTATAAAAAAATAAAATAAAGCATGATTCTGCATTCCACTCCAGTCGTCTAGGTCAAGTTTCGGAGCAGATCGCGTCTGGTTGTAAGCGGTATCAGATTGTATAAAACGTGATTATGCCAATTTACGCGGTTTTTTCTGTGCAATAAAATCAATTAATAATAACGATGAGTTTTGTTTACGTTAATGGTGCATGTGAGGATAAATGGACAGTATGGTTTCCTTATCAGTATTCTTGGAGAAACAACTACAATTTTTCATTCAGGTAAGATAGTGATTGTCTTACTGTTTTTTTAATAATGAATTGGAGAGAAATGAAAAATACAGGGGTTGAAATCTGTGTGAGTTGGAGAAGGTATAATAAATTGAACATAAATATTCGAGATTAAATGGAAATTTAGTATACTCGAGCAGGTTAGATTGTGTCCTTGGACTATATAAAGCATTAGAAATACAAAACAGCTGATTGCTTGCTTTAGGGAATTGTTGGATATTGTTTTATTTTGTGAATCATGAATAATTAATTTACTAATGTTTTCTATACACGCTTCGTGGTTTTAACTCAGAATGGATGTCAGAAAGTGGTAAGGTTCACACAATTATATAAGAGGAACGGTAGGGATAAGATTTATATTATGCTGGTAACGGTATGAGTTTCATCCGGTGAATCAGGATTAATTAACTAATGCTTTCTATACACCCTTCGTGGTTGTAACTCCGCATAAATGTCAGAAAGGTGGAAGGTTCGCACAGTTATATATAAGGGAAAATCATAGGGACATGTCGCAATATAGGATTACCTTAAAATTGGGGCCGGAACCACCATTAATAAAGTAATGCTATTAACAATCTTTGTCTATGTTTCGAGGTAGAAAGGACAGATAGAAGATTGTTTCTCGGACGTTAAGTTACAGGGAATTAAGATAGAAAATAAAAAAAACTGGAACTAATATATCGGGTTATAATAAGCAGGCAGGTAATTCTCAGGATCAAGTAGAAATGAATCAAATTGAATGAGTGAAGGGGAGTACGGTCATTTATAGGGGATATACTAGGAGGGGGAGAAGGAGTGGAAAACTGATAGTATTTTTGAACAATACTACATTCAGTTGAGGAAGGAAATGGGAAAAAGTTTGAATAGGAATTTATATGCTAGGTAGGAAAATTAATTGGTATGATTTTTAGGATCATTACAACTTCACGCACTGAAGAGGACGAAGACTACTGAGTAGCGCAGCACCAAACACCACGCAATACCCGGCACCTTATATATAATTTTGTACCATGAATTCGAATCCTTCATATTGTTCGTATGCATACAAATTTTGTTGAATTAGAATTGAATAAAATTTTCGTAACCAGCCCATCTAACCAGGAGCTAGTTTCAGCATCAAAAACAGAAATACATATTGAAATAGTTTAAGCCATTGAAGCGAAATATACATCCAGAAACAACACTTAATTACATTTTTTAACGAAACCTTCAACCATTCAGGGATTAACCACAAATATCTCATTTGGTATTTCTGTGTAAACTGTTAAAACCAATAGTCTTTCCTTACAAACGGTTTATACGTTTTGGAACTGACAGATTTTCCCCACCATTCAATTAAAATTTGGTGTGTTCGCAGTGTTAGTGTTATATAAAAAAGGAAATTCGGATAGACTTAGTTGACTCCTGCGAAAACACTAAGTTGAGCTAGGGGGGAAATTTTACTGTCACTTTTTTGAGTAAGACGCAGTGTGATAAGTATTATTAAGGCTTATTAAACCAGAGTTCTAACTAATCCTTTGTAGTAATTATGGGTGTATTATCATATAATTGTCCTTACTTTATTTATGTCAAACAGTGCTTCGAATAAACTGACAAATTATTCACATTAAAGGAAATTCAATGTGATTTGGTACAGGATGTTTTATTTATTTATAAAATTGCCGACCAGGGCGTGAGACTCACCCTCTCGGATACACCATTACTAAAAGGAATCAGTAACCCACATCTAAATTAATCTAATCGTTTCTTCCTTATTCGACGG
Source organism: Vesta saturnalis (assembly GCA_036346205.1). Taxonomy (NCBI): domain Eukaryota; kingdom Metazoa; phylum Arthropoda; class Insecta; order Coleoptera; family Lampyridae; genus Vesta; species Vesta saturnalis. The sequence continues at coordinate 634,551 of JARFJB010000114.1, read as the reverse complement.
TGGACAACGTTGATCTTCTAAGGAGAACTGTATAGATGGCCTTCACTATTATAATGCAAAACGGTATACAAATATAAATAACATACTGGGATAGATTTCGGCTCCATAAGACTCGTTGCAGTGTACAAAACAGGTATTGTAAAACAATTAAAATTAAATAAATAAATAGTTGTTATTAAATATAATCGCTAGCGTGTGGTAAGAATAAAGGATATTGCGTAAATTCATTCCGTCTTCAGAATACATTTAGAATGCATTCTAATTTGACAAAAGGAATTAGAGATGGAGCACCAGCCATTTCTGTTACATAAAATAAAAGTAAGTAAATTTATTAAAAATAATTTAGATTAAACAGGATCGATAACTGATCTGTATATTAGTATAATCGTTTGCTCTTGGGCACAAAGAGACGATGGACAGATTTTTGTCTTAAGTTGCACAAAACCAAGCTCCTTGGATGTCACTGTATGACAGAAATATTTGATAGTAATGGAAGACAATGGTCCACCATTACTTCAGTAACTCTCTGTCCTTACCACCAATTTCTACAACAGACCTGAGTTTCTAGTCAAACCACTAACAACCTAAAAATTTCAGTAGCTAAATCTTCACCTGTCGACACAATTTCCTTTTCCTTTTTTTAACAGAAAAATCGAAAAACGGTTTTTATTAGAATTTTATATGGAAATATACACAAAAATATTTATTATAATAATTTCTATACGCATATAAATACATTTTTAACTACTTATTTATTTGTATAAGTTGGAACTATTCATGTAGGTTACCAATTTTTGGTTAACATCAAAATCATAACAATTATGATCGCCAGTTTGGCATGTAGTAAACTTAAACTATAAGTAGTTTCTTAGTTTTTGTGACATCGGATGTTACATTATTTAAGCATTCGTTCACTGTTGTTCCTATTATCTTCTTATTTAACGTTGTTCCACTGTTGGAACCACGGGTTACAGTTGGTAGCATTGAATGTTATTTAGTGAGTTCTTAAAAAGAACGTTTCTGCTTCCTGTTTCAAATTGGTGCAAGCCATCCTTTAATACCTAGAAGAATCAAATAATTTCTGGATTTATTTCATCCATCAACGAAAGTCGGGTTTATATTTGTTCTTCAGTATAAGAAATGATTAATTGGTATTATTCATTTCTACGCATTTTGCGGATATAGAAGGTTATCAAAAGCGTTTAGGTATGCCTCTCTTCTTTTTTTGTTTCTGTATTTAAACATTGCTTTACTTTCAGCCATCACCACAGTTCTTGTAATTTAAAACTACCTACTTTAAAGAAAATCCTTGAAATATCTCGATATCGGAATTTTTACTTTGTGAACCTCGTGAAGGTAATGTATTCAAAGGGGTTACTCGTGTCTTACTTTAATAAATTACAGAGGTTCGACCACCACTTCGACTTCCACTTCGGCTTTCACTTCTACGTTTATTTCTACCATTACTTTACTCTGAGGATAACTCAAATAACCATAAATGTATTTTTACTCGTTCAATAACTACATACACAATTGGATAGATTACTAACTGCTTCTCACCTTTGGTGAAATGTCACATTAACTGGAAAGTGCCTTAATTAACAGTACTGAATATCACGAAGATTTGTAATTAACCACAACAACATTAATAATTCCACAGCTAAGTTAAACTATAACTGTATGCCTTTGTGTGTGAATACAAACACACTTTTAAATTCTGTAAATGTACAGCTTGCCTTACCTCGTCATAGGTTCACTTAAATTAATTTCACTTTAAAATTTAATTGTGTTATTAACTATATAATAGTCGTCTCATTGGGAGACTAATATATAATTGACTGCTATTATTTAACTAATTTATTACTTAGCTTTTATTATTATACATTGTGGGTATCTACACTTCACAAATAATACTCTCGATCGATAAATTCCAACCGATGCAGCTGTTAAATGACATTTGCGGCGCGCGAACTGTCAAACGAGCGAAGATTAAATAGTCGTTAAGTTTTCTTAAATTTTCCAAATTTCTAGGCAATTTTCTTAATCTTGCTTTCCGTAAGAACCTTCTACACAGTATTATAAAACATTAAAAGAATCAATGAAATCCGTAAAGTCGTTCTCAACTTCTGGCGTGACCAAGGATACATACATACATACATACATACTATATATATATATATATATATATATATATATATATATATATATATATATATATATATATATATATATGCAATTGGAAATAATATTGCTGCGTTTAAAATAGAAGAAAGTAGAAGGGCTTGACAACAGGGCAAAGTAGAATGGTGGAAGCCACGCCCACTTTCACCACGTGGCCCCGTATATTTACCCCCCCTTTTGGCGACTTCTCTTCCGGCGCCATTTTGAACTTGTGGCATGTTGACACCCTTGATGACGTATTCATGGCAATTTTTCCAGACCAGCCCATGGGGATTAAGCAAATGTGCGCGCATACAGTGGTCTTATTGGAGAGCCTGGGGATATCCCACGCCCCCTGTTCCCCGCCCTAGATACGCCCTCTAGTTTATGGTTGGTGGCGTACATTTTGTGGGACTGGCTTGTTTGAAAAGATTTTGTTTTGTCGCCAATTTTTGTTTTATCGGCCATTTAGTCGGTCATTTTTGTAATTAGCGGAAAATTTTAAATGGTATTCTAATATGTGGCTTTTTAATTTAAACCCATGGGGGGTAGGTAACCGCAACACGTTTAATGTATCTTAATTATCGGTTCCTTTTAAGGCGCCATTTTCAACCTCTTTGTGATGTATTTTGGGTCCTCACCTCCGTAATTAGGCCCTATTGGGCAGAATTAGGAGCCTTTATAAAGTCCATAATCTTGACGTCGTAATTAAAACTGATGGGGATGAAGGGTAGATTCATCTGGCACTAGGTTATGTCCCGATACTTTCTGATTGCTTCATAGGCCGCCTCCCAGACTGCGTGCTCTGATCAATCGATCAAACCCTTCTCAATCAAGTCAAACTCAAGCAGATCAATCAATCGCTATCAAACCAAACAAGAAGCTGAGCTAGCAATTCTTCACAACCTTCAGGTAACGATTTTCCCACTGTATATACCTAGCTGCTATGAGCGACCCCTTACTTTGTAGATAATGTTAACCGACACTCAGAGCTGGTACTCTCTCTAAACGTGAGGGCACCGGCGTGGAGAAACAGTCGATCATCCGAAATTCAATCTCAATCAAATCGATCATACAGCTTGCAAAAACCAGGTTTCAGTTAAATAATGCTGGATTGGTTTAACTTACAGCTTACGAAACCAATTTTCAATTCAAAAATACCAAATTGATTTAACTTACTGCTTGCGAAATCAACTTTCATTTCAAAGATACAGTTTGATTTAAGTTACAGCTTGGAAGAACCAACTTTCACTTCAAAAATATTGACGTGATTTAAGATACAGCTTGCAAAAACGAACTTTTATTTCAATAGTACCGGTTTGATTTAAGTTACCGCTTGTAAAAACCAACTTCTATAGGTGGTAGGCATGTACTATAGGTGGTAGGCATGAAGACTCCATGCCAGCCGGGAGGTACCACCACCCTTACTATTGGGTCTCCAAATTTCTGAGCTCGGTAAGGGCTGCCGGTTACCTTTTCCATCATCCTTAATCTATTCTCATCCTTATTCTTCCTTCTCGCCCTCACTGTCTTCCTATCGGATTAAAAGTCCCAAATTAAAAAATAAGATGGCTGTGGTTTCTAGGGTTATAAATTCCGGACGTAAAATCCTGCCCCACTCGGATGTCCGGGAGGGCAGGGCCCAAGCGACCTCGGTCATCGAAAGTATCAACTTTCTGATTCACTACTGCAACATCCGCGGTATCAGGTCTAATCTTAATGCTATTCACCAACATCTTGAACAATTACAACCTGATATATTGTTTCTATCTGAAACACAAGTCTCCTCTGAAAGCTCCGAGTCACCCGACTTGCAATTTCCTCAATACCATCTTCACTCTAACTTTCGATATAAAGGAGGCGTATGTGCGTACATCAAGGACAGAATTGCTTGCAAGAGGGTTTCTTCCTTAGAAAATAAAAATTTTGACGTGATTTGGTTTAAACATTCTGGTCCTAATTTTGTGAAATTCTACTGTTGCATTTATAGGTCTCCTAATGACAGCAACTTTCAAGACTTCTTCGATTACCTTAGTATGAAAGTTGACTATCTCCTGTCTCAGTTTCCATCTTGCGATATCTCATTTGTAGGCGATTTCAATGTTCATAACTCTAATTGGCTTCAATTTTCATCTACTACAAATCCCGCTGGTCATAGTGCAGAAACATTTGCTATTTCATGTGATCTCACACAAATGATTTCTGAACCCACAAGAATCCCTGATAACCCTAACCATACTCCACATCTTCTAGATCTCTTTCTTACATCAAACCCTCTTGTTTATAAAACTTCCGTTCTTTCGCCTTTAGGTCTTTCCGACCATTGTCTAATAAAATCATTTCTACTGTACCTAATTCCACTGTTGTTCGCAAAACCGATAGAACCTTGTGGTGTTTTAAGTCAGCTCGATGGAGTGATTTACGGGATTTCTTTGCAACCTTTCCATGGCGTGAATATTGTTTTAAGTCGTCCTCTTCTTCGGACATCGCTCTTTCAGTATCTGAAGTCATCCTCATGGGAATGGAGTTATACATTCCGAAAAACAGTACCGTGTAGGTCATTCACGTTCCCAACCCTGGTTCAATAAGGCTTGTTCTGATGCAATATCTTTAAAAATAAATGTTACATTAAATGGAAATCTAATAAATCGGTTGACAGTCATGTAGAATACGTTGGTGCTAGAAATATCTGCAAAAGTGTCATCACTAAAACTAAAAAGTTGTTCGAACAACGAAAATGCAATGAACTAGCTACATCTCCTTTAGGCAGTCGTAAATTTTGGTCTTTAGCAAAAGCCATTAGTAAAAACTTTCGAACATCTTCATTTCCCCTGACATCTATTGACGGATCGGTAGTTGCTGATTCTGTAGACAAAGCCAACGTTTTTGTGGATTTGTTTGCATCAAACTCGTGTCTCAATGATTCTGGAAAAGATGTGCCCCTAGTCAACTCTTCTTCATACGTTATGAAACCAATTCATTTTCGGTACAAGCTCTTGGAATCGATCATCAGTAGGCTTGATCTCAATAAGGCGACTGGCCCAGACGGTATCCCAGCTATTGTCTTAAAGAAATGTTCCCCGAACTAGTACCAGTCCTATCTAAGCTCTATACGATCTCTATATCTTCTGAGAATTCCTTCATCATGGAAGTTAGCAAATGTTCAACCTATTCCCAAAAAGGTGATAAGACCGATCCCTCAAATTACAGACCAATTGCCATCACTTCCATTTTGTCTAAAATCATGGAAAAAGCCATCAATCAGCAACTGCTCACGTTCCTTGAAACTAACAAACTCCTTAGTGACCACCAATATGGGTTTAGGCAAAGTCGTTCAACAGGCGATCTTCTTTCATATGTGACCCAAGTTTGGAACAATACAGTAGAGCAGTCCGGTGAAACAGTTGTAGTCGCTTTAGATATCTCAAAGGCATTTGACCAAGTTTGGCATAAGTGTTTACTTCCAAACTCACCTCGTTTGGGTTAAATGATACGCTCATCAACTGGGTTTCTAGTTTCCTTGATAAAAGACGAATACGTGTCGTAGTTGATGGCTTTTTTCAAAAGAAGTTAGCATTAACGCGGGCGTACCACAGGGATCCGTTATAGCGCCTACACTTTTCTGCTGTACATAAACGACCTTATTTCTTCAACAACTAACCCCATCCATTGCTTTGCTGACGATAGCACTCTTCACTGTAGTTCATCTCAGTCTACTCATAGTGATAATCCACCTTCTATGTCAAATCAAGAAATTAAAGCTGAAATGGCAAATTCAATCAACAAAGACATTCAACGTATTCTCGAATGGGGAAGCAATAATCTAGTTAAATTTAATGCTAACAAAACTCAGTGTTGCCTTATGTCCGCCAAAAAGATCGATCATTTCCTGTTGTAAGTATGAATGGCTCAGTTCTTAAGTTTTCAGACTCTATTACTCTGTTGGGTATGACTGTATCTTCAAATCTCTCATGGGTTGACCATCTTCTGTCAGCTACCAAAACAGCTGCTCGTAAAATAGGCTTTTGTACAGATCTAAGCAGTACTTTACCTCCCGACAACTCCTTCTGCTGTATAAGGCCCAAATTCGGCCTCATCTGGAATATAATTCTCACCTTTGGGTTAGTGCTCCCCAATACGCTCTCGATATCGTTGATCGTATTCAAAAGAGAGCGATTAGGCTTATAAATGACCCGTCCTAACTTCTCACATACAGTCCCTTGAGCATAGAAGGATGGTTTCAGTTCTTTCTTTGTATTATCGTTATTACAAGGGCTATTGTGCTGGTGAATTACATTCTTTGATACCATCTCCGGCTAGCTTTGCGAGAAACACTCGGTTCGCTCATTCACATCATCAGTATGCAGTACAAATCTCCACTTGTCGTACCAAACGGGAGCAATCCACATTTTTCTACACGGCTTCTAAACTCTGGAATGATCTCCCTAGTTCCTGTTTTCCTCTCACTTATGATATGAGAAAATTTAAGGTAGCTGTTCATAGGCATCTATTGGCAATTCATTATCCCTCTATCCATCCTCCTAAGTGTTCCTGAGTGCTTTAGCACGATAGGCCTTATTTAGCCTGTTCAGGTCCACAATCATAAAAAAAACTCTCATTTCAACAATACTGGCTTGATTTAAGTTACAGTTTGCAAAATCCAACTTTCAATTCAAAAATACCGGTTTGATTTAACTTACAGCGTGCAAAAACTAAGTCGGAAAACGTGCAAGAAAACACTACACTGTCATATATAATTTAATTTGTCTCTTAATTCGCTATTTGAATAACGCATAATATACATGATGTTATATTGAGAAAAAACAGAAGTTTTACAATTATTCAAAGTTGACAACACTGTAAAGCGATGCAGGTATTCTAAATTGGCTCCCGTAAATTAAGATTGTCGGCACACCTCTGATTCATTGAGTAATCGTGCTCCGCTTTGGTGTACCATCAATAATATGGGATTTGAACCACCATCGGTAGCCAGTTTTGATTGCATGTACTTGTTTGTTGAAGCATGGTCGCACAACTCAAAGCAGAGAACAGAATGCACAAAGCACAATGATCTACCGGTGGGGCGTGAAGATGATCTTACTCAAAGTTTGTTTGCTAGCGGTGGTAGTTCGAAGCCCGTGTCAGTCAGACCATCTTAAACTACAGGAGCCAATTTAGAATACCGATATCGCTTTACAGTGTTGGCAACATTGGATATATGTAAAGTTGTATATTGTGCCGTATTCAAATGGCAAATTAAGAAACAAATTCATATACACATTGAGAATATAAAAGTGTTTACAATTATTCAAAGTTCAACACTGTAGGATGTTCTAGCTCCCATAATTGTAAGATTAAATCAACATCTAGCATTCATTAGAAGTTAAGGGTGCTCCGATTTGGTGTAATCAATAATATGTTGAACCACCATTGGTAGCCAGTTTTGAAATGCAATGTACTTGTTTGTTGAAGCATGGTCGACTCAAAACAGACATGGCACAAACACAATGAGCAACTGTGGCAAGTGATCTTACTCAAACAAGTGGTAGTTCACCCGTGTCAGTCAGACATCTTAAACTACAAGCCTAATTTAGAATACACCGATACTCGCTTTACGAGTGTTGGCAATCAATTGAATCATTGTAAAGTCGACTAGTATATTGTGCGATATTCAAAATGGCAAACTTAAAACAATATTCAACTACATCATGAGAACTATAGCTCTATTGCTTATCTGGTCCAACAGTTTTGCAAATTGAAAGTTAAATGAAAGTTTAGCATTGTCGCCTATTAAGGTCTTTGATCATTTATTCAATATAGAAGTTTGAAATAAAGTTGGTTTTCAAGCTGTAAGAATCTGAACACTGGAACTGTGGCAGGATTTGTAACATAACAAAATACACCACCTACCTCTAATTAAAACACCGAACTCGTTTCGATTAGCTACGCAATCATTATCTAGCGGTACGACTGCTTGAACTAAAGAAACACTTGTACATGTATACCATCAGACTTGACAACGCTTATGCTTATCTGGTGAAAGTGAAAGTGAAACGTTATGAAATGATTTAATGAGTAGCCTAAAGGTCTTTCATCATCATTATTCATTAGCAATTAATGTTTGTTTTGAACGATCTATAAACTTTCTTAACAATCAAGTTCGTGCTTTATTGCTAAAATATGTTGATTAATGACTACCTTATTTGACTACATGCCTGTTTGTCAAATTACATGTCTACGGAACAGACTTGTCAACGTTTGTATTTTATATGAGTAACCACGTTATTTAAATCGAGTTCTATGATAGGCCGTTTAGTTTTCCTATATATTTGTTCCAATTCTTACAATTAATTTTGAACTGTAAGATTCCCGATCTATCTTGCTTATCCATTTGTCTTTTGGATTGCCTAAAGAGTTAAAACTCATTTATTCTGTCAAGTGATTTGTCTTGGTTCAAATCTAATTCTGGAAAAGATTTTAGATTTCCTACGATAATATATCTATATCTACGTATCTGAACTACCCATTTCATGTTACACAAGTATCCTTTAATGGTAGACTGTCAATTTGCTTTATCTATAAATTCCATTGAACGTGAAGATTAATAATTAAAGCAATCTATGAACCAAAAGTTCAACACCGCGAGTTTATGCTGTTCGTGATTTGAGTCATTGGTTATGAATCTTTTGGTGCTAGTCCTTACGATAAATATCTGATATCTAGTTTACTACCATTTCATGTTACCAGGTATCAAGGAACCGCAAGACTGTCATTTGCCTATCTCATAGGTAAATGTCCATTTGTCGTAAATTAATAGATGGTTAAAGTTTCTGACAAAGGCTTGTTTTATACACTACAAATTTTCGTAATTAAGGATGGCAACATCATCCACGTATCTATCGTCCAAACTGGTAATTAAATAGGCAAATCTTCCAAATTTACCCAACAGATGGTATAAATGATCGTACCGTGTTACTTGTTCGGAAAATTGATGTTAATTTTGAAAACTTGTTTAGTACCAAAATCTGTTAATTTTGTAAGTCAATTTTTACTTTCTATCGTATGGTAAACATCTTCAACATAAATATTGTTCTATTACGTTCCAGTGAACAAACGTTGAGTCAAAATTTTACTTTTACTTAGTTCAATGCTTTTAATTATCAGTCAATTGACCAGTGTAAATATTGTATGAAAATTAGATACTTTAGAAGGTGATGTAATATTTTGTAAACATCATAATTGTATCTTCAAGGTTTGTTTGCCTTTTAGGTAATTAGCTAATTAGTTTTTCAAGCACGTGAGAAGTATTTGAATAGTGAAAGGATGTCATTGTGGTTACATAACTGAAATCAAAATAAGTATTTTATATTAATAATTGGAAAATTAACTACTCGATCTTGCATTTATTTCTATATCACTTTGCGATTTAAAATTGGATTGTAATTAGAAATGTGTTTATGAATTTGATTTGACTGAAATTGATTGAAATTGAATTGTATATTGACTGATTGAGATTGATTTGTTATCTTTTTAATACTGGTATTAACCCAGATGTTTTGACAGAAGTCGATTTCAGTTCAATATCTTTATTTAATTTATATATTACTTTGCGATTTGAAATTTAACTGTAATTAAAAATCTGTTTATGCATTTGGATTGATTGATGCGAGTGATTCATTTGATTGATTGATTTGATACTAATAAACCTTTAGACGATTGTCTGCCCAAAGTGGTGTTTGAGTAAAGTTTGTTTTTATTACTAAATGTTGATTATTTATTAATTGTAATTGTAGGGGTTCCGTATGGGACATGCCAGAGGGCTTGTAAAAAAACTGTATTACCAGAATTGTTGCCAACTGATTTTGAAAAGCGTCGAACGTACTATACCTGGTTTAACGAAAATCTCAGTAACAATGATGTTTTGGATATAACATTTTTCTGTGACGAGGCATGGTTTCATCTAAGCGGTTATATAAACTCCCAAAATTACCGAACCTGGTTAACTGAAAATTTCCATGTATTTATTGAAACTCCATTACATTCAGTTTGGATTGCCATGTCGAGAGAGCGAATAATTGGGCCGATTTTTTTAAATGAAAATATAAATGCCGAAAACTATCAACAACTAATTCTAAGACCTTTTATTAAACAACTATATGACGACGAGCTTCAAAATGGGTATTTCCAGCAAGATTCCGCAACAGCCCATGCGGCCCATGCAATGTTGGTATATTTATCGCAATTTTTCGGTGATATCATAATAAGCAAAAATTGATATCCCTGCTTCACACCGCTCGACTGATTTCTCTTTGGTCACCTTAAAAATGTTGTATGCAAATCGTTTGCATACGGTTGAGGACTTGCCATAGTGAATGCCATTAGTGCAACAACCCCACAACAGTTAGCAGCCGTCTTCGAGAATATTAAAAGTAGAGTCAATTTATGCACAGAAAATAATGGATTTTCGGCAACTATTATACGCTTTCGGAGACTATAATCTGTCTCCGCCATCAGTCAAATTAAAACTAAATTGAAATAAAAACATTCCATTTACTTATTTAATAATAACATTAAGATGAAGGAAGTTCAACAATTAAGAAATACAGACTATTTATGTCATTTAAAATTTCGTTGCATTTATTGTTGATGTGTCAACTTTTGAATTTCCCGTACGTACAGGGTGGCCAACTAAGAATGCGAAGTACTGTATCTGGGAAACTATCCATCGTAGAGGCTTGCGCAAAAAAAAGTTTTACTAAAACGGCCAATACAAAAACCTGGAAAATATTTTCAAGTTTCTGAAATGGCCGCTAGGGGGCGTAACTGCAATCTTGAATCTAAGAAAGTGATGTTTCTGTGAATTGTGCTATACTAACCTAATAAAAAACTAACTGATCTCTGAAGTCGAGGATAATCTGAACTTTTTTTGTTTGTCACTTTTTGACGTATGTCTAAAAATAAAGTGGTTGGGGGTATTCAAAGGTTTCCTTAAGTAACCCCTGTATCTTCGAAACGGCTAAGCCGATTTTAACAAACTTGGGCGCGTTGAAATGAGCTATTTTTGGGCTACAAATGTTATAATATTTGAAGTTTTATTAGTTTCACATGTCGTCGCTAGAGGGCTTTGTTCGACACTCCGACAGAAACGGTTAATTTACGCAAAAAAATTAAATGCATTGGTATGACTTTTTTCATGAACAAGTGGCTAAATGATGCCTAAATAAGCTCGTGAAAACCGCTTTTCGATATCTTATTCCTAACCTAAAATATCGGCCAAAGAAAACTTTATACGAAAATCCCTTAAATTTTTTTTTTTTTAACTATATTTTTCTGGAATTGTTTCTATTATGTAAGTTGTGGCCCTAAAAAGGACCGATTTAAAGGAGGAAGGTTTTTAATGCCCCAGTAAATGCTCGAAATGCTGACCATCACGCTCTATGGATTACTGAAGCCTTTCATGATTAGACAAAACTGCAGCTTCAATTTCGGTTCTCAGTATGTTACGTATTGCGTTACGAATCCGGTTTTTCATATTTTCCCTAGTAGTAGGTTGAGTCCGAAACACGATGTCCTTTATGCGCCCCTATAAATAAAAAGCGAGGCAAGTTAAGTCTGGTGATAGCGGGGAGGCCATGGAAACAGACTTCCTCTTCCAATCCGCCCCCCCTGTTGAAATACTGCATTAATATGCTCTCGCACATTAATAGCAAAATGTGCTGGGCAACCATGCAACTGCAAAAACAATTTTTGCCTTATTTCCAGAGACACATCTTCCAACAACAACGGTAATTCATTGGCCAAAAAGTAAAGGAATACATTGCCATTTAGGGGTTTTTCGAAAAAATATGGCCCAATAATTCTGCCTCCCAGTATGCCACACCACACATTTAAACTCCAACGTCCTTGGCGCTAAACTTCACGCAACCAATGGGGATTTTCTGCAGACCAATAATTCATATTGTGCAGATTGACTCTACCGTCACTACTGAAGGTGGCTTCATCGGTCCAAAGAATTTGAAATAAAAATTCCCTATTTTCGCGTATCATGCGTAACATCCAATGGCTATAGTCTAACCTTCGATCTAAATCTTTCTCTTTCAAGGCCTGATGCAAAACGACATGATATGAGTGCATTCTTAAAGTAATTAAAAAAAGTTTAAACGAATACGAATACTGGAACTTACAAATAGTGATTTTTAGGCAATATTTAAATAGCAATGCAAATTTTTTAACGCGGCTTGCAAATTTTAAGAACTAGTTTTTTTCGGATTAAGCTGCATGACGTATATTTATCGTAGTGCCATAGGTTTATTATATAGCGGCAAGAACAAGTTTATTATATTATATTCTAAAATATACAAGAACGGTTAACAACGGCCAAAAGTCAATTCTTAAAAAATGTATAATTCTAACCTAATTTAAAGGTTCCTGCAATACCTAAAAAAACACGGTGTACTGTAATAACAAAGATTAGGTATGTATGGGTAAGGATACCTAGTGGTAATTGGTATTGGTAATTTTTAATAAACAAAAAAAAATTCGCCTGAAAAACATAAATTGTCTGTCCATTAATTTTTGTTTTCAATCCACTGCGTCAAAAATGGGAATTGCAACCTTGCATTTTCGGAGTTTACAATGAAATTGGGTTATTGTTGGCAACAGCGTGTTAAAAGGACGAGACCATTAAAAGCAACCGGAAAATATCAATTGAAAAATGCCAATTGTCCTATCTTGAAATACCTAATCTTTGGTAATAATTTACCCGAAATTAGGTACATTAATAAAAAAAAGAAACTAATATTTTATTGGTCCTCCTGCTCAACGTATTACTTCCCGACATCAATTTGGTAGAGTATCCACAAGATCATTTATAAAATCTTGTGGAATATTCTCCCATTCTTCACGGATGGCCTCACTAAGCGTTTCTAAGGTTTCAGGGGGTACATCACGCGATCTTACTTTAAGTTTTAAATAAGACCAAACGTGTTCGATGACATTAAAATCCGGAGACTTTGCAGGCCAGTCTATCCTATTGGTGTTATGTGGCTGCAAAAACTCTGTGATCCTTCGTGTTCTGTGAGGTCGAGCGTTGTCATCCACCAATAGAAATTCTGGGTCGTAATTTCGAGCAAAAGGGACAATAAAGGGTTCAAAAATTTCCTCCTGCTAAACAGTAGCGTTAACGGTTTGGTTGGTATTGAGTAACTCGGTTTTACCATTTATTATTATACCTCCCCACATTGTAACATCTCTGCCACCAAATGCCTCTTGAGGGACATATTTTTCTCCAAATATCGCTGATTTGGCTATCTCCCAACTAACATTCGGCCATCGGAGTAAAACAAATTAAATCTTGTTTCGTCAGTAAATAAACAATGGCTCCATTCTGCATTACCCCAATTCGCATGCCGATTTGCCCATGCCCGCCTATCGGCTAACATTGTAAATGTGCCCAATTTGCTCTTTTGACATTCCATCGTTGAGAAGTCTAATACAATTTTCTCTTTCTGCCGTGCTTAAACGCCTCCTATTAATTAAAGTTTACAAAATTATAACATTGAAATGTGTCAGATTATTTCTAAAATAATGTTAACAGTTTTTAGTTCCATAGCAGCACATTTTTTTTCCAATGCCTACTTTGAAATTGACACGTCGCGTAGAAATTACACTCGATCATAATTATAGGCATGGGGATGGACAAATAATTCTGTAAAACTTAATGACTCTTTGAGACAACAAAGTTGGGTGCGAGTTTCGGGCAGAACAGTGAAAAGAACATTAAATAAAAACAAATTGAAGTGAAAATTTATTTTTACAAAAACTTAAATAATGCCAAACCTTAGAGGGCGTCGTATCCTACGTTTTTGTTTATTATCGACTCGGTATAATGTGTAAATGTGTAAAAACGTTTAGAGATATTGATGTTACCTTAGTAACGAACCATATTGCAACGACCAAAAAATTTTTTTGCAGAAATTTCACTCATACAAACTTTTTGATTTTTTGCATGACTTCATTGATCACCCCGTAATAATAATAATAATAATAATAATAATATTTATTAGTAGAAGGGGGGCACCATGCGCCATCTTGGATTTTGACGTCACTTCCGGTTTTACACGGCCACGTGGCTGACCACTATTTGACCTTGAGAAACAGGTTTGCCTTGAGAAAGTTGTTTACCTTGATAAAGTTGTTTACCTTGAGAAACAGGTTTGCCTTGAGAAACAGGTTTACCTTGATAAAGTTGTTTACCTTGAGAAACAGGTTTACCTTGAAAACAGGTTTACCTTGAGAAACAGGTTTGGCTTGAGAAACAGGTTTACTTTGAGACCAGGGGCTACGCAGAAATATGAAATTGTGGTTTCTTGTCAGACGAGAGCTACCTCTAGGACCTGGTGCAGCGCTTGGGTTGTTTTATCGAAATTCTTGTAAGATAAATGTTACATCTAGGACCTGGTGTAGCGCTTGGGGTTGTTTATAGAAATTCTTGTAAGATAAATGCTATCTCTAGGACCTGGTGTTTCGCTGGGGTTGAAAATAAATACTACCTCTAGGACCTGGTGCAGCGCTGAGGGTTGTTTTTTAATAATAAAAGATGTTCTTGTAAGATAAAATGTTACCTCTAGGACCTGGTGCTGCGCTTGGGGTTGTTTTATGGAAATTCTTGTAAGATAAATGCTACATCTAGGACCTGGTGCAGCGCTTGGGGTTGTTTTATGGAAATTCTTGTAAGATAAATGCTACATCTAGGACCTGGTCAGCGCTTGGGGTTGTTTTATGGAAATTCTTGTAAGATAAATGTTACATCTAGGACCTGGTGCAGCGCTTGGGGTTGTTTTTAATAATAAAGATGTTCTTGTAAGATAAATGCTATCTCTAGGACCTGGTGTTTCGCTGGGGTTGAAAATAAAATGCTACCTCTAGGACCTGGTGCAGCGCTTGGTTTTGTTTATAGAAATTTTTGTAAGATAAATGCTACCTCTAGGACCTGGTGCAACGTTGGGGTTGTTTTTATGGAAATTCTTGTAAGATAAATGTTACCTCTAACACCTAGTGTTTCGCTGGGGTTGTTTTAAATAATAAAGATGTAAGATAAATGTTATCTCTAGGCCCTGGTGCTTCGCTGAAAATTTGAAAATTGAATAAGGGACCCTATTGCTAACTTGTAAGACAGGGTCTTGTGTTAGGTCTGAACCTCTGATGGGAAATAGTACGAGGACTCTAATGCTAACTTGTAAGACAGAGCTTGTTTGTGACGCCATCTAGCAGTGGTATGGACTAATGAGTATTTTCTGTAATAAAGGTGGCGCTACCTAGTGGTATATTTCAGAGTTAATCAGGGATTTGTTTGTGGTGCCATCTAGCAGGGGTATGGGTTAATGAGTATTTTCTGTAATAAATCGGCATATTTCAGGGTTAAGCAGAGATTTGTTGCTGAGTCATCAGGAGGAGCAGTGAGCGTTTTTCTGTAATAGGTGGTATATTGCTTAGCTAATTAGGATTTGTTTGTACTTTATGACTTATACATGTTCTCCATAAGCTTTACTAATCAAATGCATTGCCTGTAGAACATTCATAAAGGTGTTTTTTAAGATGGGGTTTAAAAATTATTTTTGGATGTGACACAGTATACGTTGTACAACACTACCTTATCTTATCATATCCTAATCAAAAAATAATACAATAAGACCTTAAACATACATAAATACATACGTAAAAAAAAAATGTTAAGGGATTACCCGAAATCGTAACTTGTATTAATAAATACAGAGATTGCATCTGGTCCTCTCGGAGAAGATAATCATGGCCTTGAGGCAAACCGTCAGTCTCAACGGATTTGCTATGGTATAAAAAAGACTTGTACACCTCAAGGAAATGTTGGGATCTCAAACCAAGCTGGCAGTCTCACCAAACCTGTTACTAGTAGTAATGAAGACTTCTACAATTTGAGATCGTCTGATTTTTACCGTACCTGAATCCACTATTTAAAGTATTGAAGCTCTGACGTCAACTCTAACAAGTTATAGCTAATAGGGTTTTACCCCTCATTTAGAATGTAAAAGCACGCATTCACTTTGACTGTCTCTTTGAATATTTTATTTTTGAAGGTCTCTTTTGAAAGTACAAAATATTTTTTCTATTCAAAAAAATTTATAGTCTGATTAAAAGAAAAGACAATAAGGCCATTTTGATATTTAAAGACGCTTATAATGTACTACTCAGTATTTAAAATCAAATAGTTAATTACAATGGTTTTAATGAGTTTCATCGTACGATAAAATTGTTTTGTAAAATGCAGCGAATGCAATATATATATATATATATATATATATATATATATATATATATATATATATATATATATATATATATATTTTATATATATATAATATAATTAATCTGTATTACTATTGTGAAGATAATACTATTTTTAAAATAAGATAAGAAGTTTGCTACATTCATGTATACAAATATGATTTTAAAATTACTTTTTTGTTTTACTTCAGTGGTGACAGTTAATTCGTTTTAAATTATGCTTGCTTTAGTAAGTTAATTACTACACATCAATTGTAATTATATAACTTTGTTAAATATAATAGTCTAAAATTGATTACCAATATAATATAAATAATTTCTTTAAAAAACATTAAATAATAAATTTTATATAATACGATTTTTAAAAAACACATGCCGAATTAAAAGAAAAACAATAGATTCAATTGGTATTACAGGGTTCTTGATTAAAACAATTAAAAGTAGTACAAAGTGAACTTTTCAAAATGATTACACAACGAGATTATCAGGGTTCAATCGTTTTAAAGGTAACTTTACATTCATTGAACCTTGAGATTGTAAAGTCTACATATCGATAAACTATTTGTAGAAATACAATTATATAACCCTGTTATACAACGCTCATTACTAAAATATAATGTGAAAAGTGTACTTACACACGCATTAACGAACCTAAAAATATTTTTAAATCTGCAACTGCAAAACACATTAACAAATTAAAATATAGAGTTAAATAATAATAATTTCAGCCATGCATGTAGACAGATTCTCTTTCTATAGAATTCTATACAATCGAAAAATTATTATCTGTATGTTTTT
This sequence comes from Vesta saturnalis, assembly GCA_036346205.1. Lineage (NCBI taxonomy): Eukaryota > Metazoa > Arthropoda > Insecta > Coleoptera > Lampyridae > Vesta > Vesta saturnalis. The sequence continues at coordinate 617,274 of JARFJB010000114.1, read as the reverse complement.
AATTAATAGCTATGCTAATTATAACACTTTTAAATTTCTAATTTGAAATAAGGGCAACGTAATTTAGCTTATTCCTGTTTCATAGAGAGCATTACCATCGTCAAGATTTGAGCTGCATCCATCGTCTTCACCTTGAATGATTATATTGTAATAGTTTAGTAACAGTTCGTAAAATATCTAATACCTCTGATCTAGATCCTAATAATAAAAACTCATTAAACAGTGATTACGCTTTAAATGCATGCAAATAAATAATAGTTTTTTTTTTATATTACGTCTATTATTATATAGACGTGAGATTATCTAAAATTAGCTGGCTTCAACAAACTCTGGAAATACTACATCCGTTCAAATCTCTCCTCTCGTTCTCAAAACTGAACCGTATTCATTTTCTTGAATTTACCTGTACTCCATTTCGGATTCGGCTGTATGTTTTTCTAATACACAAACAGAATCTTCAATATTGTGATGTATGCAGTTGCAAGATGTCTGTGTTCTCATCTTTTTAAACTAGTTTCATATTATTTTACATACAAACAAGCATCGGGATGCACCCATCAAAAGCGATCAGATTTATTTGTAAAACATATGCAGGTTTAAGTAAACACAATAGCGGATACAGATACATGCTAACGGTTATAGATGTTTTTCGTATGAGGGTTTGAATGAGAGCTCTTAAACGAAGACAGCCTCACAGGTGTTTTTAAGAAAACTGATACACATTTCAGGAAAGAAAAAACATCAATTTCCTATGAAGTACAGTGTTGTAGTTGAAAGAATTAATAAAACATTGAAACAAGAATGTGTGCTGTCTTACGATGATAATGATAAGGTAATTTCTAATGTGGAATGCATTTTCATTTTTATGAATGCAGTATATTTTCTATTAGTTATTTCGGTATGTGACATTGTAAAAACGAATGTTTTTAGAAATTATCAGGTTTTCTATAACGCTGATAATTACTTTTCGTATATATACAGTTCTGCGAATATATTTTTACAGTTCGAAAAAAATGGAACATATTACAACCATTGTGAGATCGACTCAGCATACGAAGTTGAAGTGGCCGCGAGACTGAAATGATGGAAATCATACGAGATAAACTTGAAGCCGAGATGAACACAGCTCTGGGTTGCACAACATGAGGGTATAGGGTAGAAGTCGCGGAACAGAGGTCAGTATTAACAGTGAGCGTGAACAAGAAAAAGTGTCAGCCTGCACAGATGGCGTTAACCGAACCTGTAGCAGTACATCAGCAGTTCATCGGGGCGGGCGGCGGCAGCAATCACAACTGCAAGCATGTAAAAAGACGCAAAACTAAGGCCGGCAGCAGTAGCGTTTCTAAAGACGTCGACCTCATGACGAAGTGGATTCCGACATCATACTTATAAGTGAAAATGAAGAGGACAGAGAGGTATCAGCAACCACAACAAGTAGTTCGTCAATCCGACGGTGAGAACACTTCAACATCCCCAGAAAGGTGCCAGCAACAACTCCTACCGGAGGTACAAACCGTGTCAGCGATCAGCACTTTCTCATCGTCAGATGTAGGTAGTATGAATGTCTCTATGCTAGAGACGCTCCTCTTCAAGCTCAACCGCCAAGGGAGAATATGAGCAGCCCTGCGAGGCTGAACAAGGTCAACACACACCATCACTACCGTCAATACCATTAATCAGTGTGACAGGCCCCGCAGGTGTAGGTGGCTGTACCCTCACTAGAGGCTCATCAGGGACTGCTCCAATCACCGCCAGGGTGTAATTATGAGGGTGAGGAGCTGAATCATTTTAAATGAAGCGATGTTCTTATATCAAATAAAAATAAAAAAAAAATTATCTGTTTTACTTATTCTTTATATCCAAATGGAAGAGTATCAAAATTTTCTATTCTACGTCGCTTAGAATAACTTATCCTATACTGCTTAGATTCTGGCCTACTTAATACATTGTAACAACTATCTCTAACAATTTTTCTGTCATTATATACAAACAAAGAGTCTTTACTATTGCTAAGTACCATGTCTTTCATCGCATCAAAGTTTATAACGCGTGAGTTCTTATAATTTAAGGTAATGCCTTTCACTTTACACACGGATTTAACTGCTTGATCACTGGTTGAAAACACATTATAACTATAGTTTTTAGGTCCTGCACTAACAAATTCGGCTATATAACTTCCTCCACCGTACGCCTCCAGCTCGTCGGTCATCTGGCCAAGAAATCCCACATGCTGGATTCCAGTCGTCGGGTTTTGCGACAAATATCACACTGTCTGTGTCGTAATACAGAACACGGCGGTCTAGTTTCTCCAAGTAACTATATAGTTCTAATCGTGCATGAGCAGTCGTGTATGCGGCTATGGATACATTAATTGTTTTTTGTGATTCACCCTCTCCCTCTGGTCTATCCCAATTCACCATTACAACATTATCATTTATAGGTATTATAGACTGTACCTGAACCAAAGGATCCGTAAACAATTTGAAAAAGTCCTTTGGTTCAGATACAATACTACACTGCGTTAAATTTTCACGTTGACCAAACTTACCCCAAAAAGAATTCAGCATAAGTTTGGCCAGGTACCTTAAACCGGGATTTTTCTTAATATTACTAGGTTCTAACCGAATCCCCTCTTTCTCATAATACTCTGTCACGTACTGCGTTTTCTCGACTTCTGACGCACAATGGCTAGGCCACCCTGAACATTCCTGCTTAAGTTTCAGGAAATTATCTATGTACCCGCTAAATAAACCTCCCTGTTTAGTCGCTCTGTCATGCGTGGTTACCTCGTATTCCCAAACTTCGAAAACATCCAGGACTATATAGTTTTTAGCGATAGCTTTATGCAGTTCGTCAGCTACAAATGTTCCAACGAAACTGCGCTCAGCTTCACTATGTCTACATTCCCCTTGATTTAGCACGTCTTACACAACACAAACATCAGCTTGCCGTGCATTTTTAACGGTAAAACAGGGTGATAGAGGTTAGAGGGCGGTAGTACTCTGCATTTAACTAAACCCTCCACCGTGTCTAATGAAATGTTCTTACAATCTAGCCCTACATGAATTTTCGGATAACCTATGGGATATTTACAATATTTATTTACAAATGGGTATAATGAGCACACGTCGTAATACATAATTTTTTCAGTAATGCCGTCACATTGGTGATAAAGCTTACTAGCATTAGTGCGACCTCCGTAAAATGCGTCACGTGGGTTTAAGGGTTCGTCATCTTGATGACCTAGACTCTGAATAAACGCTTTTAATTCGTCGTTAACCAGTATTTGTTTTTTAAAATCGCATTAGCGCATCTCCACTAAATTACATCCGCGCTCACGTATAAATTGAGACCGTGCCACCGTGATCTCATTCCGGGTAAGCATAGAGGTACTTACACCAAGTTTAGGATCCATATTGGCCTGATCGGGGAAACATTCCTCGCAACCGTGCCAATAACAGCCAAGAAATTCAAAAACGGTGTTTGACTCTGCGCAATACCCGTCGACCTTAACACCTTCAGGTATTCTAAACTCGCGAGCTTTCCCTGCGTGTTGTATGGTTACTTGCTGAGAATGCTCCATCCAACGCAACCATTCTATTGCGATTTTGGATTGATTGTCGGCACGTCTATAACCGCCTTTCGGTATAAGTCCTATAGTAACTTTTTTGAGAAAACGTCTACGGAACACTTTATTGCAGGCACTAGCAATAGTGGTAGCTTCCTCAAACGGATCGACTTTATTCTGGGTCGTGAAGGTGGACCAGAAGCTGATGCAACCTTTAACGAGGATCTTAACGTCCATCAGGCAATACTTCACAATCTCCTCGCTCATCTTAAAAACATAATTACTCTGGGCCGTGTGCCAGTCTAAGAGTTTTTGACGATCTTTCGTAGACATCTGATCTGCACAATAATATTCCAGTGCTGGCAGCGGACCCTCGTAATTATGATTCTCGGATGTATTGAAAAGATATGGGAAATTACCTTTGGACTCGGGGAAATTGAAGGTTTTCGGAAATGCCGAGAGCGGTGATGGGATGAAGTTAAGGGAGTCAATGAATCTAATATCGTCACATTGAATAGAGATTAATTTTAAGCCGTTGGAGATGACTTTGGGTTTCCACTGATTATTATTAGCTAGCATGCATCTAAGCACAAAACATCCATCGTACCCCTTCATGTTATGTGCGATGCATGTAACTTTAAACTTTCTTGCTCTCTCGGCAACATATGCTAGAAACGATCGAACAAAGTCTTCCCTGAAAATGTGCACTCTCCCGCTACACGATGGACATTGCTCATCTAAATTGTCAACGTGTTTGATACAGACAGAGCAAACATTCGCGGCCACGCATAGATTGGGCTCATGCAGAAACCTATCATTCGTTCCCTCACACACCTTCTCTTGCATACACTCCAAATCATAAAAGATAAACATAGATGGTTTACCATTACTACCCTCACGTCGAGCCTTGTTAACGACCATGTAGCAAAGATGACCGATAGGTTTTTGACTCTGACACGTGGAACAGTAGCTGTATCCGCATCTATGTTTACCCTTTTCTTCATGGGTTTTAAGACATTTTAAACATCTACGCAATTTTTCGCATACTTCAGCGTCCTTGTGATTTTTAAGACATTCACTACCATAAACATCTCTCTTGCAATCACTACAAACAATTTTCGGGTTTTCAATAGAACAAGGTGGTTTCTGATGACACGCTGGGCACTGGTACATACATTTCATATGTTTCCTTTTGTCATTACAACGCTTTCTACATTGCTCGCAGTAATAACTGCAAGTAAACGCCGAAGTGAGGCTGGTGATGACATTATAATGCTCATCTTCTAATATTAAATTTAAAACTATTCTACCCGGTTCCCTAGGAGCCTCAAAATAAACCGAATCACCTATACGCGAATTATAAACTATAATGGTATATGAATCTAAATGATTTTGAAATGCCTGAATATATGTAACTACCACCCTGACTAAGATCTACACCGCTGTTTTGGCAAAGCTGTACAGCTCTCTCTTGAAGTAACGGGTAACCCAATACCATACTACTACGCATTGCATCGTTACTTTTAAATGCAATAGCTATGATTAGAGCGCGAGCTAAACAGTTGTTTTCATTAATTGTTGATGGTACAACAACAATACCTTGTTTTTTAGATTTACAGAAATCTTCAAATTTGAACCCCGTCAGGTTTTTGCGTCCATAGCCTACAGGCACAACCACTCTATCAACGTTTAACACCAACAAGTCACTTGAAAAGAAACTAGCGTTACTCTGCATTACCTTTTCCAGCAGCGACATTATCACTTTCACCGACAACTGGTCCACTCTTCTAAATGAAATGCCAATTGGCTTGTCAGGGAAATTTGAATTTCTTAACGTGATCCCGACCCGGTCTGATGGAGCTGCATCCTTTACAATATATGAATACAGTTCTTGGAATGCATTCTGTAAAAATGTGTATTAGATAAATTTTTGGTAAAATGGTATATTTTACCTGTAGCCACGTTAAGGGATTATCCTTGCATGTCTCGCCATTGAAGTTAAACCGTAGCGTTTTACACGTGGTATTGAATTTTTTTATAAATTTACTATTTGATTCACCAATTATATTTATGTGGTTGAACACTGAGGATGGTCCGGCCCGCTGCTGCAAGCCTGAACCCGATTGATCTTGTACCTGTAATGTACTCATTCAGTAAGTGCGACAATAGCAAATGAAAAAAGACTTACCGTTATCAAATTCCCTGCTGCTGAAGTTTCCGACATCTCTTCATCGTCAAACACGTCACTCATATTTATTTGAGCAGAGCTTAAAAAAAATAATTAAAAAATTTAAAAATCAAAAACAGGTATATACTTACACGCCACCAGCCCTTCGTACAGCTTCAACAAAATTATCGTACTCTTCCATCGAATCGATATTATTATTCTCAAATACAATTTTATGATTAATAATATTGTATGCCTTTATCAACAATTCGTCGGTTAATAATAGACCACTGTGATACAATCCCAAAATCTGCTTAGCTGATAAAGATTCCATAGCGCTCTTCAAACAAGAACTACATTAACTAAACCCTGGAGCACGCTTTTATACTATTCTTCCAGACCCTGAGGCTAACTTCAAGGTCAATTAGTAAAGCTAACTTCAAGGCCATACTTTATGGTTAACTTCAAGGCCGATGACCTCCTCAAGGTTATTGATATTTATAGAAGCAGTTGACCTTGGAAAAAGTTGACACGTATTTTTATTTTATTTATGTCTACTAATTAATTATGTTACTATTTTAAGACGATAGGTTCAAAGGTCTACATGGTAGTTTTCTACACTTGTCTTACAACAAACTCTTTATTATTAAAAACAGCCCCCAGCAAAGCACCAGGTCCTAGAGATAACATTTTATCTTACATCTTTATTATTTAAAAATAACGAAGCATCAGGTCCTAGAGGTAGCCTTTATCTTACAAGAATTTCCATAAAACAACCCCAAGCGCAGCACCAGGTCCTAGAGGTAGCATTTTATCTTACAAGAACATCTTTTATTATTAAAAACAACCCTGAGCACTGCACCAGGTCCTAGAGGTAGTATTTATTTTCAACCCCAGCGAAACACCAGGTCCTAGAGATAGCATTTATCTTACAAGAATTTCTATAAACAACCCCAAGCGCTACACCAGGTCCTAGATGTAACATTTATCTTACAAGAATTTCGATAAAACAACCCAAGCGCTGCACCAGGTCCTAGAGGTAGCTCTCGTCTGACAAGAAACCACAATTTCATATTTCCCGCGTAGCCCCTGGTCTCAAAGTAAACCTGTTTCTCAAGCTAAACCTGTTTCTCAAGGTAAACCTGTTTCTCAAGGTAAACCTGTTTCTCAAGGTAAACAACTTTATCAAGGTAAACCTGTTTCTCAAGGCAAACCTGTTTCTCAAGGTAAACAACTTTATCAAGGTAAACAACTTTCTCAAGGCAAACCTGTTTCTCAAGGTCAAATAGTGGTCAGCCACGTGGCCGTGTAAAACCGGAAGTGACGTCAAAATCCAAGATGGCGCATGGTGCCCCCCTTCTACTTTTATTCATTCGTTAGCCCACAAAAGTGGAATAGATTAAATCTAAATATACGTACTATACATAAAATTAAATTAATTAAGTAAGGTCATTAGTTAACATCTAAGTGTATACAGACAATAATACAATAATAGATAATATAGGAAAATAAACAATAATAAATAAATATAAACATAAATACAATGTGTATAAAACAAAATAATCCAAATAATGTGGCAACTAGGACTAGAGGTTATTGTTTTTGTTTTTGCAGCAGTAAAAAAAAATTCCTCCACATTATATATGCAATGTTGCATTAAAAGTGACTTTATATTACCCTTAAAAAAGTTCAGATTATCCTCGACTTCAAAGATCAGTTATTTTTTTATTAGGTTAATATAGCAGAATTCACAGAAACATTACTTTTTTAGATTCAAGGTTGCAGTTACGTCCCCTAGCGGCCATTTCAGAAACATGAAAATATTTTCCAGGTTTTTGTATTGGCCATTTTAGTAATAACTTTTCTTTTGCGCAAGCTTCTACGATGTATAGTTTCCCAGATACAGTACCTCGCATTCTTAGTTAGCCAGCCCGTACAACACTGAAAATACACTAAATGAGCTTTTTTTAACTTCAATCAATCTGGATCACCCTTTATATAAAAATAACGTAAGAGGCGCCGCGTTCGCTTTTTATTTTTCGGTAGAATTTGTAGGTAAATCGGTAGAATTTAGGCAAAATGGGTAGATCTACCGAAAAATCGTATATCTAGCAGCACTCAATTCAGTTGAGTCATCTAAAACTACGTCTATTATGACGTCACAAAATGACATTTTTGGCTTGTTCCGGCCTGTTGTTTCACGGACGTCAAGTTTAGACTTGTAATGCGTAACTGACTACATTGAAAACAAAATAATTTATGAAGATATATAAAAATTAAATTTATTAACAAATAATTGTATGAAATCTTAGATTTTCAGACAATTTCACTTTCATGTGTTGCTTATAATTTAACGCCTATTTCTTACTAACGTTATTTTCAACATTTTGAAAACAAACGGGGTCATAAAACTGATAAATGTCACTTTCAATAAAAATAAAATACTACGAATTTTATAGGGTACCTTTCAACTAAAATATAGTTTCTCCAGGTGAAATATTTTGTTTTTTCAATTTGACACTGAACCAAATTTATCGATCACGGTGCCCTTATCTTTCAATTTACACCTATTTATGTTCAATCCTCCTTTGAGTTTAACAAATATACGAGAAAGATACTTTTCATGATACCTTAACTTATTCCTTTCTTTTCTACATTAACAATAATTTAATTTATTTTGAACGTACGAAACTGTAACAAATCCACACAAACTCAAAGTAAAACGAGCTATGACAGAAAATTAAGTTTCTCCGAAAAGTAACTTGAGGAACAACAAACAAGTTGTTGATGACAGTATGTCTGCCTAACTCTTTACTTGAATTTAATCAAATAAAACTTTGGTTCTTTTTTAATAAGAGAGAACTGAGTACAGATGGCACAACTAAATTTTTGATGTATTTACTCTCTCTCCCATTAAAATATCTGTTTGTTTATTATCCCATAAAACAGATTTAAATGAAAATTTTACTGTTTTACTGTTTGCAATTAATGAAAAGTTTTCATTGAAAATTAGGAGAAAGTCTAAACAAAGCAATGTAAAACTTCATGAAAACGAAATTTAAAAAAAAAATTGATAAAAACAGCGTATTTGCTAATTTAAAAGTAAGGTTAAAGTGTGGCTATTTTAATCAGGATCGTTGCTTATTTAAATCTAAGTACGCTAAACATGAATTTACGCTTAAAATAAGCTTTTTTTACATTTATTTAAGGTTTAATTGAAGCTGTCAAAATTTAGAGTCTGACAAGGGTTGCCTATTAATTTTTACGTTTAATTACGTTTTTGTAAATTCCATTCACGAGTTGAGTCGCAATAAAATTTTTCTTTTCTTGTCTAATGTTCAGGTTAATATATTTAATAATTGGGCGTTTGGTCTTTACTTTTGCGTAACGTTTTGTGTAAGTCACATGGACCGTTTAGAAAATCATGCGACGAAGCAAGTGCATTGATTTAAAAAGTAATCGAGCCAACTAAACGAATTTGAAATTCCTTATCCAAGCAATTTCTTTATAGACGTGTAGTACTGTTTAATAGTCTCATTCTCTATAGATCTTTACTCGATAGTTTAAGTTGTCAGGAAAATGAACCGTTCGAGAACCTAATTGGTGAATCTCTAATATTCTTTTTCTAAAAACCAATCGTGATGTTTGAATAACTTTTTCCGCTTCAATTATTTATTCTTAATCGATTCTTATGCTTTTTGGCAAGGGTTGGTTGAGGATTATATTTCAAATTAAAAGTTTTTGGTATTGAGAAGAAGCGTTTTAAGAGCACGGTACTTAAACATCTACCTACGGACAACTAAAAATTCAATTAACTAATTAGTATGCAAAGCTAAGACAACGTCGAAAGCCTGAGGTCAGAAACCAATAAACGCAAAACGAAAAGAAGTTTGCACGTTTACGATTGCTTCAATTATTTAGTATTTTTTATGAGCTTAGAATAATAATAATTTTGTATTTAAGTGAAACATAAAACCTTTTGACTAACATAACTTTATTGTAAAACTGCACTATTGACCTTCCTAAATTTGGTTTGAGGCATAGTGCGTTGTACCATGTCACTTTCAGGCCACCCTTTATCGTTTCCAGGTTTCGAATATTATGCGGTGTAGCCAGTCGTCTTTCGCAGTAAAGATGCAGTGTTATTACGTTTGTTTCTCAACTAGTTGCGTTGTTTTTGAAATAAAGTGTGACTAGGTTGAAACTCTACTAGCTCGAAAATTTCTGAGATTCATAATATAATTAGGATAGTGGGGCTCGGTTGAAGTAAGGGTTCGCTTCTGTACTCAAGAAGTAGGCTTATGTATGTTATAAGTACATCTTCACGAAAAGGTTACTTTACGTACCAAAAGATTTACAGATAAGCCAAGATAGAGGATTCATATCTAGAACAACACCTATAATTCCTATTTAAGCTAAGCTTATGTGCTTGAATAAAGATAGAATTTGTTTCAATATTAATGAACGGGGTACTCAACTTGAATAAGTTCGTTAACACTAAAAAATTGATTGGCATACAGCCTAACATAAAGGGTTGTTTCTCAGCTAACGAAAGCTGTTCATAACTCAGATAACTGCGTCTTAGATAATGAAATTTACATGCAGGCTAAAATAGGGAATTCATAACCGAACTGAGACACAGTTAATATTTTTACTAAATTATTGATATTTCAATTAAAAATATGTATACCAGGTGTTCAAACCGTCACGCGATGGCAGATTGTGGCTTCGCTATTGATTTTTCATTAAAATCATTTATACAAAACTTATATGGTTCCAATACGTGCACAACCTAGAAATATTTTAACACCTACAGGGTGATTGGGGGGGGGTATCAACTTTTCTACTTTAAATGGAACACCCTGTATATCCTAACATTTTTTGATAGCCTAGTGAATAAGATTTTCAACGATGTATACATTTGTACATATAAGATGTAACGTTGCCAAGTTATTTAATAAAAAAATTTTTTCCTGAATGTAAAGTTAGCAATAAAAATTAATTCTTGGTTTATTATCTAAGTTGAGACGAATTAGTTCAGGGATATAATTAAGCTAGGTATAGGCTTTGAAAAGATGTAGAGGGTTCTTTAGCATGTTCAACGTACATCAATTCTCTTATTGCAAATGGAACAGCCAGTATATTTTAATCTGGGCGAATATTACTCTTAAAGACCTAACTTTTATCGAAATACATTGATACCGCTAAAATTTACAGTTTTTAAAATATTTAAATTTTTTTTAATTTTTCTATAATTATTTTATAACGTAACGATTTAATGGAGTCCATGATTTAAAAACAATAAAACAAAATTTTAAAATGTCAATTAGGTGTATTTTAACTTGATTTCTTTCAAAACTGAAATATACGAAGAACAAGTTAAATCAAATGATTTCGATAATAGGAGTAGCCCAAGGTAGTTGCTTACTTGCTTCTAGAATTTATAAACAAAAATTTTCCGATACTCGTTGCCCAGATTAACGAGTTATTGAAAATTTAAAAAGTAGATTTGAGGAAACGGGGTCTATTGTATATAAAAAGAACAATTGTCCAAAACCTGTAAACAACAAGTGGTGCTTCAAGCTATACAGGAAAACTCTCAAATAAGTATTAGAAAAATTGCAATGTAACATGATACAGAAGTCAACAAAACACAATATAATTAATGAATACAAATACCATCTATGCAAGATCCAACTCCACCAAGCATTCGATGAACATGATTTTGAAAATAGATTAAATTACTGTCGTTAGGGATTGCAACAACCACCTAATTTTTTTAATACAGTTATGACTAGGCATAGGATTTGTATGCACTTAAAAACGTTAAAATATGCATGCACATATGCACTTTCAAATAGCAGATATATGCACTTAAATGACTTAGATATGCACTTATAATTTTTACAATCGCAATTGTTAGATAAACGCATTTTTTTGTCTAATGTTTATTAAAAAATACATATTTGAACAAAATTCTTGAATCTAATTATTAATTATACTAATTTTAGATTAAATATAAATTTAAATATTGCAATTAACAATAACATAGGTTTTCAAATTTTCAAAAGTGAATCTGTGCCTATTGTCTGCAAAGATCGCCTTGTATTTTGAAAAACTGCGCTCTACGTCACATGACGTAACTGGCGCATACTTAAAATTATTTAATTCCGTTAAAGTATAATGCTGTAATTCAGTAACAATATTACTGTTACTGTTACCGGATAATGTATTATTTATATTTTTTATTAAACCAAAACCAGGATTTTTATCTAATACAAATTTAAATTTCTGTTTTATTGTTGAGGCTTTTGTACCCTTTATCTTATTTAAGGAGGTACCTAATTCTTGTATATTTAAAATAGATTCATGTATTGAATTTCCTTGACCTTCTAATTTTTTAATTACTTTACCCAAACAAACAAAATTACATAAAATAAACAGTAACTCTTCTCGTACACCCTTAAGATTAAACGCCTCTTGTGCACTTTGTATGCATAATGCATCGTCTTTGTTTAATTTATTCAGAAATGTTTTTATCACATCAAAATTAACTGAATAATATTCTGCTGCAGAAAGCCACGTACCCCATCTTGTAAGTATAGGTTCTGGGGGAAGTGGCAGGTCTGGTGCAGTTTCCATAAATATTTGTACGCGATTAGGAGCTTTACAAACAATTTTTTTTACATTCGCGATTATATTATTTATACTTGGATATATTTCCCTTACTTTTTCTGCCACGCGATGCATCCCATGTGCAAGACAAGTTAAGTGAATCATTTTTTCATATAAAACCTGCAATCCTACAGCAGCTTTGACCATGTAGGGTGCCGCATCAGTCACGAACAGAAGTACTTTATTGTACTGTATTCCTTGGGGCCACAAAATAGACATGGAGTCATTAAATAATTTCGCGACCGAGGAATGATTGGTGCTCTCAAAAGTGTCCATATTTAGAAGGTAGGATTTGGAGTTTGGTTCAGCATTTAAAATGCCAATTATAACGTTTGCCACATATCTGAAAATAAACGGTTTATTGATATTTTATCGATTTGTATTTAACGGACTGACACTAAAAAGTCAATATTTTTTAAAATAAATTTAAAATTCGCTTTGAAACTGATTTGCAAATAGGTAAAAAAATTGAAGACCGCAAACATCTTTACATACTAATGTTGATTTATTTATTTATTTCAATTTTATTAAATAAAGCTTTACATACCTTCCCGCACTATCTGTGGATTCGTCGATGGAAACCCATATGTAGTTGTCACCGACGTTTTTTATTATTGAATTCATGGTTTCTCTATACAAATTTGGCAAATAATTTTTTCTAAGCGTAGATTCGTCGGGCATTGACATTTTAGAGATTTCTTCCAAAAAACTGCGAAATATGACGTTGTTGAGTTTGCTTAATGGAATGTCTGCGGCCACTAACGCACTACATCATTTTTTATTAAATTCCGCAGATTTTTTAGATTCACTACTCAAATTATCAACGCAATTCGGAAACAAAAGTTGTTTTTTCGATTTTAACGCTACACACTTTTGGTGCTTAAGGGTATTAACGTGCTGAACTACTTGAAATCGTTTTTGGAAATTCACTTTATCCTTGCAAGCCGTGCAATATAATATTTTACTGTCTGTAGTAAACACACTAAATTCTTCCACGTAATTTTTAAGTATCACAGACGTGGGGCGTTTTTCTTTACCCATCTTCACTGTAGAAGATTTCAAATTCAACTGATGTTAAAATAAAATTTAATTAATAATTAAATTAATTAATAAATAATTATCTTTTTCTGTAGATGTACTAAAACCATAAACTACAAAGAAAACAAGGGCGTCCTTGTACTTAATTGAATAACACATTAGCATTACCATTAGAGACAAGTTTGGTATAACAATAAGCTGCTTAAGTACTAAGATAAGGCACCCCATTGTAGTTTACTGGTAAAAAGGATTAACTAAGAAAAGAAGTATTACGGATCGTAAAACTATTCAGCAATTTAAGGAAATTTTACCTAAATGCTTTTAAAAATGATTTTTTACAACTAACAGCATTAAGAAACGTGCGATAAAACACATTCAGATTTTTTTCTAAGAAATATATTAAATCCAAAATAGACGAAAGCACGAAAATATGCACTAATTCTGTAAAAACGTTGAAATATGCATTTATATATAAAAACCCCTATATATGCATTTATATGCACTTTCAAATTCACATATGTGGTCAACATGTGTTCAAAACATCTAAAAATTTAACTCTGCATATGTTACCTGTGTGCAGAAAAAATATGCAAATGCATACAAATCGTATCCCTAGTTATGACGACAGACGAATCTACTTTTTGTAACAATTATTTTGTAAATAATAATAATAAAATAATTGTCATTATTACGCCATGGAAAATTCAGATATAATTAGATACAGAAACAATGAGCATCGATGGAGTCACAATGTTTGGGCTGGTATTATTGGCAACAGATTATTAGGACCCTATTTTTTTGGAAAACAATTTAAATGCAGTAAATTATTTAAATTTATTGCGAACCCACGTGCTAGCATGGATTGAAGAGAACATCCCATTTGATAATCAGGAGATATGGTTCCAACACGAAAAGTTTTTAAATCAGCAATTTCCTGACCGTTGTATAGGTCGTTATGGGCCTCTCATCTGGCCAACTAGATCACTCGATCTGACTTTCATGGACTATTTTTTATGGGGCTACATTAAAAATGAATTTTATAGAACATCGCCGATTACTGCAGAAAATATGAGAGAAAGAATTCAACAAGCGTTTCGTAATGTAACCCAACAAAAGTTTTCATAATTTACAACGTTCCTATAGACAAAGATTGAATCAGTGCATTGAGAAAAGAGGAGGCTTATTTGAACCTTATTTATAATTTTTTTAAGTGCACAGTTCCATATGTTTGACTTACCTACTTCTTGTTCTTGTGAATTCTTTGTTTACTATTTCAATATTACATTGTTTAGTTTATTGTTAAAAATATTTAATAAAATTAATTATTACTATTACTAATCTGGTATTGTGACTTGAAATCATGGCACTCATTAAATCCTTACGTTGTAAAATAATTATAGAAAAATTAAAAAATTGGAAATATTTCAAAAACTATAAATTTTAGCGGTATCAATGTATTTAGATAAAAGGTAGGTCTTTAGGAGTACTATTCACCCATATCAAAATATACAGGGTGTTCCATTAGAAATAAGAGAATTGATGTGCGTTAAACATGCTAGTTTCGCAGGGAGCCTTCTCTCCCCTATTCAATATGTCAATAAAACGTTTACATCTTTTCAAGACTATACCTAGCTTAATTATATCCCTGAACTAATTTGTCTCAACTTAGATAATAAACCAAGAATTAATTTTTATTGCTAACCTTACATTCAGAAAAAAAAATACATTTTTGTTAAATAACTTGGCAACGTTGCATTTTATATATACAAATGTGAAAAGATTATTCATTAGGCTATCCAAAAATGTAATGATATACTGGGTGTTCCAATTAATATAAAAAAGTTGATACTCCCACTACTTTTACGAATCACCCTGTAGGTGCTAAAATATTTCTAAGTTGTGCACGTATTGGAACCATATAACCTTTGCATAAATGATTTTAATGAAAAATCTACGCCACAATCTTCGGTCGCGTAACGCTTTGGACACCGGTAGAGACTAAGGTCTGCTACCTTAGTATATATTTTTATCTCGGATAAGTGAGTTTTTCTTCTAATACTAAAGCACCATTTCAAATCATAAGACAGCATTAGGCTTCCAAAACTTGTCCTGCATTGCAATTTTAAAGTAATATTCTAATGTTGTGGCTTCATAAAAACTAGATCCACCTAGTACGTGATGCGCTAAGACATAATGTTATTAATTTAAAAAAATAGCGTAACACTCATATCTTCATCTAATTAACTAAAGAAAAGTCCTGAGATTGACTCCATATAATAACAGCTGACGCTATTGCAGAGTTGGCTTATGACGTCGAGCTATAATAATAATGATACATTACAATTTGTAACATCATTTTTTGTAAACAGTATCAAATAATATACATTAAAAATAATAGCCATACCTTAAGACGTGCTTTCTTTCTGCTATTTTAATAACAAGTAAGTGTTGGAAGATTGGTTATTGAGCTATTTATACTGCGTATACGCACACAATACCTTTTAAAATGAACAAAGAAATAATGGTTTGCGTCCGTTACGATTAGTGTGTGGTATAATCACATGCTCAATTTAAAGGATATATAAAAGAAAACAAAAGCATCGTTTCGATATTTAAAGATAAGCAAGATAAAAGTAAAATATGATTTTAAATACAATATTCTCCTTCAAAAAAATCTCTATAATGGTAATAGAACATCCTTAAGGAGTTTTAGATAGACCCGACAATTAAGTAGTTATACAAAAAGTGAATATGCGATTTACGTATATTAAATGCATCCGGGGATATGCTTTAGGATACTAGGAACTGTTACAATAAAAGGCGAAATTATACCGGTAAGTATTGCCGGTCGAATGCATGATACTCTAAGACGTCTAGCCCCCCAAGGCTTGGGCACATGAAGTTATTTACTGTCTAAAAAAACCGTTAATGTGTTTGCATGGTTATATAAGGTGAACGTGCAGTTTATTATGAACTATCTATTCTCCAGATATGACCGAGCTGGTAGCGTAGTGGCGACACGACCTGCTTAGCATTTGGGAGGTAATGGGTTCGATTCTCGTTACCGTCTACCTTGTATGAGGTTTTTTCAGGGGGTTTTCCTCATACACATGCAGCGGCATGGTCACTGCGTATATGCACACCATGTGCGGCTACTTATGCGAATGCTGGGGTAGTATTTTCCCCCTAAGAACCCTAACTTCGTTCCTTCCGATCCTATCCTGACCACACCCATCCTTAATCCCACCATGCATATATACGTAAGGTATGTATGTATGCTGGGTATCCATGATTGTGGCTGAAGGAGCTTGGAAAACTCGAGCAGCCCGCCCTCCCCCTTGGGGAGAGAATGAAATACCTGGCCCTTTCCTTTTTCTTTTTCCAGATATGTAATTAAAATAATACCCTTTCAGTATTTAGGAAATTACAGATATTTTTTCGTTAAAGACCTTAATTAAACAGACGTTATAAAACAGGTGTAAGACGTTGGATATGTCAGTTATCTATTTTGATTATGTAATTACGCATATACGCAAATTTAAGGATATTGAAAAATGCAATGCCGGCTGACATTAATTTTGGCCTTCCACAACCTAATTACATTTTTATTTATAAAGGTAATATTAATAATAACCTTTAACATATAGATTTTAAGTACTTCCAAAGGAGGGCATATTATTTGCATGTTATAGATATTTAGATATTAAGCTAATGCTTTAGCAATGTCCATGTCATTAACCACATTTTAACAAAGGAGTTATATATATATATATATATATATATATATATATATATATATATATATATATATATATATATATATATATATATATATATATATAGTTATTCACGTTATATGACACGAAAGATTGTCTTAGTTTTAAGAAAGTTTTATTTTTTGAGTGAATACATATCTATCAGAGGTAAAATTATAGTAACAATATACAGGTTGTCCCAAAAACCCGATACATGTCAAAGTTGTTTTTTTTAAATGGGACACCCTGTATATTCTTACTTTTTCGATTTATACGGCCAAATAAAAGTGAACTTCATTAAGGTTTACCTCTACTAAACCTAAAGACGTTTAAGATATATTGCATTTTGTGAAAATGTAGTAATAATTTCGACACGTTTGTAGTTAAATTTTTCATGAGCGCTTCTGTACTAAATTTGGGTACTGTTCATGTTGCATTTGTGAAAAATTGATTTTCTAATACAAGGTGTTCAAAATTGTTGACCTTACATTGTCAATATTTAAATTGCAATAACTTGGTTATTTCAAACGGAACCCCCTGTAGAATTTTATTCTAAACCAAACGATATTACACTTCCCTATAGCTAAATATTACAGTTCTCATGAAAAACTCACATTTAGTGAAAGTACACCGATTTTAACACTCTCCCTCTCCCTCTCCCTCTCCTCTCCCGATCCCTCTCCCTCTCCCTCTCCCTCTCCCTCTCCCTCTCCCTCTCCCTCTCCCTCTCCCTCTCCCTCTCCCTCTCCCTCTCCCTCTCCCTCTCCCTCTCCTCTCCCTTCCCTCTCCCTCTCCCTCTCCTCTCCTCTCCCTCTCCCTCTCCCTCTCCCTCTCCCTCTCCCTCTCCCTCTCCCTCTCCTCTCCTCTCCCTCTCCCTCTCCCTCCCTCTCTCTCCTCTCCCTCTCCCTCTCCCTCTCCCTCTCCCTCTCCCTCTCCCTCTTTCTCCTCTCCTCTCCCTCCCTCTCCCTCTCCCTCTCCCTCTCCCTCTCCCTCTCCCTCTCCCTCTCCCTCTCCCTCTCCCTCTCCTCTCCCTCTCCCTCTCCCTCTCCCTCTCCTCTCCTCTCCCTCTCCCTCTCCCTCTCCCTCTCCCTCTCCCTCTCCCTCTCCCTCTCCCTCTCCCTCCCTCTCCCTCTCCCTCTCCCTCCCTCTCCCTCTCCCTCTCCTCTCCTCTCCCTCTCTCCTCTCCTCTCCTCTCCCTCCCTCTCCCTCTCCCTCTCCCTCTCCCTCTCCCTCTCCCTCTCCCTCTCCCTCTCCCTCTCCTCCCTCTCCCTCTCCCTCTCCTCTCCTCTCCCTCTCCCTCTCCCTCTCCCTCTCCCTCTCCCTCCTCCCTCTCCTCTCCTCTCCCTCTCCCTCTCCTCTCCCTCTCCCTCTCCTCTCCCTCCTCTCCTCTCCCTCTCCCTCCTCTCCTCTCCCTCTCTCCTCTCCTCTCCCTCTCCCTCTCCCTCTTCCCTCCCTCCCTCTCCTCTCCCTCCTCTCCCTCTCCCTCTCCCTCTCCTCTTCCCCTCTCCCTCTCCTCTCCTCCCTCTCCCTCTCCCTCTCCCTTCTCCCTCTCCCTCTCCCTCTCCCTCTCCCTCTCCCTCTCCCTCTCCCCTCTCCCTCTCCCTCTCCCTCTCTCCCTCTCCTCTCCCTCTCCTCTCCCTCTCCTCTCCCTCTTCCTCTCCCTCTCCCTCTCCCTCTCTCTCCCTTCTCCTCTCCTCTCTCTCCCTCTTGCTCGCCCTCTCATCCAATTACCTCTCCGCCGTCCCCTCGTTTAGCTCGTTCCTTGCGTTTAGGTTAGGTCAATGTTAGCTCGCGAGTATTAACCTAACCTAGAAACCATGGGTGGGCTGGCTTTAAGGCGTTAATCACGGTTGAAAATACTATCAAAGGATTTAAAATTCCGCCAAGGGGTTGAACCACGCTCAAGTATAGAAATACCTTGAAGGGTTGAAAATTCTGTCTATAGGTTGAAAAAGGCCTCCTAATGGATAGCATAGTGTGATAACTAGGTTTCTTTAAAGTTAACATCTAGGGGTTTAAAAATGACCCCAAAGAAAATCCATGTGGTGGGAAATGGGCACCTCCACGTGCGCGTATCATCACTTACCACTGATGACGTCACAGATCACGCTGACCCCCTTCTACTCGTGATTCATAATGAACGTCAAATAAATATAATGTTAAGGTTTCTATAAATCAATTGATGTGATCCTTAGAACTGCATTTTCAAATAATAGAAACTTTGTCCGTTTATGAATGACATTATATTTGAAAGGGAACATCTGTGAATCTCAAATAAAATAGCATAGTTTTCCCTCTGCAAATACCGTCTAGAAACAAACTAATTTTGTAACTATAGAGAAAACAAAAGTTCACTATTTCATTCCTGAAATTAAAAATTATAAGTTAAGTACGCAATAATGGCTATGATGTTGGCCAAATAACTTTAAGGTAGTAATGGAATGTAATCTCTCTGCCATTGAGTAAAATGTTGTAAATTTAAATAATGCGAACACCGACAGATGTGTCAAACAGTAATTAGCTTCTGTAATTACGTGATGTTGTAGTTGATAGAAGTGTTATTAATTACTAATTAAACCGTTAGATAGGGTTTGTATTTTTTTTGTTTATAGAAACCGGCAAAATTTTGTACCAATCGCTCCGTTATTCCACAATTAATAATTTTAGCACGACAATAGAAGTCTTAGATTATTGTTTGATTTAACATTAATTAAAACAGCTTGATACGCTGTCGCCTCATCGTTGAAAACATAAAATTCCCAGTTGTTCCTCTTAATATTTCGTACTCTGTACAGGGAAGTTCTATGGTCAAAGGATTACCTTTCGTTCTCATTGCGTTACGTATACAGACTAAGTTGAATTTTGTGAATGAGTAAGTTAAAATTGATTAATGTGATTAAACTTAGTAAACACCCGCACTATAATTAAGTTTGGCAACTAGTTAATTTATTTTGGCACAAGTAGTAAAAAGTTTGCTACCCACCACCGTTTCTGTTTAAACCACAATCACTGCAATTGAAATAAATTAATAGAACTGATACTTATTAAGGATTATTCATTTTCATGCATCATTGGTAAAGGAATTTCGTTTGTCCAGTGGACCAGTGACCTTTGTTAACCACCGTATCCGCTTTCCGTCCGTAGTAATTTTGTTTTAGGTACACCTTCTACCGCAGATTAAAACCCTGAAATTTTATCCTCCACTGAGATACCTGGAGCAGCCGTGTGGAAACCGTACATGTTCAGGATTGGACCCAAAGACCGCCTGGATATTATCTAATTTTTGGGTGGTGCCCGAATCCGTTTTCAAATAAAATTACCGTACCTTATAAGTGTCTTTAATAAATTTATTTCCAAACGAGTTTAATTTTTGTATTGGTGCTAGTTGAGGGCAAGCTTTCCTTCACACCAACGAAAAACCTGTTACAGATACTACCAGTTGTCCACATCTATTTCCCTATAAACAACCGATCCCCCGTTCACCAGGATGAACCTGCCTGCTTTCCTTAAATCTTAAGGAAAGAAATCCTGAGAGTTACCTGCGCGTTTATAAGTATCATGCACACTGACTGATGTATCACACATAATCTAATTTTCTGACTTGTATTTGCCTAGTAATTTTCCAATTATTATTATATACCAAGTGACCAGAACAATCGCTGCCTACACAGTCTTTACCTCGAGGTGTGTAAATAATCATTTCTTTCTCGTAATAAGTATCTCAGACCGCCACCATCATCCTACAATCAGAAAACTTATATACCTGTATCCACCCATTATTTTTCCGTGCAACGTTCATCAGTTCTACACCAACCAATCCACCACCAATAACCCTGGGTTGACCCTGACGCCATCCCGGTGTTGCCACCATTCGGCCAACCCCCCGGTATTTAAATTTACAATTATCAAATTTCAGTTCCATTTTGCATCCATTTGTCACTGTATATCACATTTCATTCATTCGTTTGTACAGAGAATTATTACGCGTAATTAATTCACCTCCCTTCGTTAACTGCGTTAACCCCACCTTTTTTAATTGCTTTAGTTCACCTAGCAAATATCCAAATTAAAAGTGCGATTTGATTACACGCCCCTGTATTTTAAACAGATAAATTTCAATTTCATTAGAGCAACTGTACGATTAGATGTCAACCTGAATTGAATGGGAATATTTTATTATACTATCCCGTAATTTATATTCCTTAAACGTTTTACAAATTTATATAAACAGACAGTAAAACTTAATATGACAAATACCATAGTGTTTATGTGAAACTTACTAACATTGTTATTTACAAGGTAGAGTGGTAACCTGATTTTCTGAACTACATCTAGTACATCTAGCCTGGCGGAAGTGCAGTGGGGTATATCATAACCCAGTGCTTTTCCGATCGCCAATGCCGATCCGCCCGGAAGTGCACATGGACGCTGGTTTCAGTAGCTTCCCATTTGACTTCCTACAATGAGGTAGTGTTGCTTGGTCAGTCATCAATCGCACTCCGATCGCTTCACATCGTCGTAAGCGAGAAGTGTAACCTTATACCCTACCGTACTTAATGAGCGACTTCTTAAATTTCACAGATATTTTTCCAAGTGACATGTTATAACAGCTATTTATCGATCTAGATTAGATATTCCAGAGAGGAGAAAAGTTCATTATTTGCGCTCCAAGGAATTTATGTTCCTAAGAAGAATAAAAATGTTCTCTTACTGGCTACCTTACATCATGACAACTCTATTGATAACTGTACTGGGGATGCACGAAAACCGGAAATCGTAACGTTTTATAATTTAAGAAAAGGCGGACTTGACGCCAACTATAATGTAGCACGCAACAGTCGCAGATGCCCTTTGACTATGTTTTATTCCTTATCGAATACAGCCTCCATCCATTCCTTTGTGGTCTACAATGCAATCAACCGAGACGCTAATCCTATTACTCGTCGACAATTTCTGAAACAGTATTCGATCTGATATCGCCTCATATGAAGATGAGACAAATGAATCTAAGAATACAATTGAACCTGAAAAGGAAGGTATCAGAAATAACGGGCATTTTCCGAGAAAGGACAGTTCAGAAAGATGCTGGAAAGAAGCAAAAGAGCAGGATGAAGTCACATCTATGAAAGAAAGCTACAATACAAGCCTGTTTCATCAGATACCCCATCGTACGAGTAAATTTCGGTCATAGCCCACCGTATAAGTACATTTCAGCCCATACCCCACCGTACCAATGGTGTTACAAAATGTCACCGTACTTACGTCGGGTTAAGAATACAACTTTACGTTTTCTTAATTATTGAGATTCCCGATGTTTGAATATTGCAATCACCGCGATTTCATTGAATATTTCTTAATTAAACACAGATAAATAGAAAAGTAAATTATTCACCTGTTTTGCAATTTCTTATAAATCCAACATGCACAATTTATAGATTCACTATGCACACCGGAAAGTCTTTCGCCATAAATTGTATGACGCTAATTATTTATTAATTGCACGAATTTGAGTCCCTACCGGATTAGGATCACGTGCTGATTATAATCCTCACATTTTTCAGTCAACGAACTAAACCGGCCTGACCCACCTACTCTATGAAGCTCGGATAGGACATTAAGAAAGTAACCCCGACGAATCTAATCTTATTTTACGTAATTTTCAACACGATATCATTGTTATTTTAGTTATACAGATGCCCTTTATTTATTAATTCAGTATACTTGTTAAATTTAATTATATTGAGTAAATAAACTTGTCATAGTTCGTGCTATGAAAATTTATTTATATAGTGGGCAACCAGCAAAACACCCCAGTAGTGAAAAAGCGGCTCCCCAGAGATTTTAACTGGAAAATAAAACCAATTAAAATATAATTTTTTACAAACAGGGCATAGTATAAACGGAAATAATGTTCTAGTATAAATAGCTTTTCCTCAGTTGTCAGAACCATTTTGAAAACGATTTTAACACGCGCGTAATATTATTATGGCAGTTAATGACAAAAAAGCCAAACATAACAAACATACATCGCCCAAGTCATTACATTGCCTTCCATATTTCGGTAGTGTTTATTCCGGCGAATACCGTATGTGCTGGGTATTATAGAATGTTTAGTTCTACATGTTACAAGATGACGCTAAAATCGAAAATATCTTAATTACTAACATTTTTTGAGCAATATATATGCACATTCGCGGGTTTATTCATCACTGCTAAGCAGTGAATGATAGTAATAATAAAACACATCTGACTCAATTGGTAACATCAATAAGGTTGCGTTCTAATACACAACTACAACCACACGCCTACGCACAAATTCATTTCACAAACATAAATGCAATCCCTACGCCAAAAACAACCTCAATTAAAAGCACCGAGGTACTTACGTAGTTTACTTTTACACAAATTTATTTTAAAATACAAATAAACTAACCAGTTTAAATTCTTTTACTAAAACTGACACGCGATACCGAGGATAATTCAAGCTATAAAGCGACTCCATACACAAATTTACTTTTTGAAAAACCGAAAATGAACAATCTAATTACTCATATACATTACACTACTAATATTACGTTAAACAGACGATTGCTTTCGTTAAAATTGTTTGAATGTTGCAATGTTGGGAAAAGGTGTTAGTTATGCTCAACAACCTTTATATAATAGAAGTATTTGCTAATTCGTCTCACGTTTTGTTACCCTACAACTAAAATAAATAAACGCCTAAAGTTAAATTGGACATATAGTTTAAAGAAGCAAAGAATGGTTAGAAAAGTTTGTATAAACTTTAAATGGAGAGGTTCTTGGTAAGAATATCAACTAATACATAAAAGCTATAATGATCGTATCACAAAGTATAACGTTGTGTTAGAAACGCTTTACTTCACCAAAACTGTTTACCACATAACCAATATAGGGATAAACTTCAAGATTAGGTACGCCATCAATTTCGTATCAAAGTTAGTTAGGTAAATTTTGTTAAAACGTAAAAAAACTTGTAAAACCTTTATGCATAATATAAATATTATCGTGGTAGATGTAATCACCGTTTTATCTTTTGACATCAATTTTTTGCACCTGACGCTGTTCAGATGCAAATTATTTACCAGCTGCAGTAGAACATTTTCGGGAAATACGATAAGGGTTGACAAAATGGTTTTATCGTCTAATTTAATTATTAGTTTCTTGTTTACGGTATATGTGTTTAGATTTTCTTTTTAAGGATGGTGTAGGTACTGACAAGTACATATCGTGTGTGAGCTCTTACATGCAATAATTTATTATTAACAGGAAACAATGGAATCAATAATAAACTGTAATATTGAATTGATGTTACTGTATTAAGTGTATACATGTTATTGTGCTATAGGGTGGTATAAAAGTCAATAGCCAATAAATATTGTGTAAGATATATGTGCTAACAATTGCTGTAAGTAAATTTAAAATTATTTTCACTTTTGTGTACATTCCCAATCACTTTAAGTTACTATCTACTATGAAAGCGTTGAAGCGTCGGTACATGTAGATTTGTTTACAGTTAGTGTGCAGTCTTACTGACTTTACTTGTAATTTCCAGTTCTTCAAGTACGCTTGCTTTAATAATCAGTATTTATTTATAGTTCGTTGAATTAAATCAATTATGTTATCGTACCGGTATTACCGAAATTAAGTAAATTGAAATAAGCGATGAAAAGACTCAACTTGGAAATTAGATTTTTAGTTTTTTAATTTTTCTGAATTGAAAATTAAGTTTATTTGAAACAGAAAAAAGTTTTATGTTTTTTATTTAGATAAATAAGGCAATTCCTTGTGGGAGTGTATTGTATTGATGAAATGGAGCTAAATTTGTAAAATATGAATTGTAACGTATAAATTTAATATTTATGTTTTTAGACACACAAAATTAATATGCAATAATAAAATATTTATCTTTTTTGGTTTTTTTAATAGTGTATTTTAAATTATACAATCTAAACGTTTCGATAACACTTACAGTTATTTTCGTCAGTAGTGATATCTGTTAAAATTGTTAACATCCTTAACAATTTTAACAGACATTACTACTGACGAAGATAACTGTACGTGTTATCGAAACGTAGAGATTGTATAATTTAAAATACACCATTAAAAAACCCAAAAAAGATAAGTATTATATTATGTGTGAAAATGGTGAAAGTTTACGTTTTCATAATATCAATAAACTAATTAATATTCTAATTCAATATAAGTAGAAGAAATATCGTTTATGTTGTTAGTTTTAAAGGAAGCATAAAAGTAGAAAGTAGGCACCATGCGCCATCTTGTATTTAGACGTCACAACGATGCCCCACGTGGGGGCCCGTATTTTCCTCCTTTATTTTTTATGGTTTCTTTTCGGATGCCTTTTTTCAACCCCTTGATTTTCACCCCTATGGTTTCTTTTCGGAGGCCTTTTTCAACCCCCTGATGAAATTTTCATCCCTAATTAAGGCCTTTTTGTTTTTACTCTCTTACTTGAGGGGGCGTATTTTTCACCCCTATTGTATAGTTTCTTTTCGGTGGCCTTTTTCATCCCATGATGGGAATTTCAAACCTTTTTTGTTGATCATTTTTTATTAATTATTTTTTATTAATTAATTAATTGTTTTTTAACCCGGAGGAAATTTTCGATCCTAATCTGTTGCCCTATAAGATGATCTTAAATCTGTATTCTGATAAGTAGAGGGCGGATAGTTAGGCAAGAAAAACCCATAAAAAAAGCAGGCAAAAAGGCAACAAAAACAGTTAAAAAAGGCAAGGAAAAAGGCTAAATTGAAATTCGAAAAAGGCACACAATTGTTTAAAATAATTTAATAACTACTTACGTAAAATGAATTTACAAATAAAAAAATAAAAATAACAAAACATTTAATCTACGTTAACATTATTATTCCAGGCTGTAATTAAGTACTGTTCCATATGGTTAGGTAACAAATTCGCCCTGGTATTGCTGACGATTTGCTTGTATGTCGAGAAAGATCTCTCGACATCACAGGATGTAATGGGGGCATATTTAATTGCAGCGACTTCTTGAGGGCTTGCATCCAAGCCAATGGCCTCTTCCCCTTTATGTACATTTACAATCTCCTTTATTACGTGAAGATTTGGATTCTTTTTTAATACGGATAATATCTTTTCATTTACTTTTATCCCACTAGCACCAGGTACCCGTGCGATTTCATTTACCACATCGTCCACTATCCCTAATGCTTCCACTAACGCGAGGTTCTTTATAGTTTCGAGTAGGTAGCAGAAATGGGTGTTTATATACATTATACCTCGACGGACGTTTTCATATTCAAAACTCTCTTGAGCTTTTTGTATAGCAGCAGCCGTGGAAGGGTGAAATGAATTCACTACCTGTAAATTATCATATCATTTTTGTAGAATTCATAACAGATTTTGCAAACATGTGTTTACCTCTTTAATTGAGTTTCAATGAAGCGCGTAAAAATTACCACGCCTCGATCAAGGTACCCCATCTGGTAATCACAGGTTCAGGAGAGAGAGTGGAACTGATGGCAGCTTTTCTTTATACTCAGAAACTCGTAATGGTGCTTTTACAAATACCTGCAATTTTTAAATCGTAACAGCAGCACACAGACAATGTAATGTTTACCTTCTTCACGGAAGAAATTAATTTATTTACAGCACTAAATTCCTTGCGAATGCATTCACACACTCTGTGCAGTGCATGTGCTAGGCAAGTAACATGCAGTAGTTTAGGGTAGAATACCTTTAGTGCCCGTGCGGCTTTAAGCATGTAAGGTGCCGCGTCGCTTACTAAAAGCAATATTTTCGATTCAGGTATTTCGTTAGGAAATAAAATACCTAAAACAAAAACTGTATATTAACCAAGTATGATAGAGTTAATAGTGTATGATGAACTGCTTAGAAACCTGGTGAAAGACACAAAAGTAATGCGCGGAGCGGAGTGTGGATCGGACCACTTTTTGGTTGTATCGAGAGTGTGTTTAGGGCAAAAGTGGGTCTGGAGAAGGAAAGCAAACATAGTGCGAACGTCCAGAATTAGGATTGACAAATTAGTGGATAATGGTGCGAGAATGAAATATGCAGATGCTGTGAGTAAAGAGTTGAATGTGAATGAAACAGTGTGGAACGGACAAATAAAAGACACTGACGTTGAAAGTGCATGGATAAGCTTGAAAAACTCTGTTGTCAATTGTGCCATGCGAATAAGTGGAAGAGTGATTATATGTAGGCAGAAAAAATTAGCTTGGTGGAATGAGTCGGTAAAAAAGGCAGTAAGTAAGAAAAAAGATGCATACATGGCAATGACTGCGGCAAAAATGAGACTGAGAAGAAGCGATTGTATGAGGTGTACAGATTAAGAAACAAAGAAACGAAGGAGGCAGTGAGAATAAGTAAAGAGGAAGTGATGACTGTGGAAGGAGAGAAAATTTAGAATGATTTTGAGGGAAACAAAAACATCTTCTGAAAATGGGTCAAAAATACAAAATGTGGCCCAAAACAGAACGCTGCAGGAATTATGAATGCTAGAAACGAAATAGTATGGGACGATTGTGAAGTGAGGGAATGCTGGCAAGAATATTTCGGAAAGCTGTACAGTAGTGAGGAAAGTAAGACTGAAGGGTTACATAAGGAGAATATAGAAGAAATGATGAATGAAACTGAGAAGGATATTAGAATAAATGAGGTAGAGAAAACGGTAGGAAGGTTGAAAAACGGCAAGGGAGCAGGCGTAGATGAAATCACTGGTGAAATGCTCAAGTATGGTGGTGCAAAGCTTATACGAAGATTGCATGAATTATTCAATGCATGCCTTATGTGTGGAAAAGTGTCAAGTGATTGGAAGAGCACGATCATTGTACCATTGTATAAGGGTAAGGGTAACAAGGGTGATTGTAAGAACTACAGAGGAATAAGCTTGCTCAGCGTACCTGGTAAAGTATTTGGAAGAATACTGATTGATAGAGTACGAGAAACTACACAAACTAAGATGGGGGATGTACTAGGTGGCTTCATGCCAGGGAGAGGATGTGTCGATCAGATGGATGCTCTCCAGCAGGTGATCGAAAAGTGTTTAAAAGTAAAAAGGAAGTTGTACTGTGCGTTTGTAGATCTGGAGAAAACATATGACAGAGTGAATAGAGAGAAGCTGTGGGAAATATTAAATGAATATGGCGTAAATAAAGGTCTAATAAATAGAATAAGGGCAGTATACAACGGTAGTCAGGCATGTGTTAGGGTGAGGGGACGTGTGAGTGAATACTTCAATATTGAGCAATGAGTGCGACAAGGTTGTGTGATGTCACCATGGTTGTTTAATGTATACATGGATAAATGTCTTAGACAAGCATGTACCGATACAAATGGTGTAATGATTGGTGACGTAAATGTACGACTTCTGGTGTATGCAGATGACACAGTCTTATTAAGTGACAGTGCGGATGAGCTGCAAACCGCTCTGAGGAAGTTTGATACAGTCTGTGAGAGCATGGACCTAAAGGTAAACGTGAAGAAAACTAAGATTGTGGTGTTCAATCGGTGGAAAGGAGAATAGAGTATTTACTCTGCAAGACAAAATTGTGGAGCAAGTGGACGAGCTGGTATATTTCGGTAGAATGTTTACTGCAGATGATACAATTGAGAGCGAGTTTCGACGAAGGGTCAATGCTGGAAGGAAAGTGATTGGAAGTATGTGGACGATAATGAGAAATGAAAGCATCAGCCTAGCTGCGAAGCGAGCAATCTATAATGGTGTATTCGTCCCGTCAGTACTGTATGGAAGTGAGACATGGGTATGTCAAAAAAAGCACGAAAAAAAATGCCGTGGGTATGAGATTCCTGAGAAGCGCATGTGGTAAAACGAGAAGGGACAAGATAAAAAATGAATGCATAATGACGGAGTGTGGTGAAGAAAAGACGATGATGGATAGATATAAAAGTTGTACATTACGTTGGTTTGGTCACATTGAGAGAATGAACAACGCAAGATTAACGAAACAAATATATGTGGGCGAGGTTACGGGAAAGGCCGGCCCTGGTAGGCCTCGTAAAACTTGGCTGAATGTAGTAGAATCTATGATAAAGGAAAGAAAGATAAGCAGTTTTAAAAACAAAAGGGCATGTCAGAGACTATGTATGAACCTTGTGGAAGCTAGGGAGGTATGCGGAGATAAGATAAGATATAGATTGTGAATGAAAAATAAATAAGAGGCAGGGATTGTTTTGGCTACCCCACAAGGGAATGGCGTGAAGGTTAAGTTAAGTTAAGTTTATTTTTTACGGTTCACTTAAAACCACATTTTTTCAATTTTATTAAAATAAAAAATCGACAAAAAAGGCAAAATCCCAAAAATTTCTTTAAAAAGGCCAAAACCGCCAAAAACATCAAAAAAGGCAAAGTAAAAATTGCATGTTTGGAGTCGTCATGTCTTAAAACTTATAGAAATTCA
This sequence comes from Vesta saturnalis, assembly GCA_036346205.1. NCBI lineage: Eukaryota > Metazoa > Arthropoda > Insecta > Coleoptera > Lampyridae > Vesta > Vesta saturnalis. The sequence goes on along the minus strand of JARFJB010000114.1, from coordinate 587,613 downwards.
ACTTTGCCTTTAATATCCTCATTAATTCAAAAAAGGTATTTGCCTAACTATCCGCTCCCTACTGATAAGGGTGCGCAAATAATCATTAGATGTAAAAGATAGTTTATTTAATCAGTGTCTACTATTAACATTTATTAGAGCTTGTTTATCAGATATTTGAATGATATAAAACTCATTTAAAGGATTGATTAGGTAATAATTACGTGCGTGACAAAATTGACTATATATCTCCATATTACTTTATTAGCGTATTTTTAAAAATTTTATTGCCATGATTATTAAAATTATCACACTCCTATCTACAGATTGTGACTTTTTTACATATACGGGAATTTATTTATACACTGGGTTTGTATTTTAATAAGGAGCCCTCGTTTGTAAGGATTAAAAATAATCACATATAATTACATACATTTTCTCGTTTTAATGGTTTATAAACGATATGTTCTACTAACTAACTAATTTCCTTAATTACCGTTTTGTTGTGTGTAATTAGTATTATATTTATATACATCAAAAATTTAAAATTTACTAGACCCCATTTTTTATCAGAAGAGATTGCATAATTGTAGGTCCTTTTGTGCTTGCTCAGGTGAGGGGCGTATCTTAGATCTCGAAAATTGAGTTTGGGTTTGGTATTGGAGCTTGGAGCTAGTCTTGGACTTGGGCTGTCTTGGGGCTGGGGCTGGACCTGGGATTGGTCTTGGGGTTGGTTTTGGACCTGGAGTTGGTCTTTGGGCTAGGGTAGGGTGACAACTATTTTTGGTAATTATCTTGTAGATCATTTTGTTCCTAGGCCTAGCGCTATGATTGAAAATGATGTTATTTAGTCTACTTAAACTAGGTTCCTGGTAGAGTATCTGTTAGTACCGTTTAGCGATTCAAGATGGAAGGTCAGTTTGAGCACCTCTTTTCGGCGATAGTTGCGGGCCCGTCGAGTTGTGGGAAATTGTATTTTATCGTGGATTTTCTAAAAAATATCGAAACTGCCTGCGATACAACTTTTGAAAAAATTATCTGGTTTTACAGTGAGTGGGAGCCTTTATTCAAAGATCTCTCTGTAGAATTTCAAAAGGGTTTACCTGATATGGAACAGTTTGACGGAGAAAAACCTGTCTTAATCATAATTGACGATCTGATGCGCGAAACTATCGGCTCTGTGGTTGATATTTTTACAAAGGGTTGACATCATCGAAATCTAAGCGTGTTTTTCTTAACGCAGGACATATTTCATCAAAGACGTGGACAGCAGGATATTTCTCTCAACGAACATTACGTAATTTTGTTTGAGAGCCCACGTGAGAGAGCTCAGATTCAGCATTTAGCAAGACAGATTTCGCCGGACAACCCGAAATTTCTAGAAACCGCGTACCAAGATGCCGCTTCAAACCCGCACGGATATTTATTGTTCGATTTAAAACAGAATACACCGGATGTGCTACGTTATAGAACAAACATATTCGGGCCTCAAGGTTTCTGCCAGGTATATATAGCGAAAAAAGAGTTTAAGCCTCACAGTCATAAATATTACATCATATATGATGACTGATGTTTTAAGCGGGAACACTGATATCCTGCATGGCCAGACTAAGTAAAAGTCAACGTGACGCTTTATTGAAATGTTTGGATAATACGCAAGTAGAGTGTATTTGTGAGTGTGCGCATAACATTTTAAAAGATCGTGTACTTCTGTCAGCTGATCAGAAGCACCGACTCTCTCAACATAAGCACACTTTAAGACGCTTGGTACAGAGAGGCGAGTCTATAAAAAAGAAGAAACAGTTTATTGTACAGAAAGGTGGTGCATTTCTACAATTGCTGTTAGGAATCCTAGGTAATCTGTTTCAGTAACCATGCACCAAAATCTGAGGAAGAAGACTATTCTACCGATGGACTTTATACAACGCTTACAGGCAACAGATGTTACACAAAACAACATTTTAACGCAGCTGGGTAGCAATATGGATAAAGTTTTAAAAACCAAAATGATTGACCATGACAAATGGCAGCAGTACAACCAAGTTCTTCAAAGGTATCTACACTTTTCCAATAAGTTACGTCAGCCCACCAGCATAACAATCAGCGGTGACGCTGTTGCTGATGATATTAAAGATTTACCGCAACGCAAAGGTCTAGCGGACGATGAAATAGTATCAACACTTCCGTCCCCATATAAGAGAAGAGTCGAGGCTTTCTTACGTATACTGAATACGAGCAGTGATCTATGTTGGGATAAAAAGGGTACTGTTACAATAAAAGACGAGATCATACCACATTCCAACATTATCGATCTAGTTCACGAGACGTTAAGAAAGGAAAAACTACAAACCCGCGCGCTTGGCGCCAGTTTGCGATATACATTAAAGAGAGTTTATCGAAAACATGCAGACATAGTGTTTCTGTACCACCCAGCGTTGAATAGACCCTCACAACAACTATAGGTGGGAATTACGATGCTGATAGTGAAACGTGGGAAACACCGAGAGGAATCTCTCAAAGAAGAAGAAGAGGAATTTCACTAGATTGGGATTCGTGGCGGACATAACATGGATGCTGTATACTATGATCCCTCTCACCCGGCAAGGTTCGCTGGTATAACACTTTTAACTAATGCTGTAAATGATAAAAAAAATATGGTGAAGTGAAAAATTTCCTGTAGGCTCAAGAAGCTTATGCCGTACATAAACCATTGAAAAAAAAGTTTCCACGAAATAAACATATTGTGAGTAACCTTTACGAGTTGTGGCAAGCGGATCTTTATGATATGCGAACATTAAGTAAGCAGAATAGCGGATTCAACTACATACTAACGGTAATTGACGTATTTAGCAAGAGGGCATGGGCGAGAGCACTTAAAACGAAGACAGCCTCATCTGTAATTGAAGCATTCGCTGATATTTTTAAGGATTGCGACAATACTCCGGCAAATCTACAGACGGATAAAGAAAAAGAGTTTGTGGCGAGCAGTGTACAAAACTTTTTCAAGAAACAAAATATCAATTTCTGTGTAACAAATAACCCTGATGCAAAAGCATCTGTAGTTGAAAGATTCAATGAAACATTGAAAACAAAGATGTGGCGGTATTTCACTTACAAGAATTCCTACAGGTATATTGATGTACTCTAAAGACTTGTGACTGCTTACAACTATAGCCCTCATTCAAGAATAAAGATGGCCCCTGAAGTTGTAAACTATAAAAACATTTTGGAAGTATGGAATAACCTGTACGCGAAAGGTTTAGGTCCAGTACGTCATCCTAAATATAAAGTCAGTGAGCATGTCAGAATCGTCAGAACTAAGTACACCTTTGAGAAGGGATATGAAACGAATTGGAGCGAGGAAGTGTTTACAATTAGTGCCGTGATAAAAAGAAGACTACCAGTTTATCGAATAATCGATCTTAATAACGATCCTGTCGAGGATACCTTTTACGAAGAAGAATTGCAAGTTGTTACGGTTGATAAAGATGTTGTAGCACCGGTAAACAATTGGATGCATTCGCTTTTCTCACAGGTGGAGGTTTACTTAAATCAGAAGATGGTGTCACAACCAAACAACACCTATGCATACCGTTCATATATCGAAACGCTTCTAAATTATTGAAAGGAGGCCAAGAGTTCACATATAGGATGTACCTTATGGCACAACTGGACAGATGAATACACTGCGAAACGCAAATAACGGTTTCTCAGAACGTCAAGCACTTGCGGCTACCGGGAAGCAGATAGAGATGATTGGTCACGTGCACTCGGATTTGTTTAATCAAAGTTTCGCATAAGTGGTGTTGAGTTAAAGGCTAAATTTGTACTATCAAGAGATACCTTTAACCTAATGGCGGCACTCTTCAACTTACAAAGCGAGAATTATAGACACTAGTTTACTGGTGAGACGTATGCGAATCAATCCAACTATTCTAATTGCGCACTTTAAAAAGAACCGCCGCAAAATACCCTGTTACAAGGACCGACGTAAAAGTGTTAACTATACCTGCAGGTATACAGCGAAAATCATTAGATAATGTTTTCCTGGGTCAGTTAACTAAACGATGCATCGTAGTCTTTGTAGCAAATAAAGCCTTCAACGGTGATTACCCCTCAAACCCGTCCAATTTTCATCACTGCAACATTAACTACGTGTCGTTATATATTGACAACAAATTGCTTCGAAGGCCTTACAACCAGACTTTACAGCTAATGGTTTATATGTAAGAGCGTACCACACCTTATTCTCTAGTGCGGGTATTCATTTTTTGAATGAAGGTAACGATATATCGAGAAGTGATTACCCCAACGGCTACTGTTTAATGCCCCTGACGTAACACCTGACTTGTCTGAAAACGCTAGTACGCACTGGAATTTAGTTATAAACGGTTCCCTTAGGCTGGAAGTCGGGATTGAAGAAGCGCTCCCCAAAATTGTTAACTGTTTGGCGTATGCAGAATTTAATAATGTGATCGAGGTCGATAAACATCGGAACGACGTTGTGGATTTTAGCTATTAAAAGCGATAGCTCTAACCTGCGATCTTCAGTGTACAGCAGCAGCCGAAAGAAGATGGACGCATACTTGGACGTACAAGGGTTTAGTGATCTTAACAACGAATTCAAACCGAAAGAAATTTCCGTGGTTACAGATCATAGTCGTTTAAGGACAGTGAAAGACAACAGTTTTTAAGGTTTCTTAATAAACCAATAGTAAACCTGGAGGAGACGGTTGTCGATTAAAGAATTGAAAAAACAAGCAAAAGCATATATCTGTTTAAAACATAACATCACTGATCCTATGTGTGCCCTAGAAAACGCCTTACTGCAGCAAGACTGGACGCATACCAATTCCAAAGATGTATGCGGTACAAGTATTGAAATGTTTGAAATCGATCTCCAGCCACAAGAAGAATATGTTTCGGCTTGTATGTGCTTCTAATCAACTACCGAGACACGCATCTAGACCGTGTGCAATTATTGTAAACACAGATCCTGCAGACAAACCAGGTGAGCATTGGAACGCTATCTACATTGATGATAATAGTAACGGAGAGTATTTTGATTCCTTTGCACGAGCACCTCAAGGGTATCATTTACGTTTCCAAGAGAACAATTCCAGATGGTTCCGTTACAATAAAATAATACTCCAGGATTACCATTCGGATGTGTGTGGACTTTATACGTTAACGTTTCTATATTGTAGATTAAATAGTTTATATTATTTTGTAAAAAACTTGTTTAGTACATGTTTAATTGTAAATGACGAGATAATTAAATTACTGTTTAACGCATGTTACCCATCCATTCTATTCTGATAAATAAAGAGATTTTTTAGTACCTTACCTTTTTTAATTAAGAGTTACGTAATATCAGATGAGCCTATTGTTTTTCTTTCTTTTTAATTCAGCATGTGTGTTTTTAAAAATCGTGTTATAAAATGTATGACCTTAGCGTATTAAGGAAAGTGTGTTACTCGGTTGGTACACTATTAAAATTAACAGGTTTATATAATTACACAGTAATTAGCTAAAAGTAAACATCAACAATGGTTTCTAACTACATATTGTTGTTGTGGAATTTAAAACATGTAATTATTACATTCCAAACTTTTAATGTGGTTTTTATAAAAAACAATTTGCGTGTGTACGTTTGTATGGACAATATATAATATTTTGTTCAAACAGCTTTGTTATTAATTACTTTAAGGGAAAAGTAAATACGAGTTGCAGTAAGTGTGATAAAGATAATTAGGTTGTTTGTATATTAACACTCTAAAAATTAATTATGGGGAAATCAATAGCTAGTTCTACATCAACTATTCATAAACGTAAAACATAGAAAGTGCTTTAGTTTGATTAGGCGAGTAACACAAAGCAGTGGCTATCACTCGTGAATCAGTCGCTCAAAAATGTTTTTTCAATACAGAGCTGTCAAGTGTTCTGTTAACCTTTTATTTACTTGTACAGATTTTTAATTACATTTATCAAACACATCTAAGTTATACGTAACAAGTTTCTTTAAAAATATTAAGGTGTACAATACACAACAATTTAACGAGCGGATGGATATTAAACATAATTCAATGCAATCAATGAAGGTAAAACAATCAGTTTTATTGTTGGTTTAGAAAACAATATTGTAATAACTATTATGTAATTAATTAACTTAATAAAAAAATTTTGTTTCATTAGAGAATGATCTGAATGTCAGTTTTTTTTGTTTGTAACTCACTGAGGCTTTTTTAGTTACGATATTTACAATAAAAATAAGTGTTCTATAATTACATTTTACTGTCATTCAAATTACCCCACGCAAGATCAAACCCCAACACAAGTTCATATACCTATCTTACAAAATAGCAATAGGGCCTCCTTATTAGAATGCAAATTCAAATGTTACCTTAAGGGTCACGGGGCGAAGTCCCAACAGTAAGTTGCGTAGCTCTATATCAGCCTTACAAGATAGCATTAGGCCTCCTTGTTAGAATACGCACAATTTCCTAACCTCCAGGGGCTCCCCACCAAAAAGGCTCTTAATACAAACAAAAACAATCAGGGTTGAAATTCCCATCATAAGTTGAAAAAGGCCACCGAAAAGAAACCATAAAATAAGGGTAAAAAATACGCCCCCTCAAGTAAGCGAGTAAAAACAAAGGCCTTAATTAGGGGTGAAAATTCCATCAAGGGGTTAAAAAAGGCCTCCGAAAAGAAACCATAAAAAGTAAGGGTGGAAAATACGGGTTCCCACGTAGGGAATCCTTGTGACGTCAAAATCCAAGATGGCGCATGGTGCCTCTCTTCTACTCATAAACATGTATTTTAGATAAATGAACATTTTTTGATTCATAGTTTGAAAAAATAGTAAAAATGTTGCTTAAAATTTTAAAAATAGATGTATCACGTGTCAATGAAAATATTTCTCAATTTGATTAAGGTTATTAAGGATTAAAGTAAATCAGTATGCATTCAATAGCACACATTCTGCTTAATGAAATTTACGTATTAGTTTTGCCCTCTAATTTACATTTGAAAGAATTTGGTAAAAAGATGCTTGAAGCAGTTTTAAAATTTTAATAGAAAAAATATGTGATGTGGAGCAATACACGATCTTCCAACGTAGGAAGTGAAAGTTAAATAATAATGACATTTTTAATACGTTCATAGCTCAAAGAGAAGTCCAAAACCTCCCACTTCTATAAATTATTGATAATACAGTTTAAGCATCTTCAATCCTGTTTAACTAATTTTTAGGCTTATTTTGCTTTATGTTAAGAAACTTTATAACGAAGATCCATGTAAAGTTAATTTTGTTCTTCAAATATGTCGATACCTTTTTTTTATAGAATTAATCGCTATCCAGATATTGAAAAGATTTGAACTAATACTTACTTCTACTTTAGAATTTTTGCCAGTAAATTACGCGTCGAACAAAAAAAATTTCATCATAAATAATCTATATGTTTATGGTCTAAATGTTGATATTTTTATACCTTTAAATTATACTGCTGTCAGAAAACGCCGCTGCTAACAGACACCCCTTCTCTCTGCCGCTTAATTTCTCAAAAAATTTAATCAGCTTGAGGAGAAATGAAAACAATTTTAAATACGTTATGTACGTACGTTTTCATTTTGCAGCTACCTTAGGTACTAACAATTATCTACACACATGCGCGCGCACGCGAAAAAGCGAAGACCGCAGATGCGCATACGCACACACGCACACGCGCGCACACGCACACACGCTATTTTTTTTAGAAAAAGGGACGGATACGGTAACGAAAAGACAACGACCGAAGTAAGAGATGAACCCCTGCAACTAAATTATATCAATCGTTTCAACCACAAAGAGGTCGTAAAGAAAAAATATCAGAAAAAACTTCAACAAGCGATACCAATAGAATTACTTGGGTATAAAGGAACGCAACCTGGGAAATAAATCGATAAGGAAGTATATTGGAACGTTTTTTACAACATAGCTTAGCACGGATGGAGAAGTTACATAACGCCTAACAAAAAATAAGTTAGCAGACCCCGTTTTCCTAAAAACATCGAGAGTTCGAGAGATCTCTTTTGTCCCTCAGAAATTGGAAACTCCTGGCACATGCTGTTAACGTGCCCACAGTCTGACGAGCTATGGAATTATGTAAAACAAATAATGTTCAAAATAACTGGAAAACAATGCGAAGTGGAGTGGCCTTCCCTGTAAAACAGAAAATATAGTTTGAAAAGCGTTATCTATAAAATTTCACCTGATTATACACCAGCAAATAAAAACTTTAATTACAAAGCAGCTTTCATAAAAAAAGTCAAAAATAGAAATACAAACCCGCGTGCGAGTATTGACCTAACTACGCTCTAATATCTTCCCTAGGGGCATGTTTATAAATCTGAACCCCTTTTTTTGGCTGAGGTATTTTCTCTTAAGACGGCTGCGAAGGCTGTTTCGGCGACCCCTACTCCACACTTCCCCGAAGATAACCGATTCTACCCGAACATTGACGAGTGCGCCCGCACGCAAAAACCAAGGCCTGCAGCTTTCTCGTTGCTCGCGCGTTTCGCTCTTTAAGGTATAACCGTCATCGAGTGAGCATTATTATAATGTATTCTCCTGTTGATGAGCCAACATCAGCGGACATTAGAGATTTTACTGACTTGTTAATAAACTATTACAACATAACCGTTCAAGATGATGCTGACGGAAACGATGACGTGGATGAGCTGAATGTATCTCACATCCAAGGTGATGGTGATGATTTACAGAAGAGGAAGAAGAGCGATGAAGTGGAGGAGAAGGAGGAGTCTTAAAACCATGATGATGATAGCTATGAATCACGGTTCAAGAAGGAGAGAAGGCCGATAAAGGCTACTAACGATTGATCGACCACCGAAGGTAAAGTGTTATAACAGGCATAACCAAGTTTTCAAGATGCTTCACGAACAAACAGAAAAAAACCTAAATTTGGTAAATAATATCAGGCCTTATTACAAATACTTTCCCGAACCAAAATTTGAAGATAATTCCCATCTTTTATATTGGGACAGAACAGTCTTGAAGGATAGATATGTCAAGATGTGAGTAGTACTTATATTCAATTAACCTAAATTAAGAATAATTGCTTCATGATGAAGTCTTGATGAAAATGACGTTTATATAAACCGGAGCCTTATGGACAAACACTGTAAGTATTTGCTTGAAATCTTTTTCTAGTGATGTTAATCATTTATCACCTGAAATATTCAATCCCAAGTTACTTTCACTGCCAAGCCTGTACATTTACGCAAACAATTTTTGTCTGGTAGTCTTCCGTTCTTTGATTTAAACACTCATTACGTAAATTCCGAATAATTGTCTCCTAAGTCCTGTAAATTATATTTAATTCTTCTTGAAAAACCAAAACAATCCAGTAATTTATCCTGAGTAATAAATTAAATATGGACACCAGATTAATTTATGAAAGTAATGTAAATCATCTTTTTTAAAAACCCCCATAAAAAATCAAAGATATTGCTTTCCAAGGAACCCCACAAACTTTCTGACCAAGTAAAATTGAACTTTTATAATTAACATAATCAAAATACGTTAAGAAATTGGCCGTAAAAGAGCTAGTAAACATAAACGTAAAGTAAGAATATCTATATTTGTTTGTGATAAGACCGTTGACCTATTAAGTCGTTTCCTATAGAAACAATAATGGTAAAAATGATTTCATGCCAGAACTGGCAGTAATCCCGGACGACCCCTAGAAAGAACTGTTTAGATTTTATATTGGTATTAAGGCAATTGTGGTGCAAGCAAAAACTTAGTGAATGATTTAATCGCACCATCTCCGATTTTGGAGCTCAGACCGAGGTGAAAACAATTAAAAGCTAATTAGCAACAATGTCAAATTGCAAAATAGCACCTTACTAACAAGGTGTAATAAATAAGGATTAAAGAAGTAAATATGGTCTATATATAAAGGACTTTTGGACCACAAATCCTTGATTAGTTCCTATTAGCTTTCAAAAACCCGGCAGTTATTAGAACTGCGATTACAGCGTACACCTCAATAACGTTTAAGGATGTTCACTTTCTTTAAGCATCTGGTCCTCTCCTAGTTCAAGCAATCGTAAATATTTTCATCTTTTACCTACTATCTGTTAGACCACTAGAGACATTCAGAGTATTCCGTTTAGATGGGCGTCCAACAAGCGCATCGAGCGTCTATATGACGTTTTTTATGTAAAAGATGGATTACATACAATGTCACTAACCTCTTCAATTTGTTTAACAAAATATTCTGATGGCGACTCTTCTGAACTTTCACTAGGTTTGTCACTATTTACATCATTGAAGTACTATAGTGCTAATATGCGGTCTGCTTCTACAGTAAAATTAAAAGCATAATATAAAAAATATTCACATAACTCTCTCTTCTTTCCTTTGCTGAATCTCGCCAAGCGGTTTTTAAATCAGAAATACAGGGGTCGGAGCTCAAAGTCTTGCCAATTAAAAATGCTGTAATTTTGTCAATTTTGATTTTTTTTATTTAAAAATTTCAGTATATCGGACAAACATTTCAGAATATACGAAAAATAAGTTATTGTTCGTTGTATCCACCTTTAGTGCGGATAATAGCATCGAGTCTGTCCGGAAAAGTTTCACACGCTGGACGAATGTGGCCTGATGGTATTTTCCTCCATTGTTGGCGAAGATCAATCTTTAACGCGTCTCATATTTTTTAGTTAATCCTTTGGCCTCCAGAAAGGACAATACTGAAAAATCTATTGGGTTGAACGCCGGTGAATATGGTGGGAAATGTTGTGAAGAAATGAAGCTGGGAGATTTCTCTTGTAAAAAACGTTGGGTTCCACGAGCTTTATGGGATGGTGCCGAGTCTTGTTGAAACGTCCAATGGTTTCGACCGAATTTTTTACGTGCCCAAGGTAACAAAACATCGTAACCTTTTGACTGTAAATTTGTTGATTCACATTTACGCCCTGTTCAATGAAAGCGAGTGGTGAGCGTCCTGTAGCAGTTATCGCGGCCCAAACCATCACTGACGCAGGCGTTTGATTTCGTAGAGAAATTCGCTGCTCTAAATTGTCTCTTGATTTGAACTCTAAACGTGAAAGTGTTTTAACGCCTTTGTTCTTTCTAGGCGAACTGCCTTTTGTGGAGGTGTTAAATCTTGAACTTTTGTATTTTGTAGGGCTTCAATCGGAGTACTGTTTTTAATATTCGCCCCATACTACGAGCTGACACATTGAGATTTTTCGCCAATTGAGCTGGGATTTGTCGTGGGTTACGTTGAATTCTGCCCTTTACCTCGAACCTTTTCTCGCGATGTCGCTATTTTTAAATGTCCACCTCCAGGGCGTTTTTTGATGCTACCAGTATCATTGTAACGTGTAAGGGTCCGATACGCAAACATTTTTTTCACCCGTAAATGTTGTAGTTCACTAACTATGGCAGGTTGCGATTTCCCAGCCAAATACAACGCAATAACACTGTTACGTTTAAATTCCAATTCGATGTTTTTTTACTGCGTAGTAAAATGATATGCTTCAGTAGGCTTCTAAACAACATAACAGACTAACGTTTGCCAAAAAATCAGCGCGCTGACAGTAGCCGTTCTATTGCTACATCAGCATATAGTTGGTAACACTTCGAATTCCGACCTTATATATATATATATATATATATATATATATATATATATATATATATATATATATATATATATATATATGAAACACTGTTGTTTATCTGGGCGTTGTCTCGCGCCTGCTGGTGATGTTTCTGACTCCTTCCAGTACAAAAACGACGTTTCAGCAAAGTCTCATTTGCCATTTTCAAGTTTTCTTCTTCTCCAACTGATTTGTTCGGCTCCGTGTTACTCGAATCGAACTGAGGTCCAGCTGCCCCGTCTCCTGTTTATATGTATATATATATATATATATATATATATATATATATATATATATATATATATATATATATATAGTAAATCTAGCCGAATCGTCGTGATAAAGCATTGAGTAAAAAAATATAGGCATTTATTATTATTGAAACGCTCTCCATTATAGGTAATTACATTATTAAGTGAAATAGGAATTGTACATAATAATATGAGCAGTACGTGTTTAAAAAAGGGTTATGAAGTGTTTCAATAAACATCTAGCATCACATTAAGAAATTGTACCAAAATATGGCCGTTTTTGTACGGGTGTTATTGTTAGCGTCATATTAGAAATTTAAAGCCTTAGTGGCGATTTGTGACTATTGTATAGATTTCTACATTTGCCCGTTAGTTAGCTTTCGGCGAGAATCACAAGGAATCCCATTGGCCACTGAACGAAAACATGCGCCTTATTTTCGGGTTGGTGTTCTAGAGAGAATTTTACTTGTAATGTATAATAACGCCAGAAATCGAGTTCTATAATTGGAATCCAACTACTTGCTCTTTGTTGTTACGATACTTTGTTATTTACCTCTTTGATAAGGTTTTAGTAATAATTGTGTTTTTTTTTCAATACTGCCGTTGGTTTACTGATAAATGTTTATTGTTGTCATCAACCATTTTGTTCCCATAGCAAAGATAATTTATATTTACATCTCTTAATAAGTGCAACCCAGTTTTTTTGTTTACCTACATGCCTATATATTTAATAGATGTCCTCGGTAAAATATACGAACACCTTATCAACACAAAATTGCAAGAAAATATTAAACAAATTGGTGACTTTAACCCAAAATCAATTTGGATTTAGAAAGGGTAAATCGACTCATGTAGGTATCCAAAAAGTGGAGGCTAATAACAGAGAAAATGTAAAAGAGGAACGTACATAGATAATTAATAAAAGTCATCAATAAATATGTCTCTAAAAGAGAGATATTGACGATTGGAGGATCCCGCCCACATGGTTCGGTGTTGGGCCCGACTCTGTGGAGTATCTTTTATGACGACCTTATGGACATCAACGTCACACAGGTTGTTGAGCCCATATGTTGTACGAACGATTTTGGGTACAGGAAAACACTGTGTGAGATACAGCAAATAAAGGGAACTGGGCGACAATACTGGTAAATAAGTGGATGTCTGAAAACAAACTATAGCTGCCGATAAAACAGTTACAGTTACTCTGAATAGATACATAGATGTCCCGGGGCTCCGCATTAAAATAGGAGGAACAGAAAATTTGCCTCGAATGAGGGTTAACTATTTGGAAATTACATTGGACAAAGGTTTGCTAATGTGAACACGTATTAGAAACTCGGTCCAAAAATCCAGTAAGACCCTAGGGGCGCTTAGCAAACTTATGCCTAACGTGACTGGTACGTGGACCAGGTATATCAATAAAAATGTGGGACCAAACTGGTAAGTTTCTCAATTCCTAAGTGGACACTGCAGAGCATAAATTCACCTATTGCCTAAAGTGGATTGAATACAGAAAAGAATAGACTGACAAAGTTCTGGACAGACGTCCTATGCGCAAAGCAAACAGACGAAATGGAGATAAAAAAAAACAGGATAAGGCAAAAAACTGTGATAAAGAAATTTGTGATAGTTGTTAAGGAGGCTTATGATATCTGGTAAGCCATCTGTCGTATTTTTTATTAATTTTAAGTTATATAATGTTGTAATATTTAACGGGGTCGTATAAACAATTCACCCACTTATGATTAAATACTTCTAGCCCAGAACTACAATTAGCTATGGAAAATAATGGATAACCAGAAGATTTTATGCCCCTTGCTCATCTATAGATTAATAGGTCCAGGTTCAGTAACATTGATTTTATTAACAAAAATAAAATTGCTTAAATATTTTCACTTCACAAAAAAAGGTGTCGCTTCAAACCTGAAAATAAATAATGTAATCTCGGACGCCAATTTGTTTTTAAGGAAAAAATAAACCTTAAAAATAGAAAAGTCACAAAAACCCATGAAAACAGCAAGTAAAAAATAATGACAGCAATGAGTTTTATTACGATACTGAATTTGATTATAATGGAAGAGCTCTTAAAAACTAATGTTAGTGATTCTTAATTAACCTTCGCTGTCCCGAAACGGGGTCACTGCTGACCCAGAAAATACAAAAACGTCAATAGTTTTCACAGATTGTTTTTAAATTAATTCTCCTTTTGAGAATTCGCCTATTTTTGTAAGAAATTTAATACATTTATAGGGAATCTCAAACCCATTGTTTTTTTTTCGTATAAATAATATTTGTTAGTGTGGCTCAGCAATGACCCGATTTTGGGATTCCACGGTACAATGAATATGTGATTTGGATCATGCGCTGTAAGATATTTCACAACTGTTTGTAATATCGTGCATTCCCTGTCATCCCGATTTTGTGTTTTATGCTGACCATACAATGTAGTTGTTCAAAGGTGTTTTTTTATAATGCTATATTTACAGTGGTGAAACCGCATTTTTTATAACTATGGATTTGGTGCGTAAAAGACCTTTGTCTGAAAAAGAACTTTATGAAGCGCTGATGGATGATTCAGATGATGCCTATGTGCCTTCTGAAGATAGTGATATATCAGAAACCGATGATATTCTCGAAGAACATGAGGGAAATACTCCACTTGAAGTTTTAGAAAATGAAAGTGTGGTTATGTCTGATCAAGAACACGACAGTGACAACAACACTGATGAGGAACATTCCGATGGTGATATCGTTGTGGCTGGCCGCACTTGGAAGTATTTAGCTCCCAAAAAAGGTAGGAAGAGAGTTTCTGAATTTGTTCGACAAGACAAAGGTCTTACAGATAAAAGCAAAAACATAGTGTCAGTGATTGATTGTTTCAAGTTATTTATTTCAAAAGAAATGATAGACATAATTGTAAAATATACTAATCAAAGAGTAAATAATTTTGTAAACTCGAATAACCAGAAAAGTGGAAACGAATTGAAATTGCCGTGGGTGAATGTCGATGCAACAGAAATTAACGCTTTCTTTGCAATACTTATACTTACTGGTCGATTTAGAGAAGCTAGAGAAAATCCACATAACTTATGGTCAACAAGCAATTTGTCTTTCAATCGACCTATATATCGAGCCATTATGAGCAGAAGTAGATTCCAAGATATACTACGATTTATACGTTTTGATGATTTACATACAAGACCCCAACGAAAAGAGGAAGATAAACTAGCCCCCCTTCGGGTAGTGGCTGATATCTTAGCAAAAAACTGTCGAGAATCGTACTCTCCATCGGCTTGCGGAACCATCGATGAGCAACTGGTATCCTTTAGAGGGCGTTGTTCATTCAGAGTGTATATCCCAAGTAAACCCGGTAAATATGGGATAAAAGTTTGGGCACTCTGCGATGCAGAAAATTTCTTTTGCTGCAATTTCCAAGTTTATTTGGGAAAAGAAGGAAATGCCGTTGAAAGAAATCAGGGGCAACGAGTAGTTAAGACATTAGCAAGTCATTGGTATGGAAGTGGTCGAAACATTACAACCGATAATTTTTTCACTGACATTACGCTGGCTGAAGAATTATTGTCAAAAAATCTAACATTGATTGGAACTTTGCGTAAAAATAGAAAAGGCATACCAAAATGCCTTTTGGATATTGGTTCCCGTGCAACGTTTTCATCCGATTTTAGATTTGGAAAGGACGTGACATTAGTTTCCTATGTTACTAAACCTAAAAAATTCGTGGTATTGCTATCTTCGCTTCACCATGAACACGAAATAACAGGAGAAGACAAAAAGTTCAAGCCAGAAATTATTCTTTCTTACAATAATACAAAAAGTGGCGTAGACGTTTTGGACAAAATAGTACGTGAATATTCAACCAAAAGAGCCACATGAAGATGGCCTCTGCGGCTCTTTCTAAATTTTCTTGACATTTCTTGTTACAATGCATTTGTAAGATGGATAAATCAAAATCCTGACTGGTTAAGCCAATCATCAATAAAAATCAGAAGGAAGTCATTTCTTGAACAACTTGGCTCATCGCTGGCTAATGACAATATCCTACGACGAAGTAATCAAATTATACAGGACGGAAGAGGATTTTCTGGAGCCACTTGTAGTGCAATAGAAAGTACCGGAATACAACTTGCAAAAAAGGCCAAAGAAGATATTGATACGCAGGGAAAAAAAAGAGGCCGCTGTCATCAGTGTCGTAGTAATGACAATAAATTTTCTAATAAGTGTGGTTTATGCCACAAATTTGTATGTACAAAACATAGCACCATTATCGAAAAGAAGCAGACTACTTGTCATTACTGTCAAAAAGATGAAGATGGAGAACCATTATAAAGGTGAAATGGTATATTAACGTTTATTGCCAAAATACCAACAACCAAACAATATTTGCAGGTTTTGAGGAAGTACTTTGACATTTTGTTTGAATGTGCTCTTGGCTTTTTCTATTTTATTGTTTGTGTCCAATCATTTATAGCAACTTTTTTTGTAGAATAAATTTATTGGTTTTGAGTTTGTTTGGTTTAATTCCATTATTAAAGACGAAAATATACAGAATACGATGCAAAAGTATAAAATGGAAATAATTCCAACATTTTGAACTTGGGTCAATTTTGACTCGGTTTTAAACTTATTTTGGGACGGCGAAGGTTAACCCATTAGTGCATACCGTCCGTTTTATCGGACATTGAGATTTCATTGGCTGCTGATCATATTGTGTGAGTGGGGTGACTGCGCAGTTGTCAATAGGTTCCCGATGAACCATAAAGCAGCTGAGTGCTTACATATTATGTAACAGCAATTTATTTTGTGTTATTTTGGTTGATAATGGATCTTGAATTGTACAACACGAGAAACGGAGGGGAAGTTTTGAAGTAGTTTTAAATAAACTTAGTCAGATGCTTCAAACTGTGAAAAAACATAGTTTATTAGGTATCTAGTTCTATATAATTGCAACATAAATAATTTTGTATGGTTAACTTTTAAAAAAACACGCGTTTTCTTCCCCGTCCGTTTAAACGGACTTCATTCATGAAACTCATTATTTATGTAAAGTAAAAAATGCATTTATTTTACAGGTTATCACTAGCCGAGTGGTTAGATTTCATTGGAAATGAATCAAATAATTCATTGTCCTCTGCAACAGTGTTTATCACACCCCCTGCAGAACATCGAGTTGAAACAGACAAAGATAGTGATCTATCTGACCAAGAAGATGTCGGTAATGTCAATCATTTACCTGGTTCTATATTACGCCAAAAGTGTGAAATAGTTTTTGAAAATGAAAGTTCTGATGAAGAAAGTAACATTCCTTTGTCAGTTCTAAAAGAAAAGTATTCAAATACAAATGATGAAAATAAGATAGACGAGCAACCTAAAAAGAAGAAAAAGAAACACGCGTGGTCATGTAACAGCGTTCCAGTGTACAATATGAATACCGATTGCAGTCCTAGAATGCCATCTGAAAACGCAAAATCTGCCGAACCACCAGTACACTTTTTCAAACAGTTTTTTGAAGACAATATCATGCAAAAAATTGTAATGGATGAGTTGTATGTCATCTTTGGTAGTCTTGCCTTCTCAGGTTATGCGAAATATCCAAACAAAAGATTATTTTGGAACAGTGGTGATGATACACCAAAAATTCTTTTGAACTCTATGAGGTTAAATCGATACGAGCAATTATTGAGACATTTTCATTTCAATGACAATTTGCCTGATAATAACAGTGATGGATTATTCAAAATTGCACCAGTAATCGCAGCTATGAATACCAACTTTCGTGAACATGGAGGATTTGAAGAACACCTGTCTATTGACGAGAGTATGATCCCATACTATGGGAAGCATCACGCAAAACAATATATCAAAGGTAAGCCAATAAGATTTGGTTACAAAAACTGGGCAATTTGTACAAGTACTGGCTATATGTTGGCGTTTCATGTATACACTGGGAAATCAGATCGTAAGAAGCATTTCGGATTAGGTGGCGATGTTGTTCTGTCCCTGATCAAAAAAGCATAAATTGAGCCAGGTAGAGGATATAAGCTATTTTTTGACAATTACTTTACAGGAATAGATTTGCTAGACCATCTATCAAACAAAAACATTTGTGCAACAGGGACTATCAGACAAAACCAACCAGAAGGTTGCCCTTTTCCGGAACAAAAAGCTTGGACTAAAGAAAAGAGAGGATCTTACAAATTTGTGGCCGAGGAAAAAATTCTTTTTGTTCAGTGGAAGGACAACAAAGTAGTAACATTTGTCACTAATTATCAAGATGACAGTGTCGTGACTACAAATCGCTGGTGTAGAGAATCTAAATCGTGGAAAACCTTGGATCAACCAAATATTATATCCGAGTATAATAGAATGATTGGGGGTGTTGATAAAATCGATGGACTTGTTGCAGCTTATCGCTCTAGAATACGGCAGAGAAAGTGGTACTGACCTATATTTGCCTATCTATTTGATGTGGCTATCGTGAACGGTTGGCTACTTATGAAAAAGTTGAAACCTAGAGATCCAAACTGTGCAAATTTATTAGGGTTTCGAAGGTACATTGCATTGACTTTTTTAGAAACTTATGGAATAAAGCCTTTGAGGTCCAAATCATTTTTGACTACAACAGATGTAAGGCTTGACAACGTTGGACACCTTATAGAATATTCTAATACGGATAGAAGATGCAAGTTTTGCTCGAAGAAAAGTAAATGTATTTGTTTTTCAAAAAACAAACGTAGTATGGTTATTTAGTGTATACAATATAAACCTATTAAGAAAATAAATTACGAAAAACAAAGAAAATATATGTATGCAATAATGGGTTAATTGCCTTAAACTATAATGTGAATTAATGAACAATATGAAATACCTGATGTAATTTCTTTTATATTTTGGGTGTCACTGGAACTTCAACAGATAATGAGATGCTGTTTACTCATCACTTGCGCAATTTTAATGGAAGTTGAAGTAAACATCAGATTGATATACATAGAAACTTCTTTATAAACATCCAAACTGAATTGATTTTGTGTGGTTCAAAGTAAAATTTGGCAATTGAAATCCCACTTTGTATTAGCAAAGCTATTGCATAATCTTGCAAAGTTAACGTTATAATAAAATTAAACCCATAGTAAAATAAGTGGTAACAGTATGAGTAAAACCGAGTTGCCTGAAATGTAAATTTCTCAAATTTCCGTATGATAAATTTTAATAACTCACCAAATAAATGTGGCACTCTAAATCGAAAATTAAACAAAGCGAAAATGGCTTCTATTTAAACACGTATTTCAAGCAATGAATGAAGGACGCTCAAAGTAACCCTGCGCAATGACCTAAATTGACTCGAAACGCGGAAAGGATGTGCAGTGAGTAATAATTGAAATAATTTATTTATGCAACTAAGTTGCCAATATGAACGTAAAACATACATAAAAAGGTTTGTTGCAATGTTAAATATTATATTAAAAATTAGGACACACGAAACACACAGTACAAGATACTATGCTCGTCAGATGAATGTTACCAACTGATCAGCGTAAACACATGACGACGAGTGGTTTTAGTGGGTAGTTCCCACCTGTAAGGAGAGAGATTCCCATACTGCCTTGCACCGATAGGCCTAAAGGTGAGTGTTGCACATAAACGGATTTCCATTTCATTACAAAAGAATCAGTTTGTACCTCACCGCTTTTAAGAAAATTATTTTTTCTATTTTTTGTTTTAATCTTTAATTTTTAGTCGGGCAAAGTTATTTATGTTATTCTGTCGCTTAACCCGTTATTCATCTATGTAGCGCAACGGAGAATCCCCAACCCAGGATCGAACTAGTTTAGTAAGCAATTGCTCTACCACGCTTGACTCTTTCAGCACTTAAATTTACAACCAAGTAGCCATGCATATTTATTATTCTTTTACATCTTTCGGTTTTAATTAAAGATTGACCAATTACAATTAAACATTGAGTACGTCTTTTGTTTCTAACAAATTTTTAGATGACTTACCAATTTCACGTTAAATTTCGAACCGCAAGTATTCTTACCTAAAAAAGAATTAACCAATTAATATATATCTATATTTTGGTGTACATAGTTAGTAAAGCATCGCAAAAGGTTATAATACATGATTTTTACTTTAATGTATTACGTAGTATTAAAAAAATTTATCTTTCATGATGAAGAGTTATTTCATAACGAAAAGGCAACTAATTCTTTTTTAATGAAGTTGAAGCTTTACTAATTATCTATTGTTAGCAATTATGGTTTCATAAATTTAATGCCTTTAATTAATTCTGCTGAAAGAATATTTATATTCATTAATTTCTTTTCTGTATTCTTTGAATAGAGTATATCAATTTGCAAATTAATGCCCTTAATGTACTCATATATTGTATTATAAGTATAAAAAATAATCGCCCTGAGTCGACATTTCGCGGTGTAAAATCAAATATTTCAACTTTCTGTAGCTTAAGAAAGAAAGATATAAATATATCGTATCCGGAAATTTTCCATATTGTGTAATGCGACCCTAATCACAGGAGTGATAAGAAAAAATCTGGACGAAAACTTCTGTTCTCTACTTAACTGTAAGTAATCTTACCAAAGCAATGTTTAAGGTTATTTTACACTAACGCAAATGCGTTCAGAAAATTTTGATTAATAAAACACATCCAGAGCGTCATTGTACTAAAAACAAATATCTAGTGTGGAACACCACACGACCTTTCAACATAGAAAATGGAAATTAAAAGAAATAATTTTAATAACAATTCTGTTATTCTGTTTCTCTTTTATAATAAGTTTATTACTAAAATAGGCAACATTGTAAACGCAAAGAGAATAATCTATGTTAAACAGACGTTTAAAACTTCATGACAGTTAGAGGTTAATAGACATCTAGATGATAACTTAAATTAAAATAAATGAAATCATTTTAATTTAAATTTTTACCTTCCAATCTACATGCAGGGTGGATACTCTAAGTGGAATAAATTCTGTAACTCAAAGGGGTGAAGTCCGGGAAAAACATCATGATAGGCATTCTTTATAATTCTTTCGAGTTCTCAATCTGGGAGCTACAGTTTCTCCATATCTCCATCCCCGGGGGTGAAGCCACCCCTAACTTTGTTTTCAATGTGACGGTAGGTCAAGTGATACACCGTGTGAAAGCTTGTATTAAGAGGAATACAACGCAGTACTTATTTTCTCGAGCATTAGAAAAATAAAGTGGAAAAACCTAAATGAACAACTTTCTCTGGCTCAATGGTATTTAATTTCGAAAATGATTGAAATGTCGGTAGGCAAAAATGTAATATTATCGTTGAAGGAATAAATATTTAACTACTGTGTTTCTTACACTCACCGAATGCTTTTTAATTTCGACAATGCTTGAATGGTCAGTAGATAAAAATGTGCCGTATTGTGCATTTATTATTTCCGCAAGCCAGGTCTTATCGCTGATGAAAAACGCTCATACTGTTCTGTGTTTTAGTCTCGATTTTAGTTACCTGCTTGATTTGTTAGCGTCCATATTTGTAAATTACAATATTGCCGGTTCCTTGTATTTTTCTTTGCTCGTTTATTTAAGTAAACAATTCCTTTAGTGTAGTTTTCAGATCTTCACATCGTAGTAAATTATTTAGCATGGCTTATTTAACGGAAGCCCTTCGTATTGAGATATTAATGATGATCGGATATGGTGACCGAAGTCGCACTCAAGCTGAGGTAGTTGAATTATTTCAAGCACATCATCCCGGTTTACCGTGGATTTCTCAAGACGCAATTAGCAAAACAGAAAGGCGCTATAGAGAATTGGGTAATGTCAGGAATCTGTCAAGATAAAGAAGAGAGGTAGTTGACGGAAATACAAAGCTGAACATTTTGTTGGCTATTCCAGAACACCCCATCATTTCGGCATGGCAACTAGCGCGCGATAATGAGGTCAGTCATAGAACTGTTTTAAAGGTTTTAAAAACTACAAAGATGCACCCTTACAAGATGCATATGCTACAAGAATTGATTGATGAAGATCTAAACCGACGAATTGAGTTTTGTGAAAGAATGATGGACTTCATGTCCCATGATCACATACAGTTGGAATGGATTTTTTTTTCGGATGAATGTACTTTTGCTTTGCAAGGTGAAGTGAATCATCACAATTCTCGTAATTGGTCTGACCAGAACTCCCATTGGATGCGGGAAACTCATACGCAACATCCACAAAAATTAAACTGTGAGATGGGATTATTGTAGAACGAGTGGTAGCACCATTTTTTTCTGAATGATAATCTTGGTGGGCAGTTATATCTTTCTATGTTCACGGATGACTTGCTCCTAAGTTTAAGGGGTCTATTTCCAAATAGCAATCCAAATGACTTGGATGCGAGGATTTGTTTTCAGCAACATGGCGCTCCACCGCACTATGCATTGCCAGTACGGAACTATTTAAATCAAATTTTTCGAAATAGATAGATTAGTCGAAGAGGTGCACTTGAATGGCCACCACGATCCCCGGATCTTAATCCCCTTGACTTTTTTAATGGGGATATTTGGAGAGGAAGGTTTATGTTACACTACCGACCGTCCTTCAGGATTTGAGGGACACTGCATAAATTAGAAATATTCCAGAAGATATGTTTCAAAACGTGAGAAATGGTTTTTATCACCGGTTGAGTTCCTTTGCTAAGAGAGTGCGTTAATTAGTTTATTATTTTTGATTTTGATTTTTTTGTTCAACAAAATGATGTTTAAAATTTTGAGAAAATAAACACTACGTTGTATTCCTCTTAATACCAGCTTTCACGCGGTGTATCACTTGACCTACCCTTACATTTGAAAAAAAAAGTTAGGGGTTACTTCACCCGCGGGGGTGGATATATGGAGAAACTGTAACCCCCAGATTGAGGGCTGGTAACGATTATAAAGAAAGCCTATCATGATTCTTCTCCCGGACTTTACCTCTTTGAGTTACAGAACCTATTCCACAATCGACTTTTTTTTCGCTATCGCTTAAATCGACTTATTAGCTCATTTTACAACTTTTGGCCAAGTTTCGCCAAGATGGGCTATCATGTTTGGATGTCTATGTGTATGTGTGGATGTATACTAGTATCCACGATAACTTCAGAACGAAAATAGCTAGTACGTACTGAAAATGTTGTATATGAGGTGATAGGCATGTATACTCCATGCCATCCGGAGAGGTACCACCACCCTTACCATGGGCTCCTTAATATTGGGTCTCCGATTTTCTGAGCTCGGTAAGGGCTGCCGGTTACCTTTTCCATCATCCTTAATCTATTCTCATCCTTATTCCTCCTTCTCGCCCTCACAGTCTTCCTATCGGATTAAAAGTCCCAAATTAAAAATAAGATGGCTGTGGTTTCTAGGGTTATAAATTCCGGACGTAAAATCCTGCCCCATTCGGATGTCCGGGAGGGCAGGGCCCAAGCGACCTCGGTCATCGAAAGTATCAACTTTCTGATTCACTACTGCAACATCTGCGGTATCAGGTCTAATCTTAATGCTATTCACCAACATCTTGAACAATTACAACCTGATATATTGTTTCTATCTGAAACACAAGTCTCCTCGAAAGCTCCGAGTCACCCGACTTGCAATTTCCTCAATACCATCTTCACTCTAACTTTCGATACAAAGGAGGCGTATGTGCGTACATCAAGGACAGAATTGCTTGCAAGAGGGTTTCTTCCTTAGAAAATAAAAATTTTGACGTGATTTGGTTTAAACATTCTGGTCCTAATTTTGTGAAATTCTACTGTTGCATTTATAGGTCTCCTAATGACAGCAACTTTCAAGACTTCTTCGATTACCTTAGTACGAAAGTTGACTATCTCCTGTCTCAGTTTCCATCTTGCGATATCTCATTTGTAGGCGATTTCAATGTTCATAACTCTAATTGGCTTCAATTTTCATCTACTACAAATCCGCTGGTCATAGTGCAGAAACATTTGCTATTTCATGTGATCTCACAAAATGATTTCTGAACCCACAAGAATCCCTGATAACCCTAACCATACTCCACATCTTCTAGATCTCTTTTTACATCAAACCCTCTTGTTTATAAAACTTCCGTTCTTTCACCTTTAGGTCTTTCCGACCATTGTCTAATAAAATCATTTCTACTGTACCTAATTCCACTGTTGTTCGCAAAACCGATAGAACCTTGTGGGTTTTAAGTCAGCTCGATGGAGTGATTTACGCGATTTCTTTGCAACCTTTCCATGGCGTGAATATTGTTTTAAGTCGTCCTCTTCTTCGGACATCGCTCTTTCAGTATCTGAAGTCATCCTCATGGGAATGGAGTTATACATTCCGAAAAAACAGTACCGTGTAGGTCATTCACGTTCCCAACCCTGGTTCAATAAGGCTTTTCTGATGCAATATCTTTAAAAATAAATGTTACATTAAATGGAAATCTAATAAATCGGTTAACAGTCATGTAGAATACGTTGGTGCTAGAAATATCTGCAAAAGTGTCATCACTAAAACTAAAAAGTTGTTCGAACAAGGAAAATGCAATGAACTAGCTACATCTCCTTTAGGCAGTCGTAAATTTTGGTCTTTAGCAAAAGCCATTAGTAAAAACTTTCGAACATCTTCATTTCCCCTGACATCTATTGACGGATCGGTAGTTGCTGATTCTGTAGACAAAGCCAACGTTTTTGTGGATTTGTTTGCATCAAACTCGTGTCTCAATGATTCTGGAAAAGATGTGCCCTAGTCAACTCTTCTTCATACGTTATGAAACCAATTCATTTTCGGTACAAGCTCTTGGAATCGATCATCAGTAGGCTTGATCTCAATAAGGCGACTGGCCCAGATGGTATCCCAGCTATTGTCTTAAAGAAATGTTCCCCGAACTAGTACCAGTCCTATCTAAGCTCTATACGATCTCTATATCTTCTGGGAATTCCCTTCATCATGGAAGTTAGCAAATGTTCAACCTATTCCCAAAAAGGTGATAAGACCGATCCCTCAAATTACAGACCAATTGCCATCACTTCCATTTTGTCTAAAATCATGGAAAAAGCCATCAATCAGCAACTGCTCACGTTCCTTGAAACTAACAAACTCCTTAGTGACCACCAATATGGGTTTATGCAAAGTCGTTCAACAGGCGATCTTCTTTCATATGTGACCCAAGTTTGGAACAATACAGTAGAGCAGTCCGGTGAAACAGTTGTAGTCGCTTTAGATATCTCAAAGGCATTTGACCAAGTTTGGCATAAGTGTTTACTTGCCAAACTCACCTCGTTTGTTTAAATGATACGCTCATCAACTGGGTTTCTAGTTTCCTTGATAAAAGACGAATACGTGTCGTAGTTGATGGCTTTTTTCAAAAGAAGTTAGCATTAACGCGGGCGTACCACAGGGATCCGTTATAGCGCCTACACTTTTCTGCTGTGCATAAACGACCTTATTTCTTCAACAACTAACCCCATCCATTGCTTTGCTGACGATAGCACTCTTCACTGTAGTTCATCTCAGTCTACTCATAGTGATAATCCACCTTCTATGTCAAATCAAGAAATTAAAGCTGAAATGGCAAATTCAATCAACAAAGACATTCAACGTATTCTCGAATGGGGAAGCAATAATCTAGTTAAATTTAATGCTAACAAAACTCAGTGTTGCCTTATGTCCGCCAAAAAGATCGATCATTTCCTGTTGTAAGTATGAATGGCTCAGTTCTTAAGTTTTCAGACTCTATTACTCTGTTGGGTATGACTGTATCTTCAAATCTTTCATGGGTTGACCATCTTCTGTCAGCTACCAAAACAGCTGCTCGTAAAATAGGCTTTTTGTACAGATCTAAGCAGTACTTTACCTCTCGACAACTCCTTCTGCTGTATAAGGCCCAAATTCGGCCTCATCTGGAATATAATTCTCACCTTTGGGTTAGTGCTCCCCAATACGCTCTCGATATCGTTGATCGTATTCAAAGAGAGCGATTAGGCTTATAAATGACCCGTCCTTAACCTCTCACATACAGTCCCTTGAGCATAGAAGGATGGTTTCAGTTCTTTCTTTGTATTATCGTTATTACAACGACTATTGTGCTGGTGAATTACATTCTTTGATACCATCTCCGGCTATCTTTGCGAGAAACACTCGGTTCGCTCATTCACATCATCAGTATGCAGTACAAATCTCCACTTGTCGTACCAAACGGCCGCAATCCACATTTTTCTACACGGCTTCTAAACTCTGGAATGATCTCCCTAGTTCCTGTTTTCCTCATTATGATATGAGAAAATTTAAGGTAGCTGTTCATAGGCATCTATTGGCAATTCATTATCCCTCTATCCATCCTCCTAAGTGTTCCTGAGTGCTTTAGCACGATAGGCCTTATTTAGCCTGTTCAGGTCCACAATCATAAAAAAAAAAAAAAATTTAAGCTTGTTTTCACTTACCTTAAAGCTGATTAGAATTTTGAAGAAATCCAGAGGCGGATAGGGGGGAATTATGAGGGGTGGTTTTTGGTTTTTATCAAATATTTCTAAAACAGCTACACATTTCAAAGATATAAAAATACCTAGATATAGACCTTACACATATCGATTATTTATTTTCTATGCAATTTTTTGATATGACGCGAAATTTGGCGGCAAAAAAAGTCTAAGGTAAAATTTAAGTTTTTTTTTATTACCTGAATAACCATTAATCTTATAAGAAAAAGTGTGCACGTATCTTATAAAGAAAATTTGCTTTATAAAGTTTTTTAATGTAAGGCTAAATAAATGTAAAAATTAAACAAATATGATTGAAAATGCTCAATCTGTATTATCTATATCTTTATAGAAGCGGGAGGCATTGGAATTTTTTTTTGAGTTAACATGTATATACTAATCTCTGCCTGACATGAAGTTTTAAATGTCATTCTAACATAGACTATTGCTTTTGTTTTTACAATGTTGCTTGTTTTCGTTATGAACGTATAAAAAAGAGGTTGCATAGTTATCCTAAAAAAATTAAATTAAAATTATTTCATTTCTTTAAATTTAAGTTAGCAGTCTATTCAGCTTTAAATATCAGTTTGACTTAGATTATTGTTTTTACGTTTACAATGTTGCCTATTCTCGTAATGAACTTCTTATGAAAGAGGGTGTATAATTATCCTAAAATATAAATGTTATTAGAAGTATTTCATTTCTTTTAAATTCGATTTTGTAGGTTGGAAGTTCGATATTTTGATAATAATTGCTCAGCTTCTTTTCTATACGTTCATAACGAAAACAGGCAACATAGTAAAAACAAAAACAATAATCTGTCAGAATGTCGTTTAAAACTTCATGTCAGATAGACATTAATATCTGCTTGTTAACTTAAAAAAATTCCAAAGCCGCCCGCTTCTATAAAAATATTGATAAAACAGCTTGAGTATTTTCAATCATATTTATTTAATTTTTACATTTATTTCGCTTTACACTAAAAAACTTTAGAAAGAAAATTTATGTAAAATTAAATTTCGCCGATCTTGGCGAAACTTCGCGTGATCGATCCCCTTTTGCTCATTGCTCGATTACACCTGTACTTGAACGTTACCAGCTAATATTAAATTTTACACTTAAAGATAAGTGAAACACCTATACATGCTTCTCTAACAAATTAATAAATCATAAAGGCGTAACTGTAAAGAAATATTTTATATTTAACTCAGCTTCAAAATAAACTAAAAATTGCACAAAAATTCAAAATCATAAGTTCGTCTAACACATAATTAAACAGCTAAGGTGTCTAACCTCAAAGCATAAAACATAGGGCAGTGTTCCTAAAACCTACGAAACCAGTAAATAACATTTAATAGCGCAATCACATGGATCTTGAGCTCCCAGCAGGTCTATAATGGTCACTATGATTAACCAACTTCTAATTATTATACCTTATTATCCTAAAACTTCAGAAACTACCCAACTTGTTTACCGTAAGTAATTAAAAATAAATTAGTTTTTAGCTAAAAAATTATTTTTATTTATCCGTTAAGTAAGCTACTATAACATTAGTGTGATGTTACAAACATATGCGCGAAATGTATACAAAACATATGGAGAGCGACGTCAAACAACATAAAACACGTATATAAATATTTCCAGGTATCTATAGGTCGACAAAACTATGTAAGAATATAAAAAAATCACTAATTATAGTTAGTTTAATTCGGGTACCTTAACATACATGAGGTGTTGCATAATTATTGAACAGGTAAATAACTGGTTACAGTAGCTACCACTACGTTGAGGCAGCAAACCGTTCAAAGAATGGTTATATTTACTATTCACATTAATATGTATTAGAGTTAAAATACCTACACACAAGTCCATGATCATTTATCCAGTACGATATAAAATAGGCTTCCCCACGGAAAACAAACTATTAACGGTAACAAAGGAGCACACTGGGGAAGGTTGCTGGAATACTCCAATGCGCACTATGGTTAGCCTACTACTATTGTCACACCAAGCCGATCCACCATCGCCTTGTCGAGGCAAGCAAACTGTACCACAAAGTCAAAGAGCCAGTACTATCAAACATAAATCCACACCACACTTTTAAGGGCTAATTGGAACTTACAGCTTACCTCCATTCCCGAAATGTGTAAGGGCATCTGTTACAAGAAGGTGTCACTTCAAGACCAGGGCCTACATTTTTTCCCTCGGGTTCGTCTATATAGCTGGTTTCGGAGACATTGCAGCCTTTAAGTCTTATTGTGTTTTCCCCAGTGGTTTGTTGCTCCCAGTCCGTGATCTTGATACCCTGCAGCAAAGTGCACAGGTCACTGGCGGAATGCATATTTAAGTCTTCCAGCTCTATTTGTGGATACCCGAAAATTTACTGTCACACATAATGTGTGTAGCTGTTGCTGGTTTTTCTCCGCAGAGTCTACATGTGGGGTCTCCATCAAATTTCTTAAGCTTCCTTAAATCGTCCTTAAGAGGTGCATGTCCTATCAGAAGGCCGGTAAGGATCCTAAGGTGTGTCCTGTGTAGCGTGAGCAGTTCTGTGGTTCTTTTCATGCAAGGTACATCTACAAAAGCCTTACTGTGTGTTAATCCTAGCCTGTGTACCCAGTAGGTTTGATGTTGATCGCAGATCCATCCGCTGATATAGTAACGGATTGCGTTTCGTGGTACTATCAATGCAGGTTCGGGGACATAATAAACTCCCGCTGATCCTTGGCTTGCGAATTTATCTACCTTTTCATTTCCTTCCATCCCACAGTGGCCAGGGACCCAGACCATCGAGTTCTTCGTAACATTCCCAGTCAAGTTTAGATTAGACCTTAAAGCTTGATAGTGCTTTTAGAGCTACCTGGTTCTCAGGTAAGATATAGATACCCCTTCCACTGTACGCTCTTCTATTATTACACATTGAATCGCGTATATTTCCGTTTGGCAAATGGTGGCGTAGCTTCCAAGACGGATAGTAAGATATTGCCTTAGTTTCACACCATGTATGCCCGCTCCAGCGCCGGTCTTGGTTTTTGAACCGTCCGTGTACCAGATTAGACTATCAAGAGAATTTGAGTCCCCGTTCATTCCACTCTGTTCGATCCTGAATTATTACCTCGAAGAATGTAACAACGAGATGTTTTGGCGTCATATATTCCGTTCTCATACCAAATATGGGGCTCCCAATACTGCAATTAACCTCATATGCTCTGTCTGTACGTAGATTGTACTTTGAATTCTGCAATGTATATAGCCCCAATTTAGCCTCCCCCCTAATCAGCAGGCCAAGAGGAGGAAGGTTCATTAGAGTCTCCATTGCAGCGGTAGACGTAGTTCTGATTGCCCCCTAATGCCTAAACAGGCAAGTCCTTGTTTCTTGCCTAGTTTAGTTGGCGGTTTCCTGCTTCACCTTTGGCCACCATACCATGTCCGCATAGGTTATTGCACAGTGATTGGTCTCAGATACCATGATTTGTCATTGGTGCGCCTAACCACCACAAGAGTAATTTATGCTTTTCTGATAATTCTCTAAATGTGTTGGTTCCAGGTAAGCTTGGAATCTAGAATAACTCTCAAATACCTCTCCCGACATATTGATTACTTCGCCCCCAAGAAGGAGAAGTCCTAGGTCCTCTAGACTCTTCGTTTGCGTAAAGGGTACAATGGAGGTCTTTTGGGGACCGACGTTAGGCCTTCCCTTTCATCTACCTGGTTGTTACATTCAGGGCCATTTGAATGCACTTTCTGACTATACTGGTAACTCTCCCTTCTACTAGGATGACTAAGTCATCCCTATATTCTAGGGGTAAAAAACCTTCCTTGCTGAGGTCCACTAGCAACCCGTACAGTTCAAGGTTCCACAGTAGAGAACACAAAACTCCTCCTTGTAGGCGTCCTCCTACCACCCGGACTGCCAGAGCCTCATTCAGCAGTGACGTGTGCACCACCCTACCTTTTAACATGCAGTATATCCACCTGTAGCACGTTTACCCCACACCTAGGAAGAGGCCTGTCGAGCAGTTTTTCCATTGTCTTAAGTACAAAAACATAGGACTAATTGGTCTATAAGCCTATACCTGAGAATAATTGGCCGTACTATTACTTATTGAGCACTGAATGTCCTTAGAGAGTATCTTGTGGATTCTGGCACATTCTGGAGTCCTTTCTATCTCCTCACAGTGTGTTCTCCATCTTTTAGCGCTTCTCAGTGCTTTGCTGTATTCAGTTATGGACGCTTTATACTAACCCCAGTTACCTGATGCTTTTTCCCATTAAATTTCCTTTAATTCTTGAGCCCACCAAGGGACTTTCCTATTGGAAATCCTCACCGTTATGTAGAGAGAGTCTTGTCTGTTATTTGCTCCACGCTATCTCTATGTCTAGGATGGTGTCTATCGGAAACTGAAACCCCGACAGTTTACGATTTAGTTCCTGCTTATAGGACTCCCAGTTCGTTAAATTTCTACCATGCGGTTTGTTCCGGTGATTCCAAAATATCTGTATCTGTAATTAGAACAACTCACTTCATGAGAAACGTACCAGCTTTTAACAAACCTACCTAGGTAAGAAGTACCTAATGTTATACCAATTACACCCTTCCTTCGTCTTGTTACGAAGGTAGGTTTGTTTTCCCTATTCAATGCTAAATTATATGCTATAGTGATCCCCTCTGGGACCCCTTGCTTCTAAAACTACCCACCAGTTCCTTCACTTGAGTTGGGGGTGGTAACTTCGGGTCATCAGAATAGAGGTAAGCCGATCAGTGTATTAACTCTCTCGGACCTCTTGCATCTGAAATGAGCTTTACCGCTACTGTATCATGTGAACAGAAATTCATTAGCGGTAACATTCCTTTTGTAGTTAGTATGCAAGTCCTGGGTTTAGCAGGGTCTCTGCTGTATGTTAGCGATTGTTCCAAGGCCTAATATCTGACTTCCGTTTATCCAGGGTTCACGTATAAGGACTACATCATAGCCCTCCATTATTTTGCATAAGGCGGAGGCTGAAGGATCACTTGTACTACTCTTATTGTCTTCTGGGACGCTTTGTATAGGTTTAAACGTCACTGCTCTTAGCCCATAATATGCCTTTAAGCCAGCCTCCTCAAGAAACCTATAAGATGCCCCATCCATTGAGAAGGCCAAGATGACTCCATCCTTCTCCATCTTGGTGCTCAATTTATGCCAGTTTCGTGTTTTAAGGCATAGGTTTTGGCGCTCAAGCCGGCTCTCGAGAGTTCCTTCCTCTGACGTGCCTGGTATATCAATGCCTTGGGTCGGTTCGAGAGGTCCTTAGCTTCGACAACAGTGAAGGCTGACCTCACCCAAGCTTTTCACTGACTGATTTAGCCAGTTCTTGGTATTTTCGTTAGCACGCGGTAATCTACATACCTCCCTCAAGCTGTGGAGATCTCCCGCTGGTGGAAGGTGTTTTATCTACCACATTCCCCAGTTTGTTCAAGATTAGATCCGCTTGCCTCTAATCTAGTAGAATATCATGAAGGCTGTATACTACCATCATTATGAGTCCTTCGCATTCCTTACTATAAGACCCAGTCTGCATATGGCTCCTGAGTTTTTTAGAGGATTGTTTCTGAGAAGAAGCAGTACAGGTGAGTATAGTGTGAGCAGGCTTTTTTATCTACACCGCTTTTCTCCTTTTCCTCTCTCTTTTTCACTTTGTTCTTCTGGGTTGGTCAGTCTTCGGTCCAAGTCCCAGCCTTGATATTCTCTGCTTTCTGGAGCTTCTGGCGACTACCTTCTTTGAGACAAGCATACGTAGTTAGTTTAAGACACAAAACTAAGTATTATGTTATTGTATATTTTATTGTATGCATTGCCTGTAAATATTCTCGCTGTAAGTAATTGGATGTTCATAAAAGGCGCACCCCATGGTGCTGATCTTGAGACATACGGTATCCGACACGAGTATTAACACACGGTGACCCAAGCACGTAAACATGCACATGTGCATAAAAGAGGCGCACAGAGCCAATAACGCGTCTTGAAGAGAAAGTATTTTCTAATAAGTTTTCTATGCCGCCCCCTAGTAACCACATATTCAATTGTATATTTACAGATGCTGCGTATCGCGTTGATTGTATTATCTTTACATTGATTGTTAAAGTTGATGTTGGGTTTCCTTTACGCATTTGATTATTTATAAAATAACAGTTTACAAATGCTAAAAGAGCGACAACCAATTTTATATTTTGTAATTCTGATTTATAGACGATCTCTGTTTAGACTGTGTGACTTGATTAGCTAAGATAGGGACAATAGAGGTTTTGTTTTAACGGAAGATAAATCAAATCATTACTCAAAAACTTAGAATTTTCATTCATGTGCAAGCGAGAGCCCAGTAGTGGAGCATTGTCTTGGGTGGGCTATTATGAAAACTCAACAGCAAAGGATCTATATCTCTAGCTTATGCAGATGAACTGGCGATTTCAGCCAGGGAGATTTGTAAATACAGTAAGAAAGCCTATTCGTGCCAAACCGCTCTCAAGTGGTCCCAAAAGGAAGGATTAAAAGTAATTCCACAAAAATCTACAATGGTACGATTCACGCGCAAAAAAAAATAAAGAATTCCGGCCTTCCTTTTACTGTGGGTGGAAGTAAAATATTTGGGAGTCGTTGTCGACTCAAAGCTTACCTGGAATCAACACATTGACAAAGTTATCAGGAAATCCAAAATCGCACTCGCTGAGATTCTCACGTGTGGGTCAAAATGAAGTAGATTCTAATTGTTTGTAAATATTCATATTTTTGGATATCGTATTGTAGAATTTCCATAATTATGGTTTTACGTAGGTTGTATTTTAATTTTGTTTCATATTGGGTTGAAATGAAATATTTTCGTTTTGACAATTAAATTGGTTATCACAAAAAGTTTTATGAAATATAATATGCGTATTTTCGCCATTAAAATGTATTTTTTTTATCGTACTTATTTCTTATGGTGCTTGTGGCGAAAATCTGATGCGCATTGAGTAATTCTTGATATTTTACAATTAACCATTTCACTTTGGATTAAGTTGTTAACGGGGAGCGTATAGCGTGAATAATAAGGCTTATTATGTAGAAACAGGATGTCGTACTTTCAGTTCTAGCGATCGGAGGGTTTTTAATCACACGTGGGCTTGAAGTGCTTTTTTCTTAAGAAATTGTCTATTTAGCATTTGAAAAATGGTAGAACGTTAGGGACTTTGTTTTTGATTTCGTTTAGGTTAGAGTGGAACGAGCTTTTGAGAGAGGTAATCGACAGTTTGTAATGTAATACAGCGCGCAAAAAGTAACCTGTTAGACACCGCGTTATTAGAACCTATCGTGAGTGAATGGACCCGTTCACATTGTGTGGATTATGGAAAGAGTTTGTGCGCCCCGGGGAGTTATAGTTTTGTGTGGATGTTCGTCGGTTTGTTTCGACGTTCACGTTATTCATTTTGATAAAAGATAAGGTGTAGGGTTTCAGTGCTTATCTATTTTTTTAGTAAAATCGCGTTTAAGCGGATTGCGCCATTATGCTGTTTTGGTAAATTTGTTTTGAATCGAGAAACCCCACACCGGTTTCCCTTTATTGTACATCACAATGCACCCACAGCTTGTTCAGATAGACAAAGAGTTTTTGTAAATAAACTTCTACAATAAATTTTGTGTACATAAAAAGCAAAAAAACGTTGTATAAACAAAATTAACGTTTGCATAGATAAACCCAGGGGAAAGAGTAAATAAATCAGCTGGTCTTGGTTTAAATATTTCCGCTGTTAAATTTTCGAATATAAGTTAAAACGATCAGTTAGCTGTAATTGACGTTAAAAAAGTTATCAAGTCCTGCAGATCAATTATGGATGATCGATTGTACGAAAATTACATCCAATTGCTGTGAGCCAGGAAGGACTGAACATTTTTGTGCGAATCAATCTAATTACTTTTTGTGTTTATTATTGGTGATTTTAATAAAGTATTTCTGTACTTGATTAAGCGGATGAACACGATTTCGTACCGTAGGATAGATGCGTATACAACTGTCTTTTGTGATTTCCACATTGCGCTATTTTGTTAATGTACACTAATACTTACTTCGCAAGAATTTGTCAAACTTATATTTTCTACGTTATAATTATAACGATAAGGTGCTAACTAAAATTAAGGTATAAAGTTAAATTATTTTGGAAATTCTGGGGCTTACAAGCTTCATCCCGACGTTTACATTGAATATTTAAATTTTACGTAAGAAGAGTTGCGCTTTACTTCCTTTCGGAAGTGAATTTATATGTTTGTGGCTACAACATTTGTACAGATACTCTGATTATTTACTTATCTTTTCATTTTTATAGACTTAATGGGCTCTAAGCGTGTTAGTTCGTTATCGCATGTAAGATTATATGTGAGTTTCGCCCCAGTACTAACATTGCTATTAATAGTAATTTTTAGTTACACGACTTTGTAGCAACAACGTTCATTTATTGTTTATGATTTTGATTAAAGCTTTTAACGTTAACAATTCATAAGAGATTTCACTACTTGATTGTTTTGCTAATTGTTTCTAGGGTATAAGATTTCACTGATAAGAATTAGCGTGAAGTAGAATTAGAGTAAGTAAGTCTGATGACCTATCAACTAGTCTCTTAGCACGTCATTTTATTTCGATCACGTGCAAATATTTATTTCACCTTGTTTATGCTACGTAAGGTAAGAAAGTGTTTTGATTGTTTTGAAGTTTACTGTGGAATACTCGCACTTATGTGCATTAAATCCAATATTTTTGATTATAAACACACCGGCTTGCTTTGATTTATGAGTTTCCCTTATTGTGACTTCTGAGATCAACGCCCATCATTGTAAGTTTAGTTGAGAGTATTGGAGATCCCATGCTTGAGATGGGAGCGGATCACATACACCGAAAAACTTGGAAACCAGACTATTCAAGATAACTATTAGCAAGTTTTTTTTTTGGTATGCTCATGCATATGGTTAGTATCTACTGATTTATAGCTTATATATATATATATATATATATATATATATATATATGACTGTTCAGGAGTCCTTCTCCTCTTCAGCCCTGGTCAATACATGTTTAGTGGGGTGTAGCGTGCTTAGTGTGATTATTAGATTCGTCGTCCGGTTTCTTGCTAGGTCGTCATCGAATAGGCGGGGGGATATGGAAGGCATATGGGATGTTGCCACGGGATTATTCTATCGTCTCGGGGAAGCCGTCAAGGAGTTGTGTAAGGATCGCGCGGGGATGTTTGAACTTTATTTTAGGTTTTCTTCGTGGGAATTGGGGAAAACGGTAGTTGTAGGGCGTGGTAAGGATCTCTTTGGTAGGTATAGTGTCGCCAAAGATTCTTTTATGTGCAAAGTTTTTCTTGAATATCTGGATTCTGTGTGTGATAGTTGGTATGCTTGCATGTTTTGTTGTGCGGTCGCTAGGGTACCTGAGAGGTAAACTGTGCATGCATCTTAGTATTCGGCGTTCATAGGAATCAATAGAGAAACGGTGATTGGGGTTTATGTTCGTATATATGGGTGTTCAGAAATCCATAACAGGGAGAATATATGTTTTGTAAGAGTGTTGTAGTGTTTTGGAGTGGCAACCTCTGATTCTACCCCGGAGGGCGCCCAGTAGGTTTGCGCGGTTTCTTATCTTGTTAAGTGTTATTTGTACATCGGGGAGCCAATTTAGGGTTCTAGCAAAGAGGATTCCTAGGTAGGTGACTTCTTGTTGGAGTGAGAGTCTTTCTTGGTTTAGGGCGAGGGAAACGTTACTGGAGGCAAGGTTTGGGAACCTATCTTTGGTGTAATTAGGATGTCGAAAGAGAATTGTTTGGGTTTTGGTGAGATTGGCGGAGACTCTCCACCGGTTCGCCCAGTTGGAGAAGTTCCGAGGAGTTTTGGGAATCCGTAAACTGCAAAACGACTACTCCGGGTTGTGTGATTTCGGGAATTCCGGATGCGAAGATAATATAGAGGATTGGGGCTAAGGAAGAACCTTACCGTACGCCTGCTGTAGGTTGGAAAGGATCTGAGAAGGTTTTCCCTACTTTGACCCAAACTGACGGATTGGTCAAGTACGTGAGTAGAAGTTTGGAGAAGGGGTCGGGAAAGTTGAGGTTACGGATCTGGTGCAGGAGACCAGCGTGCCAAACCTTGTTAAATGCTTTCTTAATGTCCAGAAACACAGCCAGATTGCATTGCTTGTGATTGAATGCTCTGGTGGGCTCTGTAAGCAGCTTCAACAACGGATCGTGACACGTTAGGTTGGCTGTTGGGAAGGAGGTCGTTAAATTCGAGGTGGTCCCTGAGTCGCCTGGCTAAAATCTGCTCAAAGCGTTTTCCGAGGCAACTCAGGAGGGAGATTGGTCTATAGGAAGAGGGTGAGGTTAGGTCGGCGTGGGGTTTGAATATCATGACGGTGAAGGCCGATTTCCAGTCCGTCAGGTAGTGGTATAGGGTTAGGCATTGGTTGTAGATGTTGGAGAGTAATCGGAGGGCTGGGTTGGGTAAATGACGGAGGAATTTTCGATTTAGGTCGTCATGACCTGGGGTAGAGTTTTTCCCTTTTTTAAAATATGTGTGGATCTGGCGGGGCACGATGAGGGCATAGAAAGCATTCTCGATATCGAGTTGGATTTTAGGAAGGTTAAGGTTGCAGTTGCAGTTCAAGGCGGCCCTCGAGGTGTGCCTTGAACCGGTTATCAAAATGGGCATCATCGGGGGATTGGAAAATGGATTGGAGGTGATGACCAAAGGAATCGGCCTTCTCTTGGTCGGAGGAGATTAGGTTACCCTGTAGGTCGGTTGTGTGGGATTTAGGGTTGACTTTCCTTCTGGTCAGTCTATGGAACTGTTGCCAGAAGAGTTTACCATTTCTGTAATCTAGCTGGTAGGTAGCTGTGGTCCAGGAGTGTTCGGGGTGTTTGTTGGCTTCTCGCCTGATTAAGGCGTTAAGACTCGCCTGATTAAGGCGTTAAGACGATTGTATTCAGTCTTGAGAGCCGGGTTCCTGGATCGCAAGAATTGACGATAGATTCGTCTTTTCTCTTTGATCCTGTTCACAATGTGTTGTAGGAGCGGTTTGCGGGAAGTATAGATGTTTTTTTAGAGGTAGAGAGGTACGGGCCGCTTTCGTAGTAACGGAAGTTAGATCTCTAATGGCTCTCCCGAGATTTTGGGTCGTTTGAAGATTGGGTGTAGGAAGGTTGCTGGAGATGTGTTTGGAGAACACATTCCAGTATGCTTTTGAAAAATCTATAATGATTTTGTATTGAGAAGCTGTAAGGGGAGCTGGCAAAAACGAAGTTTTGACCAGTAGGGGTATAGGATATGATGTGGTCGTGTTGCCTAGAAAGCACTCAAGATCGAAATATTGAGCTATGGGTTCGGAAACTATGATATAATCTACTACTGAGGCACCTAAATGTTGGAAACATTTTGGCTGTGTGTTGACGATTCGCAAGGGTGGCAACTGCAGCAGAGCGGAGGATTGCCTGTTACCGTTGCCATTAGTTGCGGTGTCACCGAATTGGATGTGGCGGGCATTGTAGTCACCTAGGATGACTGCATTTATTATCAAGCGAGAAAATGGTTATAATTAAAGCCAGGAACTTCCTGAAGGAAGCCTGGTCTGGTGCATTGAGGGTTGAAAATCAAGCCAGGTGTTGCGGTAAGAGAACCACAATCCCGCTTGG
The DNA here is from genome assembly GCA_036346205.1 of Vesta saturnalis. Classification (NCBI taxonomy): domain Eukaryota; kingdom Metazoa; phylum Arthropoda; class Insecta; order Coleoptera; family Lampyridae; genus Vesta; species Vesta saturnalis. Next base: position 549,530 of record JARFJB010000114.1, on the reverse strand, counting down.
AAAAAGTGAACTGCCGTATTTTAAACGGAGATATACGCTATAGATGAATGTGTGCGGGAAAATATAGTAAAGCATTATTCATATAGGCGCATCTTTGTAGTACCATACAGTGAGAGAGTCTTAAAAGCTCTAGCAAGATATAATGTGTCATCAGGACTGGTCTGGGAATGCTACGCATAACTCAATAACCTACGAGTAACAACGTCATGCTTCAATAGTTTTCAGGCCACTGGGGAATCAAATACATCGAAGAAACGGACGAACTCGCATGTCCGGGAGCACTAAAACCGTTCTATGGCCCAAAATCTGCTGTAGGGGCAACACGTAATTCAGTCCGCAGTTACAATCAAAAAATAAATGTCGGAACATCGTTAGAATTAGTGAATTAATAGACCAGGATAAACACACAGTAAGGCCTTCGTAGATAGTGCTCGCTAAAAGAGAGCTTCAGAGCTACTACACGTGCGTTAGCAGGACACACGGTTGTTAAAATACCTTGAGAGGATAAGAAAACTAAAAGAAGACCTCACCTGCAGATTCTGAAGTAATATGCTACAGGGAGCATTGCAGACTAGGTACGAGATCACCCATGGAGTGCAAAATAAGCCTGAATGGCTACAGTACTCTCGGAACAACTAGAGTAGACGAGTCCGGGAGGGAATTTGATTTGAAGGGAAGGGAAATCAAATCTTAATTCAGAAGCTGTTTGTGGTGAATGGATTTGTTTGTGGGTTTAAGATTTGATTAATTTTGGAAAAGCGTAAAGTAAGAACTGTACTTTGGTGTTTTTGGAGGATTACGTTACAGGTTGGACCTATCGAGATATCTGCCAATGTGCATGACCTGCAGAAGGTTTCAAAAGGCAGCATTACGTATTCTTCCCTGTTCTGTACCATTTCAAAATATTGACCTATTTCACTTACCGTTTAACGCAAGTAAAATTATTATTATAGCAAAACTAACGGCCATAACAACAAGCTAGTTGGTCCTTCTTTGTATTCTAATGCCGTTTGAGCCTGTTGTCGCCACATGAATACTTTACGAATAACATACGTACTAGTCTTCTACAATTTACATTTTTGAAAAAAAAACATGATTGTTTTCAGAACAACAATGTTGTAACATTGTTTAGCGTCATATAGACCTGAAATAATTAGACTACTACATCTTGATACCAATTGCAATGATTAAAATTTTTTGTAGGCCTATTTTTTGTAGAGTTCTATTTTACATACCTTACACTGTAGTATTTTAGATAGTTAAAATAGAATTATTCTTTCAGAGGCTATGCAGTGTAGTGTTTTCACCAGAACAAAATGTTTTTATTATAGTGTTCCATTTTTTTTTATGATTGTGGACCTGAACAGGCTAAATTTGGCCTATCGTGCTAAAGCACTCAGGAACACTTAGGAGGGTGGATAGAGGGATAATGAATTGCCAATAGATGCCCATGAACAGCTACCTTAAATTTTCTCATATAAGTGAGAGGAAAACAGGAACTAGAGAGATGATTCCATAGTTTAGAAGCCGTGCATAAAAATGTGAATTGCGCCCGTTTGGTACGATAAGTGGAGATTTGTACTACATACTGATGATATGAATGAGCGAACCGAGTGTTTCTCGCAAAGATAGCCCGAGATGGTATCAAAGAATATCATTCAGCAGCACAATAACTGTTGTAATAACAAGAAAGAACTGAAACAATCCTTCAATGCTCAAGGGACTGTATGTTCGAAGTTAAGGACGAGTCATTTGTAAGCCTAATCGCTCTCTTTTGAATACGATCAACGATATCGAGAGTGTATTGGGGAGCACTAACCCAGAGGTGAGAATTATATTCCAGATGAGGCCGAATTTGGCCCTTATACAGCAGAAGGAGTTGTCGAGAGGTAAAGTAATGTTTAGATTTGTACAAAAAGCCTATTTTACGAGCAGCTGTTTTGGTAGCTGACAGAAGATGGTCAACCCATGAGAGATTTGAAGATACAGTCTTACCCAACAGAGTAATAGAGTCTGAAAACTTAAGAACTGAGCCATTCATACTTACAACAGGAAATGATCGATCTTTTTTGGCGAACACAAGGCAACACTGAGTTTTGTTAGTATTAAATTTAACGAGATTATTGCTTCCCCATTCGAGAATACGTCGAACCTCTTTGTTGGTTGAATTTGCCATTTCAGCGTTAATTTCTTGATTTGACATAGAAGGTGGATTATCACTATGAGTAGGCTGAGATGAACTACAGTGAAAAGTGCTATCGTCAGAAAATCAATGGATGGGGTTAGTTGTTGAAGAAATAAGGTCATTTATGTAGAGCAGAAGAAGTGTAGGCACTATAACGGATCCCTGTGGTACGCCCGCGTTAATGCTAACTTCTCTTGAAAAAAAGCCATCAACTACGACACGTATTCGTCTTTTATCAAGGAAACTAGAAACCCAGTTGATGAGCGTATCATTTAACACAAACGAGGTGAGTTTGGCAAGTAAACACTTATGCCAAACTTGGTCAAATGCCTTTGAGATATCTAAAGCGACTACAACTGTTTCACCGGACTGCTCTACTGTATTGTTCCAAACTTGGGTCATATATGAAAGAAGATCACCTGTTGAACGACTTTGCCTAAACCCATATTGGTGGTCACTAAGGAGCTTGTTAGTTTCAAGGAACGTGAGCAGTTTCTGATTGATGGCCTTTTTCCATGATTTTAGACAAAATGGAAGTGATGGCAATTGGTCGGTAGTTTGAGGGATCGGTCTTATCGCCTTTTTTGGGAATAGGTTGAACATTTGCTAACTTCCATGATGAAGGGAATTCCCCAGAAGACATAGAGATCGTATAGAGCTTAGATAGGACTGGTATTAGTTCGGGGGAACATTTCTTTAAGACAATAGTTGGGATACCGTCTGGCCAGTCGCCTTATTGAGATCAAGGCTACTGATCATCGATTACAAGAGCTTTTACCGAAAATGGATTCGTTTCATAGCATATGAATAAGGGTTGGCTAGGGGCACATCTTTTCCAGAATCATTGAAACACGAGTTTGATGCAAACAAATCCACACAAACGTTGGCTTTGTCTAACGAATCGGCAACTACCGATCTGTCAATAGATGTCAGGGGGGGAAATGAAGATGTTCCAAAGTTTTTAATGATGGCTTTAGCTAAAGACCAAAATTTACAACTGTCTAAAGGAGATGCAGCTAGTTCATTGCATTTTCGTTGTTCGAACAACTTTTCCCCATGAGCATGACTTCAGATACTGAAAAAGCGATGTCCTAAGAAGAGGACGACTTAAAACAATATTCACGCCATGGAAAGGTTGCAAAGAAATCCCGTACATCACTCCTTCGAGCTGACTTAAAACACCACAAGGTGCTATCGGTTTTGCGACAACAGTGGAATTAGGTACAGTAGAAATGATTTCTATTAGACAATGGTCGGAAACACCTAAAGGCGAAAGAACGGAAGTTTTATAGACAAGAGGATTTGATGTAAGAAAGAGATTTAGAAGATGTGGAGTATGGTTAGGGTTATCGGGGATTCTTGTGGGTTCTGAAATCATTTGTGTGAGATCACATAAAATAGCAAATGTTTCTGCTCTATGACCAGCAGGATTTATAGTAGATGAAAACTAAAGCCAATTAGAGTTATGAATATTGAAATCGCCTACAATTGAGATATCGCAAAATAGAAACTGAGACAACTTTCATACTCAGGTAATCGAAGAGGTCTTGAAAGTTACTGTCGTTAGGAGACCTATAAATGCAACAGTAGAATTTCACAAAATTAGGACCAGAATGTTTAAACCAAATCACGTCAAAATTTTTATTTTCTGTGGAAGAAACCCTCTTGCAAGCAATTCTGTCCTTGATGTAGGCACATACGCCTCCTCTATATCGAAAGTTAGAGTGAAGGTGGTATTGAGGAATTTGCAAGTCGGGTGACTCGGAGCTTTCACAGGAGACTTGTGTTTCAAATAGAAACAAATCAGGTTGTAATTGTTCAAGATGTTGGTGAATAGCATTAACATTAGACCTGATACTGCGGATGTTGCGGTAGAGTATCAGAAAGTTGATACTTTCGATGACCGAGGTCGCTTGGGCCCTGCCGTCCCGGACATCCGAATGGGGCAGGATTTTACGTCCGACATTTATTACCCTAGATACCACAGCCATCTTATTCTTTAATTTGGTAAGGGTGGTGGTACCTCCCCGGCTGGCATGGAGTATACCTATACATGCCTACCACCACTCTATTGCAGGAAAGAGTTAAGCGAAATTTTAAAGCCATTTAAATTAACACATGGTATAGTTAAAAAGATTACACGTTTTCTTTTTAAAAATTTAAGTGCAATGTGTGCTACACAGAGTAAGTAAATTAAGAGACATGGATTGCGAAGTATCAACTTCGTAATATCATTGTGGAAACAGCGAACCAAGTTTTTTATTAAATACTAAATATAATTTATTACATTTTTAATGGGGTTTACCATTGTGTGATAGCACAAGTTATTAATAATTAATCGCTTCTGTTAAAAAAAAGCATTGAAATAGAGAAATATATTTCATGTCTGGATGATTTATATTGTTTATGCAGTGAAAATGTGGGAAAGTTTCCAAACGATTTTCAATTCAGTGCAAGTAGTTAATTTAAAATCAAATCTACTACCTTGATATTGTATTCTTAGACAATTTTCAGCATCATATTTTTTTTTCAATATTAAAAATGAGCTGAACATGAATGATGTATTTAGTTGACTTGATGCTGTCAGTCTTTACATTGTTTCACACTTTTTCCTTTTTCTCCCTTTTTTTTTGCTTGTATAAGTAAAAACTGTATAAAGGCACATTGTGCACTTTGAAAGTCTTCAAAAGAACTAACTACAAAGAAATCTGACATACATCTTTCTGACACTTCAATCAAATATATAAACAAGTGATTGATGTTGTTTCGAAAACTAGTTGACGCGTACGTTATCAAAACATTTTTTAAAAGAAACACACCCTCGTATTTCAAGATTAAAATGTTTGATGTTGCTTAATTTATTCATTGAAATTATTTTTAAACCTCATGAGATATATCTTGACTTTAATTAAAAAATTTTGAATTTATATCACCAGATTCATCTTATTTGGTTCAAGTTTATTAGCGTTCTTGTCCTTTTGTAATTACAACATAATTTTATGCTTAAAATATTTCCAACTACAGACAAAATATTAAAATTAATAAATTCGTTTCTACAAGAAGATGTATTATCACTGTTTTAATCAAAACATAATTTTACAATTATTTATTTCTCAATACGTTTCCATACGACATTTATCGTTATCGAGACAAAATATATAAGTAAAAAATAACAAGTAGTTATGGAAACCAATCTTGAAAATCAAACCTGTCCCCCAAATATTACGTTCCCATCTGTTGCCAACATTTTTCCTTTATTATCAAACACTTAACTCTTCATGGGAAAAATCTAGAATACTGGAACTGTGGCAGGACTTGTAACTAACAAAATACACACACGTACCAAAAGCTATTATCATCAGCGGTAGACTGTGGATTATCAGCAGTCTACCGCTGATGATGGCAGCTTAGCTATTAAAACGCGTTCGGTGCTTTTTTTTTTGTGTGGTACGTAGGTGTATTGTATCTGTTAACCCTCTATTATAACACGTACCTCAGTATGAATTGTAGGAACAAATTTCGTTAATACCTCAGGATGCTCATTACACACACACATGAGGTGTTCACATAGCTTATAGGATTTTTTCGTTTTTTTTTTGCTTTTTCGCTTGTGATCTGCAAACGTGACAGAAACCAATGGCTGGCTTAGATCTTATAGGACCTCTAATAGGTCCACTAGTACTCGATCTGGAACGCTTTCTGTGATTGGGCGCAATAACATGGATTCGTAAAAAATGTCTTGAATACGTGCGGCATTTGTGATTTTTTTTTCTCTCATAGTCGACTTTTTCGCTGATGGGTTATTTTCTGTATAAATTATGAAATAATTATGCAACATCAATGATGTTAGGAAAGGTCTCGAGTGGCCACCTAAGTGTTAGGCGCTTTGGTGGGTTCTGTTATAACTTATTATGTCAGGTCCGTTCTTTATTTCACGTTGGGCATGGATGATAATAGTGTCACCAACTTTTCCAGTTTTGGTATATATGAGTAACTTTTCCATTTTCACTAAATCCAAAAATAGATCATAGGGGTTCATGACGCGCGTGCGCGTGTGTGTGTGTGCATGACCATGAATGTTTGTAAATTACAGCCTATCCTGTACTGGTCTGGTTGTCCAGTATACATTTGCTAGTGTATAAGAAGTCTCAGTATCACATATCCACCAAATATTTATCCCATATTTTGCTTGCTTTGTTGGTATGTGCAAATCTCGTCCTTTCTCTAAACGGAAAATGTAGTTAATCATCGACAAGACATTCGGATGGAATGCAGTGCGAAGCTATATTTTTATTTCCCATTAGCCAGATATCACTAAAGGCTGCTGCTTTATCACTTAACAGTAGCTCTTCTCATGTTTCACCATTGTCAAATCTAGTGGAGCAAGTAACTTCGCAGAATCGGCAAATAGATAGTGGCCGAGTATAATGGATACGAATCATAATTCCACTACCCCTCAGGTGCTCTGAACTGTACCCCAGAAATAACTAGTATACCGAAATACCCATCGAATTCTTGTGAAGCAAGATTTTTCCATTTTTGGCTGGTTTATTTGGAATCTCATGGTTCCATTTTATGTTTTTGTAGATCTCCTATTGATTTCTCTAATTATATCATTTATGGTGTCAGATATAATGATGTGATAGCCTTGCAGTTGATTTCACAGGTCCTTGTTTCTCACGAAATATGCTTTGTTGGAGAGTTTGCCTTCTTAGTGGGATGTGACGCTACCGCAGGGTTTTACCTGTACAAACAAAAACGTGGGTATTAGAAGGATTTTGTTCATTATTATTATTTTCCTCATCGCCACTACTATTTTCATCATTGTCAGTATTATATTCAGTTCTTAAAGGAGGGGGCACGTTTTAAATGTAAAATACCTTTCGGTCAAAATTTAACCAAATTTTGATATGTTCTAGAACTTGACCAATTGATCAAATGTCTTCATTGCCCGAAAGCTCAAAGCTCAACAGTTTTTGATATACAGGGTCTGCAATATCACTATTTGATACTTTCAATATATCATAAAACGGACATTTTTGCCAATATTAACGCAAAGCTTAGTGAAATGTTATTTTTTTGTGCTACTGGTTACAACCTTTTCTTTACTTTTATTATTTTTTGTACATACACCTGATATACAGGGTGAGACCAAATATATGTATCTGAAAAGAATTATACGTGGTATTGTTTTGATATTTTGGTGAATGGAAGTTAACATATATATATATATATATATATATATATATATATATATATATATATATATATATATATATATATATATTCCATTTAAATTATTATTGCAAGTTAAGTCCCTAGACGTCCGTTATACAGAGTGTTTCATTTCTTTAATAGATTTAATTGAGTATTATTATACTTCCTAGTTAATTTTCTGATAACTTAATTGAAATGTCTATATTAAAATAAACTATTTGCTAACTGTATATACCTACATAATAGTCACGATGTGTTTATACTGATACTGGGTGTCCAAGTACAAAGGACCTAGCGATATCTTAAACTTCATAAGGTACGGAAAAAACCGTTAACATAAAAATCCCTTGCAATTGGATGTCGTTGCGAAATACAAAGCTTTTGGAGATTGACAGATAGAAAGGTTAGATGTGCTTCATTTATTATGCTCACTATTTTCTAATAAAGTTATATTTAGTATTTACTTATTCGTTTAAACCAAAACCGTAATGTGGTATTGCGCTTTTTCTTCTGCTTTTATTCGTACAACTAGATTTTTCTGATTTGAACTTTTCTTCCGTTTTCATACTACAATTATTATTTTTTCTATTCTCAAACTTATAAAATAATAACAATATAGTAGGTGGCTATGAAACGTCAAAATTAATCAACTAATTAAGTGATATTGTTGATGCTTAGTTGCAAATCTACTTTTGAATTAAAATCCTTGAAGGTTTATGTGAAAATGAATCGAATTCCATGTTTTGCTTGTGGAAATGCTTTAGTTCCTAGGGTTATGGTGAAAATAAGTGGTGAGGTAAATGCAAGAAAGCAGGAAATTGTGATTGCACGTCGCCGAAGCAAATCTACCAGAGCGGGTCATAACAGAAGAAACTCGAATCTGCAATGTCTGCAATATTTCTATTGTAATGGAAATTCAAGCAATAGACAATAACCCAAATTGTTTGCGATTAAATGTGCTACAAAGATCAACTCACTTATGCTGCATTTGTAACGATGGGAATGATATACATAAAATATCCATGAATTAATATATTTTGTTGAGAGACGTGCCAGAAAATACGTACTGCTGTAATATTCATTTGGATGAGAATGGTAATCTGTTTGAGTTTCTGCTCCCTGGGTTACGATATGTAAATCGGCCATTATTAACAGGTAATGAGATTTATATTTTTTTACAAGCATTACGTAAGGAAATTAAGAAAAAAAGCTACCACACGGCTTACGAAGACGAAAATAACTTCACAAATTCTCAATTTAAAGCAGTTTCTCCTATAATCAAAGATCAATTTAATAATCTTTTCAACTTTTGTGACCCCGTTAGAATAGAAAATTCTTTTAGATATGTAAGTAAAAAAGATCTCTTAGCATTCCTGTGCAAGTTACGACAAGGTCTTAGTGATAGTTTTTTAGCGGTTATTTTTAATTATTCCAGAAGACAAGCCAGTTTAGCATATCTCTAGTTAGACAATCTCTTTCTGCAAGATTTGTACCATAAAATATTGGATTTAGTGCTACAACAGGAGACAGCTACATCGAAAATCATGTAACTCCTTTTGCAAATCGTCTATATAATCAAAACCTGAATCGGCCTCAATTTATGGTGTATAATGACTGTACTTATCTAGAAATAGAGAAAAGTTCTTGTTTTAAAGTGTTGCGACAGTCCTATTGTACTTATAAGGGTAAACATCTTATCAAACCATCTCTGCTTGTTGCCCCGAGCGGATTTATTCTAGACATTCAAGGGCCATATTTCTCAAATTCTGAAAACAACGATGCTAACATACTTATAAGTGAATTTAATAGAGATGTGAATCATGGGTGTAGCCAGCTAAGGGCAGGGAGGCGCAACTGCCCCCCCCCCCTGGAAGAGCAAAAATAAATTAAATAATTTTTAAATTTTAATAAACAAAATATTAAATCTAAAATATACATATTTTTCTGTTCTGCATATTTTTTTTGTTATCTGTTATTAGTTTAATTTAAGTATAATTAAAATCTCAAAGTTTTGTTTTCATTTGCCTTTTCTTTTTATCCTAAAATTTTACATTTTGAACGACCATGGACCATGGTTTGCCCCCCCCCCCCCTGTTATCAATCCTGGCTACGCCCTTGATGTGAATGGAATGCATGAATGGTTTAATGATGGAGATATTTTCATTCTCGACCGCGGGTACTTGGATGCTATTCCAGCTTTAAATAGACCAGATATTAATTTTAAAATGTCAGCCTTTTTTCCCAGAGGTCAGCTATAGTTATCCACAGAAGAGGATAATGATAGTCGTCTCGTTACGAAAACCAGGTGGATCGCAGAAGCACGCAATGGGCACTTAAAATCAATTTTTAAATTTTTTAGCTTTAAGATAAAAACACCCCGCATTTGTAATATTGCTGATTTTCTTAAAATTGCTGGAGCAATTATAAATAAATATTTTCCACCCATTTTAATGCAAGATGCTACTATTGAGCTACCTGAAAATATTCTTCAAAAAGTTCAAGAGTCAAATGTTGTTCAAGCCAGGGTTGAGGAGGAAAACTTACGCGCTAGAAGGGGCAGATGGGTTGGTTTAAATAAAATTATCGTTCCCTCATTCCCACGTTTGTCACATTACTATCTTAAAGAGTTAACTGTAGGTATTCTTCAATTAAAGCTTGCTCCTTCTTATATACAGGACAATGAAGTAGAGGATGAACCTAACCCAATATTAGGTACTTACTGCAGCTGCAAGACTGGTGCCAGAACTTTAGGTACTTGTTCTCATGTGGCAGCTGTACTATGGTTTTTAGGATACGCTAGGTATCAAGAGCTAATCAAATATCCTTCTACAAATGTTTTAAATCGTATATTAAATGCAAATAATGTGGAGGTGATAGACATTTAACATTTGATTATGCAACTTTTTGATTTCTATGACAATGGTTATATCAAGACCAAAAATTATTTATTGTTTTCTGCCTCATCAGTTCAGTTAACTGATATCTTATTAAGCTTAGCTATTTTTAACGTATTAAAATACGTTCATTAACGTTTCTACATAAACATTTCTTATTTCCAATGACTGTACAAAGAGGTAGACCTGCGACACCGGTCTGTCGATGGTGTGAAAAGTGAAGACACTAGTATCTTAAAGAATTTTCTTTTCTTAGTTTTGCAAAATAAAGATGAACTTCGACAAGCGCCTTCTTTATCAAAAGAATCTACTGAAAACTTTATTAGAAAATAGTGAGCATAATAAATGAAGCACATCTGACCTTTCTATCTGTCAATCTCCAAAAGCTTTGTATTTCGCAACGACATCCAATTGCATGGGATTCTCTATGTTAGCGGTTTTTTCCGTACCTATATGAAGTTTAATATATCGCTAGGGCCCTTTGTACTTGGACACCCAGTATCACTGTAAACACATCGTGACTATTATGTAGGTATATACAGTTAGCAAATAGTTTATTTTAATATAGACATTTCAATTAAGTTATCAGAAGATTAACTAGGAAGTATAATAATACTCAATTAAATCTATTAAAGAAATGAAAGACTGTATAACGGACGTCTAGGGGACTTAACTTGCAATAATAATTTAAATGGACATATATATGTGTTAACTTCCATTCACCAAAATATCAAAGCAATACCACCGTTTAATTCTTTTCAGATACATATATTTGGTCTTACCCTGTATATCAGGTGTATGTACAAAAATAATGAAAGTAAAGAAAAGGTTGTAACCAGTAGCACAAAAAAATAACATTTCACTAAGTTTTGCGTTAATATTGGAAAAATGTCCATTTTATGATATATTGAAAGTATCAAATAGTGATATTGCTGACCCTGGATATCAAAAACTGTTGAGCTTTGAGCTTTCGGGCAATGAAGACATTTGATCAATTGGTCAAGTTCTAGAACATATCAAAATTTGGTTAAATTCTGACCGAAAGGTATTTTACATTTAAAACGTGCCCCCTCCTTTGTGTTAGTGTAGACATCTTTCACATCCGAAATATTTGAAAGGGTAAGTCATACATCATCAGAATCCCTTTGTGGCTCAATAGCCCCATCCAGTTCAGAGTCACTCTAATCCGACAAATTCTGCAGGTAGGTTTGTTGCTCTTCATAATTAAAACTGTAGAAATTAACGTTACGTTGCCTCAATTTTGTTCTCGGTGAATACCTCTTCCTTGCATCACAACAAAGAAACTTTAAAACAGCAAACACATAAATAAACTTACCGCTATTAATCACTACGAGACAATCATCTGTGATTCGGCATAATTCATAAGTTATGCATAACTACGGATTAGTACTGGTAAACACACAGTGTAATAGAAATGAATAAACTACATCCAAGAGAGCCTTCTTCTATATCTTCCGTTTTATATAAGCTAGATTAATAAAATTTGGAATGCCGTTATAGTTTAGTTGTGTGCATATTTTAAAATTATTGACGCGAATATAGGTTAATTTAAAGAGGACAAAATTATTATAAAAAAATTTAAATAGAACACCCTGTATATTATTACTTTTTTGAATTCTACACATTGTTCCTAATAAATTCGCGATGTATATTTTCCTATCCCTAAGTATAACCGTTTTTGAGTTATTTCGATTTTTCTAAAAAAAAATTGAAATTACAGTTTGCTTTGAAAATGTACCTCCTTAACTGTTGAAAAATAAAAGTTATCTAATTTATATGAGAATAAGTACACAGATAGAGCTTCCTTTTATTGTGAAGAAAATGAGATAATTACATACAGGATGCTTATAATTGACTTGCCAATCAACCATTATTCGAACTAGTTTAATTTTTCAAATAAAACACCCTGTATATTATTACTTTTTTGGTTTATACATATTAACCCTTATCAGTTCGCCATACAACTCCCTATCCCTAGATATAGCCGTTTCCGAACTATTTTCAATTTTTCAAATTGTTTAAGGTTATTGCGGCATTTTTAAATCTATGGCCTCGTATTGATAAAAAAGAACATCATAAAACAATTGTATTATACATTAAAAAGCGCAACAGAAACTAATATATTATCATAGAAGGCTAATTACAATTTTTGTACTGGAGGCATTGCATGTTAACAAGAATTTGACAAATATTTACTTTAATTTCAAGTAAAATTCTAAAATGGTGTGTGCTTCTTATAAAAGTTGAATGTTTGACGTAAATAAATAAAACTGTAGTTAACCATTTACGAGCGTTATTGTTAGTAATCAAGATTGTTATAAAATGAATTTTACACAAAATGGGTTAGTTGATATGATATTCGTGTAGGGTGCTGCAGAAAGAAACAGTTTATTCGCCAAAAGAATTTATGCTGAAAGATATGCAGATATAAAACATCCAAAGGCAAGATCGTTTCAGAAAGTTATGAGTAGATTTATTGCAACTTCATGTGCCAATTACTCCAAACATGAACGTGTTAAACCTTCGACAAATGAAGATAGTGAATTGAGGGTTCTTCTCGCCATCGAAGAGGATCATCACAGAAGCCAAAAGGACATAAGTGAAATAGTTGGTATAAGTGAGAGATCACTAGACCGTCTTTTAAAGAAGAATCGCTTACATCCCTATCATATTCAGTTACACCCAGAATTGAGCGATGCAGACTTCGATCATCGAGTAAGATTTTGTAACTGGGCCAGAGAAAAAAATACTCAAAACCTAAATTTTTTTTATAATATTTTATGGACAGACGAATCAACATTTAATAAGAATGGATTTGTTAATACACCTAATTTTCATTATTATTCCTCAGAAAATCCACATTTATTAAGACAAGTTGATAATCAAGATAAGTGGTCTTTAAGTGTCTGGGGTGCCATCGTTGGGGATTATGTCATCGGTCCATTCTTTTTTGATGGACACTTGAATGGTGAGAAGTACCTTAACTTTTTGCGTAAAGATTTATCGGGCTTATTAGAAAATATTGCTCTTGATATTAAAGCCACAGTATGGTATCAGCATGATGGCGCTCCTGTTCACTACTCTGCAGATTATAGAGTCTTTCCAAATAAATGGATTGGGCAAAATGGACCTGTGAGGTGGCCAGCTGGGTCCTCTGATCTGACAAGAATAGGTTTCTTTTAATGGGGATACATAAAAAGTATTGTCTATGGGGAACCACCAACTACTGCCGAAGATATGCGTAATCGTATAACACAAGCTTTTCATAGCATTACTCCTGAGTTGTTGCGTATAGTTGAACAATATTTTAAAGATCGAATTCAGGTCTGCATCCGAGAAAACGGACAACATTTTGAACAATTATTATAAATCATTATCGATAATGATTATCGTTAAATTATTATTTTTTTATTTTATTAGTTTTGTATTTTTAGAAATAATTTTAATAATTATAGTGTATTAGTTCCTGTTGCGTTTTTTAATTTGCAATACAATTGTTTTCCACTGTTTTTTTTCTATTTATACGAGGCCATGGATTTAAAAAATGTTCCAATAATCTTATACCTACATTTTGAAAAATTGAAAATAATTCGGAAACGGCTATATTTAGGGATAGGGAATTGTATATCGAATTGATAAGGGTTAATATGTAGAAACCAAAAACGGAATAATATACAGGGTCTTCTATTTGAAAAAGTAAACTTTTACCAGTTGGAATAATGTCTGATTGGCAAGTCAATTGTAAACACCCTGTATGCAATTATTACATTTTCTTTGCATTATAGGAAAGCTCTATCTGTGTACTTGTTGTGATATAAATTAGGTAACTTGTTTTTCAACAGTTAAGGAGGTACATTTTCAAAGCTATCCCTGTAATTTCAATTTTTTTTATAAAAATCGACATAACTCAAAAACGGCTATATTTGGGGATATGGAAATATATTGCGAATTTGTTAGGAACAATGTGTATAATTCAAAAGAGTAATAATATATAGGGTGTTCCATTAAATTTTTTTATTATAGTTTGGTCATCTTTAAATAAACAACCTGTATTCACGTAAATAATTTTAAAATATGCACACAACTAAACTATAACCCTATCCTAAATTTTATTAATCTAGCTTATATGAAACGGAACATATAGAAGAAGGCGCTCTTGTTGCCGGACCCTGCTCTATCTATATATATTGGCAGATTTGCAGCTATTTCTTTGAGAGAAGAAAATGATTCTTTAGTTTCTTTTTTTATTTAATTACTTATTTTTAATTAAGTTTTATTTATACTTTAGATTACGGATTCTACCTAGTAATTTATTTTTATCATTTAAGCTAATATAATGAACATTCTTATGACAATGATTATGTTTGGGTTTGTTATTGAAAGGATTTATTGCAGGTAGATACGTTAAGCATTTACTAACCTTTTATTTCAATCTTAAGGTTGAAGTAAGATTCACATCTCAAATAAGTTATTCTTTATCCTACTATGCATTTATGGTTATTTTATATACGCCCGCGTTACCGTGGGATAACAATATGTAATTTCATTAGCTCTCTGTATTTTCATTTTTATTGCAAAATAATTGCGTGTTTGAGTTCAAACCTTAGACAAAAGGGTGGTGCTGGCGCTTTACTATACGGTTATGAGTTCTAATAATCGTACCTGACAGAGTTGAAGGAACCGTTAGTTTCATATAAATTCACATTCATAATCGTTTTCAAAACTAAAACAGTTGTTAACGTAAACATAGGCAGAATGTACCTTTAATGGACTAACGAGTTATTCTTATAGACTCACCTTTAAGAGATATTTTAAATATAGGATTTTAATTTACATTAGTTTTACTTAAATATTTTTTCTTGATAATGATACATGTTGCATTGAAACTCGCAGAAAAATAGATAATGGTGTAAAACAAATTGTAGAGTTAGATTGTATTTAAAACATTAGTGCTATTAAATATGGAATTTCACTAACTAACGTTAAAGAATATAGCTTTAAATGTATTCAGACCTAATTTTTAAAACGTGTCCGTGATTGCTGTGTTTAAGGTCTAAACTGTTTCGAGAGGATATACATTTAATTAAAGGAATTGAAATTGGAAAGGACAATGTAATTGAATACGGTTTTACACGATCTAATTTTAAACTACAGGAAAACTTTTAAATCGTGTCGAAGAAAACGTATAATAATTTCAAAACTTTAGTATTTTATGTTTTCAAAGCTTGCAAATCAAAAATATTTTATTGTTTAAATTGGATATGCAATACCTTTGCTTCGTTATCTTGCTCAATGAAGTGAGAAATAAATCAATAAAGTGCGCTTTTATCCATGAGTATAAAATTCTGGGCATTCTTAAATATTCTATAAGAAAATTTCAGCAAACCAGTTATTAGATGGGGTTGTTGACATTCTCAGCGGTATACAACATCACTATTAAACCCATCAACTTAGTTCACGTAATATCCGTTTAGTTTGGAAATTTATTGTTAGGATAGATCTTTAAAGTAAACAATTAATTGTAGTTTGATGACAAAAGCTTTAGCTTCGAATATGTTCAAAGCATACACTAAATACTTATAACAATAAAAATAGAAAGAGAATGTTCACATTTGAAGTGCTTGCATTCATCACACGAATGCAATTAATTTACATGTTAGTGTAGTAGTGGAGTACCAATGTTGCGCTATTCATTAAGTTTTCTAAAGGTAACCCACTTAATTTATTGCCGAATTTGTGGTAGTGCGCTTTAATTAATTTATTACTGATACGTCCCGGGTTAGATGTAACTAAAAAATATATTTTTTTTAAATTTATGGTGCAAATATAACTAAATGTTCAATAATAACTGACTTGTAGTTAATGTTGATTTATTCTACACACATTTTCAGTTTGAAAACAAATGTAGTCGTTAACATTTACAACTAAAATCGCTACTTTCAGTAGGGTTTAATATATAACAATAAATCAAGTTAAAATAATTGGCAGTTCTCTGTTTTCTCTATATTTGTTTGCTTTGTTACTAACAACATTATTGCACACTGTAATATGTAACATGTACTGTTACTTATAGTCTACATAATTGCTGCATTCGATTTTCGTTTTCGATTTTAATTATTAATATTAGTGTTTAATAACAAGAGCGTAAAAATAAATTTTTAGTTTCGTATACTATTCCCGTCATAAAAATGAAGTAAATATAAGGAAAATGAATTGGAATAAAATCGTATGCAAATATGTGTAATTTGTGTTGCTTTCGATTTTGTGCATTTAACGTGAATGAGTGTGTGTAAGTAAAATAATGTTATAAGTAACTATAAAAGACGTACGTGTGTAGAAATGAAAAGAGACACAGCACAAGCGTAACTATAAGCTGTTGTTCAGGGTGTAGGGAGGTTGCGGGGAAAGGTCCTAAAAATAACGCTCTCCTGAATTTTGAATTTTCTCCTAGTTCCGAATCGAAACTAAAATTTTTGAAAAGGGGATTGCGTTTTATAAGCGGCACTTTATCCGTTGCAATTATTAATTTACCAAAATTATGAAAAATGGTCCTAAATGTGACCTATTCAAATTTGAAACGATAAACTGCACTCAAAAAAGCAAATTTTCCTTTTTAGGTTCTACTTGCATACACTCGTAAGAAGCATAACTTACTAGATCATTCAAAAGTTTTAAAAGGATTATGACCCCAAATTTTGAAGTTTTAATACGACTTAAAAATTATACACGTATAGTTTAATATAAAACCTCAAAACCAATGAAAGAATTTAGCTTCAACGGTGACGATTATATGCGGTCAGAAGTCTAATTGTAACATGTATCATAATTGCGAATGTTTTCAATCGTATATTGATAGTATACTAAATTACAATTTCCACAAGTATTGATCCCTATGTTACTAAGTTAGTTATCATTTTTCTTATAATTTGGCGTACCCTCTAATTAGCATAACACTGTTGATTCAGTATTTGAATATAAAACTTTACTTACTATTGTATTTAAGTTTAAGTTTATAAATGCACAGTACAACTGCAAACCAATTAACAGTACCTAATACCTTAGTCCAAATTCGTGTTTTATATTTTACCTTCCATTGTAATTGGGATAATCGCGGCTTTCGTATATTACGTATAAGGTACTTCAATCAGTCCATATAAGTTCTATTTTTAGAGCGTATTTGTAAGTATTTAAAAAAGTAATATTGGGATAAGTGTACAGTGAGATTAATTTGTAACTGTACCTTTCATTTTTCTAGCGCACACTAACATCCACGAATTATTGTTCTTTTTTTTCTTTTAAATATGAGCATAATACTGTTCCGTCTCATTGTTCGAAAAATTAAAATCCACATTTCCTCAGTTGCGCCAATATACATATATAATTCAGTAAACCATTGTTATTTAGTTTGAACATTTTTATGCATTATACAATTCCCTAAAGCATCTTTATTTAATTTTGATTTTCACATACTACTAAACCGTAGGTAATAGAAATACGTTAATAATAAGACCTTATAATAATCGTGCTTTTTCCAACATCCGTTGCACTCCATGTTACCCCAAGTTACATTTTAACTTTTCTATTTTGCGTATTAGGTCTTCTATTTGTTCCCTTCTTGAAGAGACCTTACAAATTACTCCTGATGCAAACGTTGGTATTGAGTTTTTCATTACAGTACCTTTTTCTGGAGACTTCTTGACTTCAATGAAACCTATATATGTCTAAAGGCCTGTTTTATATACCCACTTGTTTAAAACCTCACTTCTAGTTACTTCTCTAGTTACGTATGTCTACCACAGATACAAATTACACATATCTCGTTATTTCTTTTAGGCACATTTGCATAGCAGAGATTCAAACCACACATGTCTAACCGCCTGTTACGTGCGTCAGCTATTTTTAGCGATGAAGCTGTCACTATAATTTTTACCTAAGATGTGAACCGGATATTTTTAGCTATAACCTGACCACATTTTAGTGGGGACGTGAACGGGCTACCTTTAAATACGATGTAACCACCTTTTAGCGAGGACGCGAACCAGCTATTTTTAGCAGTGTTCTGACCCAATTTTTAGTTATTTCTTAGTGACTTTGTATGTTGTTTTCGCAACAAGGTGACCTTGATGATTTATTGACTTTTTTATATCTAATGACTTTTGACTACTGCACAGAATTGTTCTAACACCCAAGTTTTTATTTGTAAGGACAAAACCCTACGAAAGCGTTAACTTCCACTGAAAACGCAAACTCTCTAACAAAATATATTTCGGGAGAAACCAGACCAGTGAAATTAACTGCAATGATTTCACCTCGTAATGTACTCAAATGCAATATATTTGACGCCATAAGTGATGATATAATTAGAACATCCTACAGGCAAGCTATCAAAACATATAAAAGTGCAACTATGAAAATCAAAATAAACTAGCCAAAAAATGTCGTTGTACCAGATACTGATGTGGTGCGACATTCCAGTTTCGAATACCTGAGGGAATTGTGAAAATCTGATGCGTATCCATTATACTAGCCCACTGCATCTATTTGCCAGTTCTGCGAAATTACTCGCTTTATTTGATTGGACATTGGTGAAATACGGAAACCGCGACTGTTCACTAATAAAGCAGCAGCCATTAGTGAGATCTGACTAATGGAAAATAAAAATATAACTTCGTGACTTACGTAACCAATGCCCACAATGCTAGCGAAATATGGGACAAACATTTGGTGGGTACGTAATGCTGAGACTTCTTATACACTAACCAGTCAAATACACAAAGTGAATCCTAAATGGCGGATAATAAAGTCTTATACCAATTTGATGTTAATCTCATAGATCAGAAGTTATTGACAGTCCTAGGTTTGATTCCGGATTGCCGATTGTGCGATATTTTTATGAAATAATAATTTTTTGTTGTAGCTTAATCAATAAAAAAATCACGTCTGTAATTGTAATCATCATACCTTTGGTTTACCTAGAAGTTTAAAGTTTCTGCAATGCTTGAATTTTAAAAAAAATCTGTGCCATAACAATTTTCACATTTTAAAATCAACGTAGTAATTTGACTTTTACTGACATTTCTATCGCAATTTGCTAAAGTCCAGTATTGAATTAATTTTGGATTATTTTGTGATCATTCGTGTTTTTCCGCATTTTCGTTATTTTTACTTTCTTGCTAAACAAGAAAGTATTCCGGTCGAAAAAAAATCGAAAAAAATAAGTTGCATTATTTTGATGTTTTACGACTCCCTGAACCCGAAAAACAAAATTTGAGAAATTTTTTCAAAATGTCTGTCTGTGTGTGCCTGTGTGTGTGTCTGTGGCCAGCCGAAACAATACAGTCGATTTTGATGAAATTTGGAACAAAGGCCTACGAGACAATTATGTCGACAAAACCAGGTTTAAACGCAATAGGTATACAGGGTGTGAAAATAAGGGTGTTCTTTTGAGAGCAAATTTTCAAATCTTAACATAGAAGATTGAAATTCAGGTCATCAATAACTCGCATGAAATGCAATTTTCTGGAATTTTTTAAACCTTTCAAAATTGAGTATGGCCACAGTTACAATCACATATACATTTGTTTGTAGAAATATATATTTTCGATACGGTTCAAGGAATTGGAAATTGATATGCGTAGTTGAATAAAGGTTCTTTAAAGATATTTCTTTTCGTAATAAATTATGGTATAAATTTACCTACATTTAAGAGGTTAAATTTGAGCAATTATTCGAAAGTGATTTATTCAAAATTCTCTCCAAGCATTTTTTTTTGTTTTTTTTTATATTTTCTAGGCAACCAGTTTCTCTTATGAATGCAACTAACCTGCTTCTTCTAAAGGTACTAGTATAGGAGAGAAATATTTAATATTGATATTGTTATAACTTTTGGTTACAGACTTGGGATTTTGGAAATAAACTTTGTTCATTTGCGCTAATGAAATGATATTCTATTGATGAAAATACTACCTCCGGTTTTCGGAAAATTGAAAACATTCCTCATATTGCTGGTATAACATACACATACTCTTATTTTGTTTGAAATGAAGCGAAATTTGCTGTAAAATGATTTGAAACAGTCCATAGTTATCTTGAAAGATAAGCGAGATATCTCTTTTTAACCTTCCACCTAAATATACATATGTAGGTATAGAAGGTTATGTAATAAACTTTTTTTTTACTATCGCTAAATCGACTTATTAGCTCATGTTACAACTTTTGGCCAAGTTTTGGCAAGATCGGCCGTGATGTGTATTTCTAAAGCAGCTGAATATTTCAAAGGTATAAAAATCCTCCATATATTTTTTAGTATTTTGCAAGATAGTCTTGTAATGCACTAGCATTCACCTAGTTTTGTACTGTTCTCGAGTTTCAACATTAAGCTTTCTGTTGAATTCCCTAAAGTAGCGCTATGAACTACAGTTTTGCTGAGAATGCACACATTCTAGGGGAATGTCGTGGCAATTTTAATGCTGCCTTAAAGTTGCAATTGTAGAGTAATAAAAATACCTAAAACCTAATTCATATTTCCTTACGAGTTGTGCACCCTTAACTTAAAAACGCAAATAACACAGTAAAATTGAAACATTGGATTGAAAGAGGTCTAGTGTGCCCTTATGCGTTCTTTTTAACGTAATAATTAAATCAAGTGCGTTACTATGTAAGTCACTGGCGGTTTACATACAGATTAGAACGACTGATCAGTGTTGCTAAGTTTACCAAACTGTAATAAGATTTCTTCCAAAGCTAAACGTTTTTAAGCAAAACAGTTATAGAACTTTTTGATCAGTTTTTTTAAATCAGGTGGGATGTCTATTATCCGCATTTATGATTCACCCTGTATACTGGACAACCAAGCAAGGGACACACGAACAAGCACACGCACACACCCACACACACACACACACACACACACACACACACACACACACGCACACGCACGACGCACGCACGCACGCACGACGCACGCACGCACGCACGCACGCACCGCCGCACGCACGCACACACACACACACCACACGCACCACACACACACCGCGCGCGCAACAAACAACACACACGTAATCACACAATACAGACTTCACACGCACACACACGAACGCCACACGCACACGCACACGCACACACCACACGCACACAGCACACGCACACGCACACGACACACGCACACGCACACGCACACGCACACGCACACGCAAACGCACACGCACACACACACATACGCACACGCATACCCACACGGACACCACACGCACACGACACCACACGCACACGCACACGCACACGCTCACGCACGCGCACGCGCACGCGCACACGCACACGTACACGCACACGCACACTTGTTAAATATATTAGATGTATCTCGATTTGTCAATTCATATCGCATTGTAATATTTTCATTTGTTGAGGTTGTATTACTCTTATTAGAATAGCAGAGAATATTCTCGATGAGAAAAGTTCTTTGTTTTTTAAGGAATTGTCAAGATAACCTTCTGTTACTGAAGACGATTGCCAGCCACCATGGCCCTTTAAAGTCAATAGATCCCGCCAGCATCGTCTAAAAAAAAACAGTGTCTTGTGTAGCGATTTGTATTTTCTAGTTTAAGAAATTTTGTAAGATTTTTTGATATTCTGCCTAATCTGTTTATCCCAACGGGTTGTTTGGTGCATCTTCCATTTACATATTAAAAAAAAAAAAACTATGTTTTCATTTAGTATTGTATTGCGTATAGTGTAATATTTTTTGATTCTAGATTAAAAATGGTCAGAGACCACAAAAGAACGTTGAATTTTGGTTTTTGTATTTGGAATTTTAATAATG
Source organism: Vesta saturnalis (assembly GCA_036346205.1). Taxonomy (NCBI): domain Eukaryota; kingdom Metazoa; phylum Arthropoda; class Insecta; order Coleoptera; family Lampyridae; genus Vesta; species Vesta saturnalis. The sequence continues at coordinate 527,395 of JARFJB010000114.1, read as the reverse complement.
AAGGATTTTCCTGTGTCCCCAACTGCTTCAATTTTCATATCTCTTAGTTCCTGTTTTCGGCATTCATTAAGTACTTACGCCAATTATAAGGACAGTTTAAAAAGAAAAATTACTGTAAGTGTGGAAAATAGTATTAGTGGACATATTTCACCTTCATAAACAAGTACTGATTGTCAAGAGCAGTTTCGGTAATATCTTGAATACTTTTGACCGTTAAAATTTTTGAGAATTTGTGACTCCAAAGTCATCCGATTTCCTTTTTAATAGCGCTATTAATTTGGAATAGGCTTCTATATTCATGTTTTTTTTTAAGTTTAGAGTCGATCTAAGCATTGTGTAATAGGCCCATAGAGAGCTAGGTTTCATTTTTTCCGATAGCTGTATTTCAAAAAAATTTGTTTGTATTATTTTTAATTTGACAGTTGCTATCACTAAGCGGCGGGCGATCACGCGATCATGAGGTGTCATGACTGATAACCTATTTGCGGAATTTTTAAATGTTCCGCTTACTTTTACGTATAAATCTTAGTATATTGCGTTTCGTTTACGAAAACTATGCGATTTGTTTACCGTGCGTAATGAGCTATTTACTGAGGCTGTGTATCGTGTATTTCTCCCTATTGTCTACAGTGGTCGCAAGTAAAATAGATAACCCTTAATTTTGGTTTTGCACTTATATTTACACTGCTTCTCAGACTATATATCTAACTTGTACTAACACATACCATTTGTGGTAGAACGTAGTGATTATCCAGTTTACTCCACCCTGGGCGATTACTACTAATTGCATGTATTAGAAGAAAGACGTATATCCTGACGAGCATTGCAAATATGAACGTGAATCTCAAACTGAAAGTTGTGTTTTACGAATTACGGTAAGTTTTTTCTAGTGCAAATAAATGAATAGTTGTATTTTATGACCAATAGGTCTGAAGTGACAGTTTATCACGCTCTTTTTCGTGAGCATATTTATTTCATACGGGATTCGGGTAAAGGCCAAGACGTGTCACCTTTAGAAAAATGGAGGTGAATGTTTCGGATAAAAAGTACAAACAACCTTATATAATATTAACAAAGAAAAAAGTAGGCTTAAATAGTTCAGTTTCACGATTAGAATATTTTGCTGCAGCAAGTTCTATAAATACACATGCGTACGACATCATCAATGCTTGTTTGCTTAATTAGGTGAAAGTGTTCGTAAAAGTTTCATTTATAACCTAACATTTACCTTTTGTGATCAATTTTAATCGGTTTATGACTGTTTAAAATTAAAAGAAATTCTAAGGATCTCTGTAACAGACTAAGGTCATTTTACTATTCGATCGCAATTTCAATTTAAGAACCTGCACATTATCAGTCAAGTTTAAGGGTAATTGTTCCGATTAACTTCAAGTAGGCAATTAAAATGACGGTAAGTGTACATAGGCACAGTCTCAAACCTGAATAATGACTTGTCAGTTGTTAATGATATTCGGTATTAGATAGTTCTACTTGGTGACATTACTAAACAATTAACCGGTTATGGCCGAATAAGAAAGCCGGTTGCTAAGAAAAGACAGCTATGAGTACACAATGACTGGGTACCATAGGTTAGGTCAGTTAAGTGTTATATAGATAGGCAACTCTTTCTACATATTCTAAATCCAAAAGCATACACCAGCACCAGATGCGACGTAGTATGGTACTAAATAGAAGGCGGCATGTTCAAATTAAGTTTGCTTAAATTTGAATTATTCATAAAATAAAATTATAGTATATCAAGAAAATAATACTTTATTGTTTAACAAAGTGACGTACAGATAGGTACTAAATACATTATACATTAACTAAACGCATGCACAGACAGGGAGCCCAAAGATACAAAGTTAAATAGCTAACTACAATTAAACAGTATAACACTTCATGAGAAAACATTCTACAGTAACTCATTTCTTTACATTTATCTTTGTTTAATTCCATTCTATTGTCACAACACCACAAAGGTACGTTATCTAAATCATTACGAAGTTTAGCACAATCTTGTTCTTTTTCTATGACGTGATAGAGTTTACAATTATCGGTAAATAACAGAAAATTCGTGTTAGAAAGCTGAATCAATATTATTTATAAAAATGACAAACAACCCACTTTCAAATGCTGTACATAAGATATGATTCAAAATAAATAAATTAGTTGTAGTAATTTTACCATAAACAAATTGTAGAAAATTAAAATTAAAATCCTTGCGATATTGCAGGCTCACATTCCATTAATATAAGTAATTTGATTGTAATCTCATTACATTTAGAATTTACATCAGTTCTACATACAAGATAAAATTTATATCGATTGGGGCTTGAACCTTGATGGCGCAGTTGGTTAGCGCGGTACTCTAGCAAAGTACAGGTCGTAGGTTCAAATCCTACTGGAGGTAAACTTTTTATTTATGTATTTAATAAAATTAATAATAATTTTTAATTACATATTTACCTTTGAACTTATTCGTTCATAACAAAAACTAATAATAAATCCGTGTTGTTGTTTAATGATTTTAGAATTAATGACAGGCCTAATTTTTGAAATCAACAATTTTTCTAAGATAATACAAAGTTCAGCTTTTCTCAGTCTTTCTTTTAAACTCAAACGTTCTTTGTCGATAGCACGTGCTGTTTTTCGCAAAACCTTAGCCAGTCCATAAAACTTCCTCGCTTTTGGAGTGAGCTGAAGTTACCTTGAGCATCCCACTATCTTCAATAGACATTGTCGTTTACGTAAACCTGTTAACAAATCCCAAAAATTAATTATGGCTACAAAGCTGTAATACAATAAGGTGTATACCTTTCTGCAATGCAGGAGTGCGCACAGAAACTGAAATGTCCAGAGTACCTGGCCGCAGTTCCTTAATCAAATCACTCTCTGGAGATGCTGCAAACATTTTTAAAACGAAATTATCCACAGGTAGTTAATTTTCTAATAAATAATGCAACATATAAATTTTACTTCTTGTTCTTGAAAACTTTTGAATATTTTATACCCATTGTAGGCCATAAATTCAACTTATAAAATTATTTTACACATATGTTTTTTATTAAATTAAACATAACATGAAGAACATTTGCCTACTTAAGATAAACAAACTTCTTTAAACCTTCTTCGTAATTCTTACCTGACTTTTCACATGTTGAATTGACTATAATATTCAGTTTACTATGCGGCAGAATACAGTTTATTGCAGATGAGTTGCCACTGAAACCTGGAAGCAAAACAGGATGTCATCAATATAGTGCCTTAAGTAGCATTAGCAAATTTGTAATTGGTTTTTAATTGTTTAAATGACTCACCTGGGACATTGATACTTGGTAAGCTTCGTTTTACCAGACCTGTTCTATGTTTATATTGGGTATCTAATCTACACACGGTATCAAAATGGGCATCACACACCCTGTAATTTTTCTTTACAAGTAGAGGATCCATATTAAGCAGTTTTGGATTTAGGATCCTTCGCAGCCACTCGTCGTACACCTAATAAACATAATAAAACATTGATTAGATTTAGGTTAACTACAAGCTTAATTTTATTATTAATCTTTTACATCTACCTGGTAATAAAATAAGAGCAATAAAATTATTGTAATAAGATAAAATTTTGTTTTTACTTACGTGTTGGTCAAGATGTGGGAGCCTATGCATTTTATGGTTTTTGTTAGTATGTGAACACGTTGGGACACAACAAACAAATACCATTTTCACAACTTCAGACCACCAATCGTTTTTTTTTTTGTTATAATAACGCTTATAAGTTTATTTATAAGCCACAAATAAATACACGTGTTGCACTTAACATCAACTGTCAAATATAAACATAGGTTAGGTCAATCAGCATCACGTGATATGCGATCACAGCACCAGTTCCGACGTAGTACGTAACTAAACCAAAGGTTGGAATTATTGGTATCAAGTTCGCATCCCCTGCTGGGTACTTAACGAATTTAGTCATCCACGAATGTTTCATATCATACCAACTCAAACACATAATAGTTTAAATTCAGGAAGTCAGTTTTATCTCAGCAATTGTCAAAATCTGTTATAACACAGAGGTGGCGAAGTGAAATAATACAAAATTTGAATTTATAGGAAAAGACCACAGGGATACCAACTATAACGACAAAGGTTAATAAATATAGAATGTGTAAAACTAGAAGGTAATCATTGCGGTTATAGATGTAAATTAAATACAGAGAAAGCTAGAAACCGTTAAACCTCCCCTCTCAGAAAGAACTTACCTAGTAAATTTCTAAGGAATCGAAAAATAACAAAAAATAAAAAAAGTCATAAAAAAGTACAAAAAGCACAATGCCAAAGAAAACAAGCTTTATTCTGGCATGACTATCGGGTTTAAACTAAAATCCTGTTTCCAATCCAGATATGTCACGTAGCCCAATTAAACCCAACCATTGACTACCTAGTAGCCAAATCGTAAGGAATCTCAAGTCTCAAGTAATATGTTCCCAGAACATGGACGTGCTTAAGAAACCTACCCAATAGCACAGAATAAAAAAAAACAATAAAAATGTAGATGGACGTCACACTAATTACATTCGAAAAGAAAGACAATGCGAATGCAACCGCCCGATCATCCGACGATTTGTGACTAAATATTCAGCCCATCGGTACGTAAAGAAGTTTTGAAATCCAGAAGGGGTCGACAAATTTTGGGGCTAGTTTGGCATAGGAATTATCTATTACGCTACATATGCACTTGATTTTCCTTTGAAAATCCACTACTTATTAAATTATATAACATTCGGTTGTGATCATCGGTCAGTTTAATTTTTTTTCGACCACGGAATACTTTCGCAAATTTTTGTTGTACAAGTCTGAACTTTTGGTATTGGAGGGACGATCGAAACATGTGTTACCGAATCCGACGTATTCGCGACCAAAATTTATGAAAAACGGCATATGGCCTGTAGTTTCGTGCTTTGATGCTCGAATAGCGAGACATATAGTGGATAGATGTTTATTCCATTTGGTTTGGTTGTTTTTAATATGCACCCACAATATATTTTACTGTTTTACTTGTGTGCTCGGTTGCGTTTGCTATAGGATGATATAAAAAAGTATAATGGACTTTAGCATTACATTTCCTAGAAGGTCTTTGAAATTTGTGGTTACGCACGGCACTACCAGTATCGCATGCTAAATATTGAGGTACACAATATACCTAGAATACGTAATCTTCAACCATGTTCACTAGAGTGTTAGCACTAGATGAGCGTATCGGAATTAAAAGAACATATTTGCTAAAACAACAGAAATGTGTTTGTGTTTGTAACCGCGTAGCGATTGAGGTAGTAGTACAATAAAATGTGGTCTGATGGATTGCAAGGGAGTAATAATATCAGGGAGAGAACCAATTAGTCTGAGAACGTTTTTGTTTGGGATTATGTTTTATACATACCCTACAAGAATGAACGTACTTGACCAAATCATCTTTTAGGCCAAAATAAAGAACACGCAAGCGCCAATAATTTTTAAAGATACCAAAGAGACCTGAATTGTCTGCATCGTGACGTTTGTTAAGTAATTAACGACGTCTACCTTTGGTGATAACTAATTTCTGATTATCATGCTTGTTCGGCAAATTAGAGATTACAGATAGTAAGTTTTTGTACAAGCGACGATGGTAGTCTCTCAGTCATTTCATAGGGTTAGAACCCACGGTGTCTCGCACCAAGGATTATGAGAACTAATAGAAATATTATCGACATTGTGAAAATCGATTTCAGTTTTTTTTGTTAGAGACTATAAAAGAAAGAGGGAGACACCATAGTACATTCCGTTTCGGTGAATGATGGCAATGTCGAAATTTTGCAGTCTCACTACCCATCTACCTAATTGATCGGTACAAATGTTAATTTGATTTAACTAAACCAACGAATAATGATCCGTAGTACGTGTGCAATGCACATCTGCAGGATAGTGAATGTTTCTGAAGCCCATATCGCAGCTCAAAATTCGCGTTCAGTTGTACCGGACCAATACCGTAGATTGATGAGTTAGTATCTAATACGAATATCCAAGTATTGCTTAACTGAGTAAAAAAATTCGTTGCATTTGCTTGTAAAATTAAATTTTGCATTTTGATTGGTAAGTATCGTTACTAAAAACATAACGGACGCGAATTAGGGCGCAAAACTTTTATTCAAGGGGCTAGTCGAACAAAGCTGCGTACCGTGAAAAACTGGCGGGGGAAAAACTTTGATAATAGTAAACACTCTATCGGTATCTACACGTAAATCGTTACTATCAACAATATAGCCCAAATATTTAAGTTGGGTAAAACAAAAGTGACATTCTTGTCTGATGACTACAAGGTCAGCGGTATGTAATCCATCAAAAAATGTATTCAAAATCTCTAGGTGGGTCTTTAAGTGATAGTGTAGGTAAACTATACAATACGGTTCCAAACCAGCATGTAGTATGCAGTATATGGAACTTTGAAGAAGTATCAAGAGCATTGTTAAGTCCAAAGGCACTATTAATTGAAACAAGTCCCTTCCAGGTACTGTAGACGCTGTATACTTTTGCGGTGACTCTTTAACCGGTACCTGCCAGTAAACGAATTTGTTGTCCAACAAGTTCAAGCACTGGGTGTTGAGAAGTTCTTCGAGAATGAGGTATTGAGTAATCGACTTTTATAGACGCTACATTAAGCTTAAGATAATCTATACAAAAATGGCACGTGCCCTCTTTCTTTGGTACTAGTAAAATAGGTGAAGACTATGCGCTTATTTAAGGCGCTATACTGTCTTTGCCTAGCAAGTTGGTTAACAATAATACTTTACTTAGTTTGAGACACTGGGCAATGCTGTTGTTTGATGGGTTTCGAGAGAATCTACCAGTACGTCGAATTCAGTATCGACGAACACGTGAAGGGCATCGCATTGAGCTTTAGTTAGATGCAGTTCGACGACAAGTAATACACAGAGTATATCACTTCGACTTTATTTTGACGGTGAATGGACCTTGCACTGCTTGTTCAACAGGGATACACATCTTCTCCATGTATTAAGTTAAATGAAGTTAATCGACGCGTACTTATAATTTTAGGTTCTTTCCAACTACGACATCGACTAGTAGTAGATCGTGACGACAAAAGTGCTTTTCCCTAAACACATCGAGTTAAGAACTGTTCTAGCTCTGAAATATTTCTAGCCAAACGTGATGCCTCCACCCTTTCCAATAAACTCATAACCGATATTTCCTTAAATCTTAAGCCCGAATTTTGAACTAGTTGCGATTTATGTAATGACATTGACTTTAAGTCCGTTTTAGGTTCCTCGGTAGAGGAAAAACCATCGCCACTAGTTAGATTAAGATTAGATGTCCTAGAGGTTCTGGTTTAACACACTTTCCAAGATTATTAAGCGATGCAATTGGAGCCATAAGCAGTCGATCGACAACGCCTATTAAAAAAAGAATCCGGGAGTTTTGAACGTTGATACGAAGAAGGCTACTTCTCGTCAACCCGGAAAATTCGTCGTATTTAGACTTAATTGAATAGAGGTGTGTCTGGCCATCTGATTTAAAATCAGGGTAGGTCACAGACCACAGTATTTCGCATATCATCCACAAAATTTCACTAACACCAATTGCACAAATTACGAGTTCATATTGCAACTCGACCTTTTTCACGTAGTTGATACTAATTTTCAAACGAGACATAATGAAACAAAATAGTACACAAACTTGTCAATGAATAATAATCAAACGAAGATGATATTAACAAAAGTTGCACATTCCAAAGTGAATCACTGTGACTTCGTAGATAAATAAGGGTAATTGAAGTTACAAAGCTGAATCAACAAAATGCGAAAATTAAAATGGCAAACTGAAAAAGAGAGCAAAAAATTGGACGAAACGATATAGACAAGGTACAGCAAGGTACAGTTAATGTACCAAAAAAGAAAGAAAAAAAAACGAATAAGGTAACACGTGATGTTATCGCCCAACATTAGCCGCCGTAATTGTTATTGTCACCAGATAAATGAAACGATGCACTACCTAGCTGTGTTTATTCCCGCATATCTGATTTTCCAACTCGTAGCTGGTCGAGTGGTTGTGGATCAACTATTAAATTCTATAAACTAAATCGGGAGCCAGGAGGAGAAAAACTGGCAAGTCTGTGTTCCGCTCCAAAAGCAAAGAAGTACAGGTTGATCAAAAAGTAAATGCAGACAGACCAACAACCAACGACTTAGCGAACAATAAGTTTTATTTTAAACAAGCAAAAAAAATTCTGTATTATAAGTGTTTTGTAAATGTGGTTTCCTATTAGTGGAGTTTATCGGCCTATTTCCACAGTTTATGCTTTGAGCAGACGTTTCAATGCGACTCTGCTTCCATCATCAGGTTTAGCGCGAGCGTTTCGTGAAGTCGGACTCTGCTTCCATCTATATCAGGTTTAGTCTCTGAGAAGGATATATATTTTTAGAACTATATATATATATATATATATATATATATATATATATATATATATATATATATATATATATATAACTTTTCGGGTTGCGCAGAAGTTTATTGCGCATGTTGAGCCGTAACTTCTTGCGCAGGTGTATTGCGCTTAAGCTCTTCGTGCATTATTTGAATCCATATGGGTTTCATTTCTACACTAGTTTGGCTTATTGGATTTTCTGCTAGTGCGATGTATGTGGCTTCTTTGAGTTTCCGATGAGTTGTGTTCTTTTCCTTTGCTACTATCTGTATGTTATCACATTGGACGCGGAGTTCTTCGTTCCAGACATGTTCGGCGATTCTTGATCTTTCTGTTTCGCCCTTACAGACGTTGTTCTTATGTTCCTAAGTTCTCACTTTGGGTGGTCTACTGCTCTCTCCTATGTATGCTCTGCCGCATTCGCATGGTAGGTTGTACACACAATTCTTGAAATTCTGATCTTCATTGCATGGTTTGGTTTTGGTTGGCATTCCTCTGAGCGTTCTGGTCGATTTGAAGGCAGTGCGTGTCTTGTATTTGTTGCCTATCCTTCGTATTTTGTCTGAGGTACCTCGTATATATGGTGTTATCGCTGTATATTTAGGTTCTTCTTTTTCGTTTACACTTTCCCTTTTTAGGTTAGGTGTTAGATCGGAGTAGCCATTTTATTTGAATGTTCTAGCGATATTTTCTTTTTCTTTGTTCAGGTCCTCTTGGTTTGAGCATAATGTTTTCGCTCTATCGTACAAGCATTTTGCCATGCTTAACTTCACGTTTTTGTGGTGATTGGAGTTGTAGTGTAGGTACCTCGCCGTGTGGGTAGGTTTCCTGTATACACTTGTCGTGAAAGTGTTGTCATTCCTGTGTACAAGTACATCCAGGAATGGCAGTTTTTGTTCCGACTTCAATTCCATTGTGAATTTGATGGAAGGTGCGCGGCTATTTAAATGATCTAGGAATTCATCTAGCCTATGCTTGCCGTGTTGCCAAACTACGAAGTGATAGTGGGGAACCCATCGCCATCCCAAACTCTTATTGGTAGAATTTGTCTTCTACCTGGAAGTATGTAGTTCTAATGCATATTGTCAGAAGCTCCATTATTGTGTTTACCGAGAGTTGCGTGCGTTCGTCTAACGTTTCATCCTTTTTCAGCTTGTTCCTCATGATAGTTAGTGCTTTATCCGTAGGAACATTTGTGAATAGACTCACAATGTCGCAGCTTCCTAGTATTTCTTCGTGGTTTGGTTGGAAGTTTCTGATGATTTCCACGAAGTGCTGCGTATTCTTGACCATAGACTCGCTTTTTCCCGATAAGTGTGTGATGATACCTAGCAGATAGTATGCTACTGGGTGACAAGGTGACAAAAAAAGAGGTGCATAACTGTAATACCACAAAGCGAAACATTCAATAAGTAAAATTAAGCTTGACAAATATAGTAAATTAAGTTCTAGTAATTAAACATTTATGTAGAAAGTGCAATCTCCTTTAAATTAGCTGAAGGTTATAAAATAAGGAATTTAATTGGTAGAAGGCCTTCTCGCCATTAACTATCTCAACCGTACCTAACCAGAGTACATGTCAAAAGTAATGTTTTTGTACGGCAAAGAAACGAATTAAAAATAATTGTTTAAATAGTTATAAAAATCGAAAATAATATCTAACCAGCAAAATAGTTTTCATTTAAGATAAACCAAACACCAAGTGTTAACCACAAAATTAAATTGAATTTAACTTTGAAACTGGCAAAATGTAGTGTTGTAAAAAAATATAATTTTCCAAAAATTAAATGGTTTACATTCAAAGATAATGAACATAATTTTTCAGTTTAATTAATTATAGACCACTATATTCATGTACAGTGAAACATTCCGATTTCCAGTAAGTGGCGACAATCAAGATTTGTATAAATATTATCTTATATGAAAAAAAATTCAATTAAGCAAGAGTGAAATCAACGTAGTTTAATAAAATTACGGCTAAGAAGCATTTAAGCAGCACCTATACAGGGTAGTACGTCACATGCAAGTAACTAAACGTTAATCCAAATTACAAACATTAACGTTCCTATTTTAGGTATGATGTTGATCGACCAACTGTTGAAGTGTTAGATTAAAATGTCTATTCACATAGGCTGGTTTATAAGTAACCGGTTGTCTTTCCGTACGTAGAAGTTGCATCAAGTTAAACTTATTTTATAAATGGCGATAGATGACGTGAAACAGGATACAGCTTAGTGGATGTCGTATATCGATGTTCTATTTTAAATGACAAAGTTGCTTGCAATAATTAAACAAAGACAGACCCTAGAGGGATCATGGATTATATGTGGGATACCTAACTTAGATCGGTATGAACCAATTATAATAACTGCAGTCCATATCGACCATTGGTAAGCCAGAAAATAATTACACTAAGTACTATTGGTGACATAACGGTAATGTTTGATTTTCGATTTCAGCCAATTTTTGCCTTACCTCGAACACTTCCATCTCAATTGTAGTTAGCTTGGAAACCCTCTTGGCTTGGTCATCCTTCACGACGCCTAATGTGGTTTGACCGTGCAATAACATAAGTATACTTAAACAATCACCTATTAACTGGTATACATACAAAGACATATTCTACGTTGCACAATTCTTACCTTACATAGGAATGGTGCGATACAGGATTCGTGAAGAACGTTGTCGTAACGCAATATTAGCAAAAGAGATATTGTCTTGATTCACTGATATCTCCTACGAACGGTCCGTTTAAACTTTGCGCGCACTTTAATTATGTTGGTTGAAATTGCATAATATTTCAAATGATAGAATTAAAAGTTTTTCGTCAGTATTCATTTAACATAAGGTTGTTTCAGTCTATTAGTAATTCTATATAGGTTTAAAAGGATTAATCGAAGAAATATGAGATCTGACCAAAAAAATAGATATTATGCTGTGCATTTAAGTTAGAGATGTAAATCTTAACAAAGATGCGTGCTAAACTCATTGTTATTTAAAGGAACTAGCAAATATAATAATTTATTGATTATTTATAACTGGCAGTTCAGAAGATTTGTTTAAGTTGTATGTAAGTATAGAACTCAAATAAATAATAAGATGAACCTTAAACGCTGTAAAAACAGTAGTGTGTCTACCTTCATTGCTGAATGGCAAATACATTGGTTTGTCAAGCTATCAGTTAAAGTCCAAAGAGATTTGAACACTATTATACCACGCCTACCTTGCAATATATTAGAAAAAAGCACGAGGACTAACTTAATACATAATAGGGTACACAATTGTCACTATTAAAGTTAATTGTGACAGATATTCTATCCTTTGGCATGTTAATTTACAAGAAATTGATATAAACTTTTTAATACTTCAATCATTTTATTGTTAAATAATCAAAAGGTATAATTTAACGTTAAATTTGCCATTGCCCCTTAAGTATAGAAACTCTTTAGCACAGTAGTTGTATATTATTAATTCAGTTCATAAATAATTCGAATATAAATTTAATATTTATGACTAAAAGTCAGAGATTAATTTAACTAAACTAAGTCGAATTCTTCAATAGAACTTTATTTTAACAGGTATATTTGTGTAACCTTATAATATTGTTATATCGGGAGATTTAGAAGTAAATTGTATTCGGATGTCATTTACAGTTAACATTTTATCGATTTTATCTTCAATAATAGTCTTTAATGAAGACTATTGAAATTATATTTAAAGTGGTATTAATGAAGTGATATTGAGATAGCTTGATTCACAATTTAAATTAAAGGCGCCTTACCAGAATTGAATAGGGTTAATTTCTGTTAGAAATCACATATTATTGTGTCAATAACTGGTATTAGAAACGAGTTTTGAGCATTATAGAATTAAAATTAGTGTTATTTATTTTGTTTCTTTGTTATAGTTCAAACAATTCAAATTAAATGAAAATTAAACTTGCATTGCAATCAGATATTAAGGAGATATCTTATTCAATATACTATACAATTACCAACGTTAAGATACTAAATTAAACACTCTTCGTTGAACAAATGTTAAGAAGTTACATTACAATCTAGCTTCGAAAATGGGGAGCTTTATACTATCACAGCGCCCATCGTGTGGGTTTTCCGGTTTCTTTACGGAGGCTATAAATAACGCGATTTCAAAATATGGGATTATTAAAAAAATATACAGTTGAAGGTACTCAAACCAAACGTGATACTAGGATAAACTATTTGTGTTTTGTTGGTTATCTAGTCCACAGTTATCGTATTACAGAAATAAAAAAATTAGAATAATGAGTTCGGTTGTTTCGTTTTTCTAAAACTACTCTGCAGTACAGGCAATAAAAATGTTTACTTGTATGAGATAGCATATGTACTAGGTTCATGAATTGGAACATTGAACAAATATAAAATGTTTCTAAATAAACTACATCCAAACACGTATTGCTGATGATACAAAGAATAAAACTTAAAAGCAGTTAAGAGAATCGTTATAATATCCCATTATTGGCACTTGTTAGTAAAAAAAGGAAGGACAAGTGGGAAAGAGCAAACTAATATCACAGAGTAAGAAATACAAAACTAATTTCTGATTTTGAGGCAGTTTTAGTACTCTTTACGTTGACATTCGAGTTCATCCGGATAGATGCATCAATTTCGAGAGAAACGGATGGTCGCCTCTCTGATGTATAGATAGTGTTAAGATTTATTTATGAGAATGCCTCTACATCCACGTTCATGTGCATTATGAATGATACTTTTGGGAATCCTTTCGAAGCTCGGCTTGCTACTATTCCTTCACATTAACTGCATAAGTCTGATTCGTACAATAAATTATTTCTTATCCAAATAGTTACATCTTTGGAATTTTTATTCAATCAGAATTCGAATGTTATCCTTCAATAAATATTCATCGAACCGTAAACAACTCCTTTCCAAATTTTTCATAATATTTATTTTACGGAAAAAAAATTACTCCTAGTTAAAACCAAAGGTATAATAAAATATTTTGAAATATTAATTGAAAGCCATTATTGTCATTTCAAAATGTAAAAAAAATGCAAATCGGATTGGTTTTAAATCCATATATCCAAAATTGAATTTAATTAAATTTGAGCTGTTTGACAAAAGCGTTCGTTTTGAAAGGAAACGAAAAATCTCACCTAAATCTAAAATTCAAATATACAAATCACGTTCAGGAAAATAAAAAAGTTTTCGCAGAGTACGACCGTAAAAGTTTTGAACAAATTTTTGCTAAGATTCATAAATTATTTATTTAGGCACATTCGTATCTACATCTCAAAAAACGAAAATCTATTACTCTATTTAACATTGTGAGCTTCCTTTTCGGTCATTTTATATGTAAGTCTATTAACTAGGTGAGGTTTTACTGAACTGATATGGCAAATATAAAAAATAGGGTTGTTGGTGCATGAAAATGCGAACGTTGCAGTTTTCATATTTGCTTTGTCACGAAACGTGGGGAAACAAAAGAATTCGTAGCAATACAAACGCAAAAAAGTTGGTGGAAAAATTTTTAAACCACTGCTACGTGATCTTCAAAGTTTTACCGCTCTACATCAAAATTACTTTTTATTTGGTTTTCGTGACTTTAAATTTAAATTATCTTACGTTGATTACCTTAGAATAGACGAATTTTAAATATTTACCCCGCGAAATTTATATAGAACGTGTTACTTGACTAGTTAAACACGATTCTTGAGGATAATAATTATTCTTTGTGTTAACGTTTCTATGTAATGAAGGTAGAATACTAAAAACTTTTAACACGCTTTTATCGTACTTTCTTGTTTACTTGGATTTTATAATGTAAACATGTAACTCGTTGGGGTTAGTTTTAGAGTACACTTTTATGATTAGCAGTTGTAGTGTATGAAGCGCTGATAATGCATATATTGGCAGGTTTAGAAGATTATGGTTGATCCTCCAATTCAAATCTGACGAAGTTCTATAGTGGTTTCTTTTAGCATATTTTTACAGCTAACGTTCCTTTTTCTTATTAAATTGTTTTTACTCATAGCGTCATCAATAACTTTAGTTGTGTGACGTAATAAGTTTTGAATATTAGTTCACCATTTTTGTGTGATATTCTATTAACCCAAATATACATGAATTCCTTTTTCCAATGTTTTTAGTTAATGTATGTTGAAAATAAACCAAACAAATTGAAATACATGATAATAAACTGTTTTTAAAAATAAATTAATCCAAACATGAATAAAATATGAGGTGTCCTTTTTCAACGATAGTATAGGTAAAACGTGGTGCGTGGTGTGTGGTGTGTGGTGTGTGTTGTGTGGTGTGTGGGGGTGTGGTGTGTGGTGTGTGGGGTGTGGTGCGTGGTGCGTGGTGTGTGGTGTGTGGTGTGTGGTGTGCGGTGTGTGGTGTGTGGTGTGTGGTGTGTTGTGTGGTGTGTGGTGTGTGATGTGTACGTGCGTTCGTGTATGTGTGTGGGTGCATGCTTGTGTGTGTATGTGTTATAACAAATAAAAAATTAAATGGTGTGATCGGAATATTACAAAGGTAAATTGCACCACAGTCTAGATCAGTGAGGTACAAACTTCTTTCGAACAGGTCGCGAGGGAGGCATAAATATATCCGTAGGTATAATCAGTAAAGTATTTGTTTGTTTTTTTTGAACTCCACTCATTTTATAGGTGTGATAATTAAAATACAACAAAATTAATAGCGTAATTGGTCATCTGAATAAACAATAAACAACTGTATTTGTATGTATATTTAACAAAGCAAAATATTTGAATGATTGTGTATTTTGCTCAATGCTAAAAGGATATTTCTCGTAAAGATTTACGATATTAAATAATTACTAACTTAACATAACTATATTAGCGTATAATACATATTTACTTCAAATTCAAAATGCAGTATGATCAAGACTGTATTCAATAATAATGAAACGTATACTGACCTATGGCTACAAATATTACAGTACTATAGGTTATGAACTCAAATGTTTTTATCTTAGAAACAGAAATCAGCTGTTCCTTTATAACCGTAGCAATATGCCGATCTGTTACTTCCTTTTTTTTTTTATGATTGTGGACCTGAACAGGCTAAATAAGGCCTATCGTGTTAAAGCACTCAGGAACACTTAGGAGGATGGATAAAAGGATAATGAATTGCCAATAGATGCCTATGAACAGCTACCTTAAATTTTCTCATATCATAAGTGAGAGGAAAACAGGAACTAGAGAGATCATTCCAGAGTTTAGAAGCCGTGTAGAAAAATGTGGATTACGCCCGTTTGGTACGACAAGTGGAGATTTGTACTGCATACTGATGATGTTAATGAGCGAACCGAGTGTTTCTCGCAAAGATAGCCGGAGATGGTATCAAAGAATGTAATTCACCAGCACAATAGCCGTTGTAATAACGATAATACAAAGAAAGAACTGAAACCATCCTTCTATGCTCAAGGGACTGTATGTGAGAAGTTAAGGACGGGTCATTTATAAGCCTAATCGCTCTCTTTTGAATACGATCAACGATATCGAGAGCGTATTGGGGAGCACTAACCCAAAGGTGAGAATTATATTCCAGATGAGGCCGAATTTGGGCCTTATACAGCAAAAGGAGTTGTCGAGAGGTAAAGTACTGCTTAGATCTGTACAAAAGCCTATTTTACGAGCAGCTGTTTTGGTAGCTGACAGAAGATGGTCAACCCATGAGAGATTTGAAGATACAGTCATACCCAACAGAGTAATAGAGTCTGAAAACTTAAGAACTGAGCCATTCATACTTACAACAGGAAATGATCGATCTTTTTGGCGGACATAAGGCAACACTGAGTTTTGTTAGCATTAAATTTAACTAGATTATTGCTTCCCCATTCGAGAATACGTTGAATGTCTTTGTTGATTGAATTTGCCATTTCAGCTTTAATTTCTTGATTTGACATAGAAGGTGGATTATCACTATGAGTAGACTGAGATGAACTACAGTGAAGAGTGCTATCGTCAGCAAAGCAATGGATGGGGTTAGTTGTTGAAGAAATAAGGTCGTTTATGTACAGCAGAAAAGTGTAGGCGCTATAACGGATCCCTGTGGTACGCCCGCGTTAATGCTAACTTCTTTTGAAAAAAGCCATCAACTACGACACGTATTCGTCTTTTATCAAGGAAACTAGAAACCCAGTTGATGAGCGTATCATTTAACCCAACGAGGTGAGTTTGGCAAGTAAACACTTATGCCAAACTTGGTCAAATGCCTTTGAGATATCTAAAGCGACTACAACTGTTTCACCGGACTGCTCTACTGTATTGTTCCAAACTTGGGTCACATATGAAAGAAGATCGCCTGTTGAACGACTTTGCCTAAACCCATATTGGTGGTCACTAAGGAGTTTGTTAGTTTCAAGGAACGTGAGCAGTTGCTGATTGATGGCTTTTTCCATGATTTTAGACAAAATGGAAGTGATGGCAATTGGTCTGTAATTTGAGGGATCGGTCTTATCACCTTTTTGGGAATAGGTTGAACATTTGCTAACTTCCATGATGAAGGAATTCCCAGAAGATATAGAGATCGTATAGAGCTTAGATAGTTCAGGGGGAACATTTCTTTAAGACAATAGCTGGGATACCGTCTGGGCCATTCGCCTTATTGAGATCAAGCCTACTGATGCTCGATTCCAAGAGCTTGTACCGAAAATGAATTGGTTTCATAGCATATGAAGAAGAGTTGACTAGGGGCACATCTTTTCCAGAATCATTGAGACACGAGTTTGATGCAAACAAATCCACAAAAACGTTGGCTTTGTCTACAGAATCAGCAACTACCGATCCGTCAATAGATGTCAGGGTGGGAAATGAAGATGTTCGAAAGTTTTTACTAATGGCTTTTGCTGAAGACCAAAATTTACGACTGCCTAAAGGAGATGTAGCTAGTTCATTGCATTTTCGTTGTTCGACTTTTTAGTTTTAGTGATGACACTTTTGCAGATATTTCTAGCACCAACGTATTCTACATGACTGTCAACCGATTTATTAGATTTCCATTTAATGTAACATTTATTTTTTAAAGATATTGCATCAGAATAAGCCTTATTGAACCAGGGTTTGGAACGTGAATGACCTACACGGTACTGTTTTTTCGGAATGTATAACTCCATTCCCATGAGGATGACTTCAGATACTGAAAGAGCGATGTCCGAAGAAGAGGACGACTTAAAACAATATTCACGCCATGGAAAGGTTGCAAAGAAATCCCGTGCGAACAGTGGAATTAGGTACAGTAGAAATGATTTTTATTAGACAATGTTCGGAAAGACCTAAAGTCGAAAGAACGGAAGTTTTATAAGCAAGAGGGTTTGATGTAAGAAAGAGATCTAGAAGATGTGGAGTATGGTTAGGATTATCAGGGATTCTTGTGGGTTCAGAAATCATTTGTGTGAGATCACATGAAATAGCAAATGTTTCTGCACTATGACCAGCGGGATTTGTAGTATATGAAAATTGAAGCCAATTAGAGTTATGAACATTGAAATAGCCTACAAATGAGATATCGCAAAATAGAAACTGAGACAGGAGATGGTCAACTTTCATACTAAGGTAATCGAAGAAGTCTTGATAGTTGCTGTCATTAGGAGACCTATAAATGCAACAGTAGAATTTCACAAAATTAGGACCAGAATGTTTAAACCAAATCACGTCAAAATTTTTATTTTATAAGGAAGAAACCCTCTTGCAAGCAATTCTGTCCTTGATGTACGCCTCCTTTATATCGAAAGTTGGAGTGAAGATGGTATTGAGGAAATTGCAAGTCGGGTGACTCGGAGCTTTCAGAGGAGACTTGTGTTTCAGATAGAAACGATATATCAGGTTGTAATTGTTCAAGATGTTGGTGAATAGCATTAAGATTAGACCTGATACCGCGGATGTTGCAGTAGTGAATCAGAAAGTTGATACTTTCGATGACCGAGGTCGCTTGGGCCCTGCCCTCCCGGACATCCGAGTGGGGCAGGATTTTACGTCCGGAATTTATAACCCTAGAAACCACAGCCATCTTATTTTTTAATTTGGGACTTTTAATCCGATAGGAAGACAGTGAGGGCGAGAAGGACGAGTAAGGATGAGAATAGATTATGGATTATGGAAAAGGTAACCGGCAGCCCTTACCGAGCTCAGAAAATCGGAGACCCAATATTAAGGAGCCCATGGTAAGGGTGGTGGTACCTCCCCGGCTGGCATGGAGTATACATGCCTACCACCTATTAAACATATTAAACGTACATTGCAATAAACGGATAAGTATTACTTGCATGTCCTCAAAATAAATATATTAACCTCGTCATAAAATGAGATACAGTTTGCGAGGTTCATTTGCCATGCATAAAATAAACATACAATACGAGACGCTAATTTCCAATTATCCTCACTAACGTACAAAAAGAACGAAATGTAGGCTCAAACCACTAAACAACAGGCGTTCAAACAGCATGCTATATCGGCACCAAGCAAAGTTACCTCCATCCTTAATCCTTCAAGATAAAATTGCATATCAACCACCCCATTTTATTTAACTTCATGACGTCACCAACTCGCCTTTGCAAATACGAAATTCATTAAAATTTCAGCTTTTCCTTAACACAAGCGGTTTCCTTAATGTAGAGGCATACCCTTTTACCTTATTAAATATAATATTTACAAAAATGTAATTAGAAGCCTTACATACCTTACACAAATGAAGCAAAACTTAAAAAAGATAATGTACTGAACTGGAGGACAGAAGAAACGGAAAGGAGATGAATTAAGCGTTTTGAGCTCACATTGGGCACAAAACTTAGACCATACACTTTATACAGAGGTACTCGTAATTTTGTAAACTGAAGAAAAAATAACGACCTACACCAAAATTTAATCATTGAAAGAAAAAATAATTGTTTAAAGATACTAATGTAATGTAAATATATTTACCAATAATAATAATACAAATTTGGCAACTTTAATTAAGGAAAAGATTGACAAGAATTGAAAACAATTTGAGGTAGAAATAGCCAACAATTGGCACGTTACTCATGCCACAAGAAAACAATAAAAAAATGAATAAGACCCGAAAGAATCTTAAACTTCGGCACAAGATGTTCCAAGAGTTACGATCTAGATCGTGTTACTATTATCATCCATACATACAACAACCATTCTACATGTCCTTCCACAGACGCATTCACAACCAAACTGTAACAATGTTACAAAAAAAAAACTGGACTAAAACTAAATTGAAAAATAACTATAATTGGATATGTATACTAATCCAAAATTAGAAAAATTGGGTTTCAAATTTTTGATATGGAACTGACCAACATTCTTTTCATTCAACTCTTGGGGTTTATAAACGAGAGAAGATAGTTTCTGAATAACCTCACAAGCAACAAATTTCGGAGCAAGCTTCTAGGATACTGAGCACTCGCATCAAATAAGGTAAAATTTCAATAAAGACAAGGTAACGAATGACCAAAAATTTTAACTTAACTTAACCTTTACGGCATTCCTTTGAGGGGTAGGCAAAACAACCTCTGTCTCCTATTTATTTTTCATTCATAATCTTTCTCCATGCCTTCCTACCTCTGCATACCTCCCTAGCTTCCACAAGATTCACACATTGCTCTGACATGCCCTTCATATTTTTAAAACTCCTTCTCTTTCTTTCCTTTATCATACATTCTACTACATTCAGCCAAGTTTTACGCTGCCTAAAAGGCCCGGTCTTTTCCTTAATCTCACTCCTATATATTTGTTTTGTTAATCTTGCGTTATGCATTCCCTCAATGTGACCAAATCAACGTAATGTACTACTTTTATATCTATTTATCATCCTCCTTTCCTCGCTACACTCCGTCATTATGCATTCATTCTTTATCCTGTCCCTTCCCGTTTTACCACATGCGCTTCTCAGGAATCGCATACCGACTTCATTTAATTTTCTTTCGTGCTTCCTTTGACATACATGTCTCACTTCCATGCAGTACTGATGGGACAAACACGCTATTATAGATTGCTCGTTTCGCAGCTAGGCTCATTCTTTCGTTTCTGATTATAGTACACATACTTCCAATCTCTTTTCTTCCAGAACTGACCATTCGTCCAATCTCGCCCTCTATGGTACTATCTGCAATAAACAATCTACCTGGATATACCAGCTTGCCCACTAGCTCCACAATTTCATTTTGCAGAGTAAATACTCTACTACTTTCCACCTTCCCGAATGAACACCACAATCTTTGTTTTATTCACGTTTACCTTTAGGTCCATGCTCTCACATACTGCATCATACTTCCTCAGAGCGGTTTGCAGCTCATCCGCACTGCCACTTAATAAGACTGTGTTATCTACATATACCAGAAGTCGTATATTCACATCACCAACCATTACAACATTTTTATCGGTACATGCTGGTCTCACACAGCCTTGTCGCACTCCTTGCCCAATAATAAAGTATTCCCTCCCACCTCCTTTCACTCGAACACATGTCCGACTACCGTTGTATACTGCCCTTGCTCCATTTATTAGACCTTTATTTATGCCATATTCATTTAATATTTCCCACAGCTTCTCCCTATTCACTCTGTCGTATGCCTTCTCTAGATCTACAAACAGTACACCTTCCTTTTTACCCTTAAACACTTTTCGATCACCTGCTGGAGAGCAACCATCTGATCGACACATCCTCTTACTGGTATAAAGCCACCCTGTACATCCCAAATCTTAGTCTGTGTAGTTTCTCGTACTCTATCAATCAGTATTCTATCAAATACTTTACCAGTCACGATGAGCACACTTATTCCTCTGTAGTTCTTGCAATCACTCTTGTTCACCTTACTATTATGCAGTGGTACAATGATCGTGCTCTTCAAATCCCTCGACACTTTTCCACACATAAAGCATACATTGAATAATTGACATAATCTTAGAATAAGTTTAACACGCCCATACTTTAGCATTTCACCACTGCTCCCTTGTCGTTTTTCAACCTTCCTACCGTTTTCTATACCTCATTTGTTCCAATATCCTCAGTTTTATTCACCATTCTTTCTACATTCTCCTTATTTAAACCTGAAGTATTATTTTCTACACTAATGCATTTTTCCGAAATTTTGTTGCACAATCGTCCCATACAACTTCGTTGCTCGTATGTATTCATTACTCCTGCAGCGTTCTGTTTTGGGCCACATTTTGTATTTTTGACCCATTTCCAGAAGAATTTTTTGTTTCCCTCAAAATCATTCTGTATTTTCTTTCCTTCCACGGCCATCATTTCTTCTCTCTCCCAAACATTTTAACAGTAAGGTAAAGTCAATGATCAAACTGAAGGTAGACACACACTGTAGTAACTGTAGTTCTACATGAAGACATGAAAGAAATAACCGTTAGTCTTGAACTGCTCTGCATACTTCATTTAATTCACTAATAGACGAGAATTTTTTTATACCAATATGGGATGCAAAATATAGGTTTAAATTTCTTTCAATTTGTGAAAAAATCTCCGTTTTAGACGTAGGGGCAGGTAATCTCTTAAAAAGCGTCTGAACTACAATAATATACGTTATAACATTCTCATCTACACCTTGAGTACGTTGCTGTATAACTGAAGCATCTGCACATTCCTCTACATCTGTACTTTCTAACAAAATACCATTAATCAAACATAAATCTGTAATAAATTTGTCGCTACTTGATTTTGTATCATCGTTAAATGGACAACAATCTATTCGTCTCTTTAAACCTTATACAATCGTTAACTGTAGGCGGTAAATCATTATTACTTAAAATAGTAAAAACTTCATCAAAAATCTTTTGAATTTCTGTCATTTCTAAATTTAAAACTGAAGGTATAATACATTTTTCAAAGGGTAAATCTTTTTCTGTTGCTAAAATACCACGTAACTGACGTCTTCATTAATCCAGAGTTAAACAAGGTTTAATTCCACGCGAAAGTAATTCTGAAACTACTTCATACTTCTTTAAATGTTGAGCATTCATTTTGAATTATAGGTCTGTACACTTCACAAAAGTACAATAATATAAACACACAATAAATATATACATAAGGTATAAAATAAAATAAATACGTGAATATAAATCGCCTAAATGAGAACATACAATGCACAACAACAAAATTCAATACAAATACATACGGTAAATGTAAATGTACAATGCCGAAAGAGAAATTTAATATACGCTGGAAATGTAATGCAAATACTGACTATAACTACATCAGAGCCCCACGTTTGTAAATCCAACTTATAAAAAATAAAAATTAAGCGGTGTGATCGGTATATTATAAAAGTAAATTAAACTACGGTCTAGCTGAGTGAGGTACAAACTTACGAAACTTACTGTAATTAAGGACTCCTTTAAACAGGTCGTGAGGGAGGCAAAAATATTTCCGTAGGTGTAATCAGTAAAGCATTTGTTTTTTTTTTGGACGTTTATAAGTTTAATAATTAAAATACCACAAAAATTGAGAAAGTTGTACCTTAATAGCATAATTTGTAATCATAATAAACACAAAACAACTATATTTATAATTCTATTTAGTAAAACAAAATATCTGAATAATTCCAGCATTCAATAACTAAAAAGATTGAGTATTTTACTCAATGCTAAAATGATATTTCTCGTAAAGATTTACGACATTAAATAATTACTATCGTAACATAACTATATTAGCATACAATCTATACTTACTTAAAATTTAAAATGCTATATTATCAACAGTGTATTCAATAATAAACGTATACTGACCTATGTCAACAACCGTATCAAAATAACACTAAGCCGATATGTTATTTCCTTGAACGAATATTGCAATAAAAGGATACGTATTGCTTCCATGTACTCAAAATAAATACATTAATTTCGTCTTAAAACGAACTACATTTTGAGAAGTTCATTTTCCATTCATAAAATAAACATATAGTACGAGACGGTAATTTCCCATTATCCTCACTAACGTACAGCACAATAACGAAATGTGCGCTCAAACCACTAAAGTAATGTTGCTCCATTTCCAATATGAAAGGTAGGCCAGACTACTAACAGCAGGCGTACTAACAGCATGCGATATCGGCACAAACCAAAGGTACCTCCATTATTAGTCCTTCAAGATAAAATTGCATATCATTCACGGCATTTTATTTAACTTCATGACATCACCACCTCCCCTTTCCAAATATAAAATTCATTACAATTTCAGCTTTTTCTTAACACAAGCAGCCTTATGCCCTATTAAATATAATATTTGCAAAAATGCAATTAAAATGTATTCAATTTATTATTAAACTCACAAAATTGCCTCGGCCTTTCTAAATCTTGCGGAAAAAGTTTCTGGTGTTTTTGCATATGGCAGGGATGGAATTTATTGCTTGTTTTTAAAATGCAGTGTACAGATATACGACTTGCATCAACAATTTGTTGAGAAATTTTTCGAGTGGACTGGTAAGGATTTTCAACAACAATTAATGCGTTTTAGTCATTTGTTACATGTCTTTTACCCAAATATTTTGTATATTTAACGCTGCCTGTTGTTTCAAACCTCCCTTTGAGTCTTCCTAAGCTGCCTTCAGATGGAGGTCTTCTGTCAGGATACCTCTGACCATAGCTTCGGGATGCAAGAAGACAGTCTTCCCTAGAAAAATTCATTCTGATCCACAAAACAGTGAATTTATCCAGCACAACACCCAATCTATTGCGAATTAATATCACAGATAATTGTTTCTGTTTTTTGAATTTGCTTCAACGGCCCTCTAAAAAATTATAATTCACATAACACGGTACTAATATTAATCTTAAAACTGCAATAATTTAAAAAGTGTCAACTTTAGATATAGGAAACCCAATATAAAATCGAAAGAGATTTTATTTCTCTATCTGAATCGCTTACAAAATACAGGGTGTTCCATTTAAAAGACTGAGTTATGACAGATCGAAATATTAACTTATTGTATCACCGTAGCAAACACCCTGTACAATGAAATTTAACTTTTAATTTTTAGGATAACCATAGATGATCTTGACAAACGTTTGACAAAATATTTTTGATTATTAATCTGTTAGAATGTGGCCGCTGCAGATTTTATTTGTTGTGGCATATTTTTCCTAAACAGTTGAATAACTCTGTAACGGATCATCCTAATTAAAAAAACAAAACTTTACCAGATAGTCAATTGGTGACAGAGGAAGGATATACAAAAACATACAGGGTGTTCAGGTTAGAATATTTAAGTTGGATGCTGGCATCCGAAAATACATCACCCTGTGGAATTGTGGATAGTTTAAGGTTACGGAGAAGGATATAATATACAAATTTTATATTCAAACATTTTCTCTAGCTAAAATAGTTACGGAGAGACATAAGAATTACGCACTAATTTTACACCCCGTATACGCTTGTGACTGATAGTTTTGAAAAAATGTGTCTTAATTGATTGTAGAGATACAAAGCAAAATCTAATTTCTGGTGGCCATTTTGAAAGGTCTAACTCTCTTAAGAATCTTTTCTCTTCATGCCCAAAATTTAATTTTCTATGCGTGGTTTACGTGTTGCGGTTTAGCCCAAACTTACATTACTACGTGTGCAAGCATGGATCACTTTGATTCAAACCTGTATCTGTCACTTTCATCTACATAAATCAATCGTGGCCTATATTGTGATAAACAGTCTTGTGGTCGGTCTGTTCCAAAAAATAAACCTTTCTCAGACCAATTCGTTATAAATATAGTCAAAATGCCAAAAGCTTACACAAAAAATAAAAAAAAAACAAAAGATTTAACAATTGGTTCTTTTTAAAATTCAAGTCAAAACCGTTACTTTATTGAAATCTTATATTAAGTTTGTTAGGTCTATCATTAATTATATTACTAAATGAGCTCAATAATCTGACTCCGTCAACCGACCAAAGTTTGGTAAATTGGTAGTGGTCTAAGATGATTGTTGTACTAACTAAATAAATATCAGTTAAACAGATACTAGTTTAGGCTCAACTACACGTTCATTGAAAGGTTCTGGATGCGGTTACTGCCATGGTAACCGCCCCAAATCCTATCATAAGTGTTGAATTGAACTATACTGTTTTCGTGCATGGTCTGTTTACTATACTGCTCATTATTCGATTACAACGCCTCTGAGTTTTCTACTACCAATGGGATTTCATCTTTCGGAAAGATTTACAGCAATTAATTTGGCAATTTAATTCGAAAAATGAATATTTTACTTTGAACAAATTGTTTCATCACGTTATAAGAGACTTCGATTTTGATGGGGTTCGAACGACATTATTTAGGTTTTTGATATTAATAGGTTACCAAGGTAAATGCGAATGTCTCAATGGACTTGTTATGTTTTTGAGAAAACTTCTGTAGTTGCAAAGTTCAGGACAACATGTCAGATTTGTGTATCTAAACGAAACGTGGGTGTATCAAAATTGTTCCAATTGCTACCGTGCACAATTCTGGCAACAAACGTAACAGTAAAATGTATACTATTTTACACGCAGCGCGTGATGTAGGGTCTTTGGAAAATCACAACTAGCTACTCGATTCAACGAACAAGTATCGGGATTATGAATTGAGACCGGTTTCACAATTTGGTCATTAAACAGCTGATTCCTGCGCTGTCCAAAGTACCCGAAAATTGTGTGTGGTTATGGATAACTCTCCGTATCATTAGGTGCAGTTAGATAAGCTACCTTCATTTTCTAGTAAGAAAGATGAGCTATAGGAGTGGTCGGTTACGCATGGGGTCGAAATTGAGAGAAAATTTGCAAAAACGATTTGTGGAATAAAATTCGACCTTTTAGGTCTAGAATCAAACATTATGTAGTTGATAATATTTTGATTAAGCATGTGTCTGAGGTTTTACGATTTCCCCCGTACCGTTATCAATACAACACTATTGAAATAGCACGGAATTTTTGTAAAAATTATTCCAATAAGCGAATAGGTTGTGAACTTCCATCGAAAGGTAACGTTCAAAAACTATGGCTTGAGGAAAATATTATTTCAAAGAAAGAAACGTATGGTTAGTTTTTAGATTGAAAAATGTCTCACCTGTTACTATACCACTGCGAAAATCCGATTCAGATTCAAATAGTTATATGGATTCAGATTCTTCTGATGATGTAATGCATTTGGAATAAGTCCCCACTGTTTGGAATCAAAATTTCAGTAAAGATGCATTTATATATTTGGTTTTCATCAGGTTTTGTCTATTGAGACGAAAGCTGCAATCTTGTGGTCCATTTCATTTAGCTAAGACTTAAATGGACACACTTCTAGATATTCGCCTTCACGTGTACGTAACAGTCAAATCTTCACAATGGATTTCCTGGATAGGTTAAGTTAAATGTATACTATTAATTTCTGATTACCTATAGACTCTGCGACCGAAGAACTAAGTTTTCATAAGCGCACCTCTAGATCAAGTTTAATAGCCAAAATTCGGCAGATAAATTTTACCACGAAAGCATGTCATCACATTGGATTACGTATAACATGCATATTTCTCTCCTGTATTTATTTTGGGGGAGTGAAAGGAAGATAAGCATTCTTATTTGTTTTTACGTAGATTTGCTTAACAAAGGATACCATTGTATTAAATGAGACACGATGTTGTCATTTGCGATCAATGCAAAGAATGTACTATTTTCTTTTTATATAAGTAATAGACGTTCAAGGTCTGAAGACTAAAATTTACCTATTTATAAATAGGTCTCTTGAGATTCAAAGATATTTCGGGCAAACAAAGTTTAAATAGCGTGAAAAGTTATGCTGCAAACGTGCATTAATTTCAATTTAAAAATATAACTTACAATTCTCCCTAGGTTTTCATGACCGGCTCTCATGCAACGTAAGATGGAACAGAGTATATTTACAACTATAGGTAAATTAAAAGTTGGGCTTTAGAATTGTTATAAGAGGAAAACATAACGACAACCTGTGACATAAACGTTTTGATGAACTGGATATACAGGGTGCCCTATGAGTGCGTGAAAGTCCCATATCTCCGCTTGAAGACTAGATATCAAAAAATAGTTTATAGCAGAATTGTAGCCTGCTGTGATCTTCATATATTAAAATTAATAAGGAATATACAGCGTGCCGTGATCAACCAAAGTTATGTTTTTTTAGTGGAACACCCTACATATTATTAATTTGAATTGCACTAACATTACCCATCACGACAACATAAGGGGTTGATATGTTATACTGGGTATTTTAAAAGTTGTGACCAATTTTAGATAAAAAACGTTATTATTTCAACGCCCCGTACAAACCAAGATAATAAGAAAAAATTACTTTTAACATTCAGGATTTCTGATTGATTAATTTGTATACAGTGTGAGTCAGAGCACGCTTATAAAATTCTCTTCATTGTTTTGAATGCCCCCCCCCCCCTATATTATATGGTGTTTGAATATACCATTCCCTATACCTACCGCTTTCCGTTTTCTAGATATTTCCAATGAAATAATGAAGTACTCATGTTTCGTTACTTTTTAATAGGATCAAGTAGCCTTTGCGATCATTAGCTTGTTTTTCACCAAAAATATAAATATAAATCATGAATACGAATGATCTGTGCATTGTGAAGTTTCAAATGTCGTCAAAAAGTCGTATGATGAACCATAAATAATTATCTTTAGCCGTAATCACACAAAGAGCTAAGTAAAAATAAATAAATTTTCTTTAATTTGACATTTGTCAGTAATAAATATAGAAGTTGTTTGCGTTTGAAACTGTATTTAGTATTGTTGCAAAAATCAACTCTGAAATGAATTTTGATAGAAATGAATTAGTAGATATGCTATTAACTAATTTTTTGTAATGGCGAGAATTGTCTGCTGGCAGCTAAAATTTATAGACAAAAATTTTAACCTCAACGAAAAACATTGGAAAATTTCTTGGAAAGATTTAAATGTACAGGTAGTGTAGCATATGAACAACATGAAAGAGAAAAACGAACCATAAATGAACAAAGTGAATTTAATGTACTTTTAAGAAGATCCACACATTAGTACACGTGCAGTGTCTAGTCATAGAGGAATCAGCAAAACATCAGTAAATAAAATTTTATTAAAACATAAAATGCATCCTTATCACTTACAAAGGCACCAGCAGTTGCTCGAAAATGATTAACAAATGAGAGAAAATTTTAGTGAATTAAAATTAACAATAAAAAGGGTTTTTTCGATTTTGTTATTATTGGACATGAAGCGACAATAAATAAGAATCGATTTGTAAACAGACGCAATTACCATCATTATTAAAATACTAACCCTTACGTGATAAGAACACACAGCCAAAACCGATGGTCCATTAACGTTTAGGGTGGAATCATCGGAGATTATACGTGGGACCCCATTTATTTGAAGGGCGTGTAACTGGCGAACTGTATTTAAATTTTTAGTGCAATCACTTCACTAGATTAATGCTACATGTTATTCTCAATATAAGACGTCGGATGTGGATTTTGCACGATGGTGCTCCTGAGCATCATTCCCAAATGGTCCGAAACCGCCTAAACGCGGAATACCCAAACCGAAGGATTGGAATAGATGGTCCAGTTATGTGGCCTCCCATGTCACCCGGTTTAAGTAAGATAGACTTTTAGTTATGGGCGCACGTCAGAGACGTTACCAAGCAGCCGCCGACAACACGTCAAGATATGGAGGATAGCATTAGAAGAGTATTTAGTAACATCACTGTATACACATTAAGATCAGTTCAAAGATCCTTTGAGAATAGATTACAACATTGCGTTAATGTTGGAAGAGGTCATTTTGAACATTTCAGTTAAATTTATGGATTACATTAGTTCTCACTTTTTCACATCAGGTTCTCACCATTTTCCTATTTTCGTTTATTTCTTTCCATTGTTTAATTTTTTTTTTTAAATTTTTTTAAGCTAAATAATTATATTATTTCATAAGTTAATAAAGGTCTATTCATACACCATACAAAATATAGAGTGGTCCGTTTAAAATAATAAAGAAAACTTTATAAGCGTGTTCTGACTCACCCTGTATACAAATTAAGCAATAATTACAAACATTAATTTTTGTATGAATGTACATCATATTAAAAAATGCTGAATGCTAACAGTAATTTTTTTATTAATTATCTTGGGCTGTACAGGGCGTTGAAGTAATAATGTTTCTTATCTAAAATTTGTCATAACTTTTAAAATACCGAATATAACATATTAAAACCTTATATTGGCGAGATGGGTAATGTAAGTACAATTCGAATTCATAATAATATATAAGGTGTTCCATTTAGAAAAAAAAACACTTTGGTTGACCACGGTGTTATAAGCACCCTATATATTCTATATTAACTCTAAAGTGTAGCTTATAGCTGGCTACAATTTTGCTATAAGTAATTTTTTGATATCTAGTCTACAAACGGAGATGTGGGACTTTTACACGATAATGGGACAGTTATAATACATTTATTGCAATAATCAGAAAAATTCATGTAAAAAAAGCAATAGTTAAACTATACTGTAACGAATAGTCTTTTATATATCATTTCGGTTTACATAAAAGTATCGTGGTATGAGGAATAAACAACTAACAATTTCAGATTTAGTTGTTGCGGTTTAAGCCTATTATACTTTTCTAGCAAACATTAGAGTTTCCTGTGAAGTATGGTATAGATGTAGTTCGTTTCTAATCTAGGACATAGGCAAGCAATTAACATAAGGAGGAGCAAGGGACAGAAACATGAGTGCAAGATAGAGAATAAGTACACGGTCGCAAATCATAACAATGCAAAGATATAAGAAACAGGAGATTAAGGCTAAAGTGAGAGGATGGCTTTTACTATAACAAAGTAGTAGTTTCATGCGATAGAAAATAACTTACGGACTGCTAGTGACATGGCACTAGTTACATGTTACTGGATACAGGCTACTGGTTATTGGATAGTGCTAATTTTTATGGAACCACTTGAAACTGTTAACTGTTGTTACAGTGGGGGAACCATCCCTTTCCATTGTCGTATCAGTCTTTATCTTTCCAAGATTTCAGCGAAAATCCATACGACTCGAGACATTCATCCAACTTAGGCGAACAGCCGCTTGTACTACCCCTTTTACGTCAGATTATTGTTAATATAAAGTTCTGAATTCTTATTTTATTTATGAAGATACATCCCTTAGAAATATGATGAAGTGAGTAAGCAAAAGAATTGGTTTGCCTGGGCAAGGCTGAGAGAGAAAAATTTTCTTTTAGTTTAATTGGGACAAGCCAGATTTGCAGCATTTTTCAGCGAATAAAGTTATGCTTAAGGTTAGGCGCTCTTAGTACCTGCGCTCATTTTTTTTCATTTTAATAAAAGTTGACTTAGTTTTAGTTTATCAAGATAAATATAGCCTTAGAACTATTGAATAGTAGCAAAAAGAATTGCAAACTTGAAAGTTTCTTTCAGCCTCAAGTGCGAGAAAAATTACTTTCATCAGTTTAAACACAATTTATTTTTTACGTAAAGTACTTTAGGTTCGTTTTTGCATCATATGTTCCTTATTGTTTGTGTTTACAATCTATTCCCCCGAATAAAATTAATCTTTTTGTAGTAAACTCATAATTTCAGTAAACATAACGACTAATTCTTAAAAATAAAATAGCACACTAAATGATATGAATAAGTAAGTGAATTTTTTATGCAGGATTGATTTACTTGACCAAATTTTAGTGCATTTTTATGTTATATAACTGGTTAGTATAACTTGAATGCCTCAACAGTCGCCGTAGATAAAATTAACATTTGCAGTAAGAAATCATAAGCGCAGGCACACCTAAATTAAACACAACTTTATTTTGTTACGTAAAGAATCACTTTAGGTTCGTTTTTGCATCATGTGGATGTATATACACAATACTTCCAACTCATGTTTGCTGTTTACTTTAAATCTGATTCAACACTTCTCAAATTTAATTACATAACCTATATATTTGTAAGTAAACAAATACTTTTTTGGTTTATTATAAATTAAGTCATTTGAGGTAGCAAAATTGATAATTGAAAAATTTGAGTGGGCTTCAATAGCTGATCTTCTTGGGAGTGACCATTTTCCGCTGCTTTTAACCACACTAACAACCAAGACTACATGGACCCCTAGCCAATAAATGGTGTTTAAACAAAGCTAATTGGGATCAGTTTAAAGTTAGCATAAAGAAAGTGGATATGCATCAAGATATAAATAATTTAAAAGAAAGCTTTACGCAAAATAAAGGCTGCACAGCATTCGATACCCCACAAAGGCAAGAAAGTGGATAAGCCTGGTGGAGTGCAGAAATAAAAGAAGCTATCCAAAACCGAAAAGGTGCATTAAATACTTTCTCAAAAAAAACCCAGTAATGGATAATTTTGTTGGATACAAAAAATGGAGAGCAATAGCGCCACGTAAAATATTAGAAGCAAAGAGAAAATCATGGGCCCATATACTTCAGAAATACCAATAACTAAGCCAATTTCCGAAGTATGAAATAAAAGTAAATCGGTGTCAACAACCCTCCTATAAGATTGAAAGGGCAATACCATGTAATTACAGAACCAAAACAGACAGATTCGCTGAATATTTTCAAAAAATTAACAGTTTTAAGAATTATAATCAAGGATTAAGACGAAATCTAATGTAAGAGAAACACCATTAAACGTTGCAGAAGAATGTGTAAGTCAGTATAATGATCCAGTCAGTATGGATGAACTAACTGCCATACTTCGGAAAACTAAAGAAACGTCTCTAGGGCTAGATGAAGATGCATATGCCATAATAAAAAACTTATCCGAAACAATATTAAAAGATTTATTATTATAATACGACCGTATATCGTTAGAAGGGATATATTCAACAGACAGGAAAACATTAAATATTACCCCTATATAACAATTAGGAAAGGATCCCCTAGATACTTCAAGCTACCGCCCAATATCATTAACGAGCTGCATTGGAAAAATAGTAGAACGGATGATAAATGACAGACTTATGAATATTTGGAATCACATGAACTTTTAGATACATACCAATCGGGTTTTCGTAAAGAATATTTGAGGAGAGACAATATTTCATACTTAGTAACCAACAATACAAGATTCCCTAAACTTGCGAAAGAAACCATATTACGGCAATTTTCTTCCTTACAGAACAATATTTTCATGTGAGAATTGAAAACACTGCTTAGAGATCGGTATACCTCAGTGTTACCCTGTTTTTAATATCAGTAAATGAACTAACAAAAACAATCCATCCCACAGTAAGAAGATGCATGTATGTGGACGATCTCGTCATATTCGCGTCTTCTGAAGGAGACTGATCACAGAATGATCCACTACAGTTAGCGGTTAATAACATCGTACACAATGCAGAGATGGTAGGGTTCAAAATATCACAAACTAAAACAGTATGTGACCATTATTGTAAATTAAGACGTTTCTAAACCAAGAACCAATAAAATGATTATCACAATATAAATTCTTGGCTGTAATAGTTGACCAGACCCTTACGTCGAAAGCACATATTGAATATAGTATTGTAAAAGCGCGTAAATTTCTAAAGGTACTTAAATGCCTGGTTGCATTCAAAGTGGGGCTCGAACAGAGAAATCCTGTTGCACGTATACAAGACGCAAATACTATCGGCCTTTGATTACGGGTGTACAACATATGACTCAGCTGCAAAATCTAACATAAAAGCATCAGATGTAACAGGTCGGCTGAAAATTCCGTAGACTAACATAGTAAAATAAACTTTTTTGGTAAAACTCCATTTTATAATTCAACATAGTTGCCTTCCAAGGCGATACAACGTTATATCGATTATACCATCTTTGTAATCTGATTTCTGTTTAGCCTCAAAATAGTCTTTAGTTTCAGCGATTACTTCTTCATTAGTGTTGAATTTCTTTCCAGCGAGCATTCTGTTAAGGTCTGCAGACACGAAAAGGTCACTGAGGCCAGATCAGGAGAATACGGTGGATGAGGAAGAAATCCGTTGCCTAATTCATGCAATTTTTCCATCGTTTTCATTAACTTGTGGCACAGTGCATTGTCTTCATGAAACAGCACCTTTTTCTTTTTCAAATGGGGCCGTTTTTCCATGATTTCATCTTGAAAATGGTCCAAAAACGCTATGTAAAAATGACTATGGATCGTCTGGCCCTTTGCAAGGTAAGCAATGCATATTATACCATGCGCATCCCAGAATACTGATGCCATAACCTTGCCAACCGACTTTTGCGTCTTTCCACGCTTTGGATTCGGTTCATCGCGTTCAGTCAACACGGATGTGTCGATGAAACTCTGGAGTGTAGTCATGGAGCCACATTTCATTCATAAAATACACATATCGACGGAAAAACTCGTTTTTATTACGGTTGAATAGCGCTAAACATTGCTTCGAATCATCGACACGTTGTTGCTTTTGATCGATTGTGAGCTCGCACGGCACCCCCTTTGGATACAGCTTTCGTATGTTCAAATATTCTTGCACCATATGTCCAACACGATCTTTTGATATCTTCAGAGACTCAGCTATCTCGATCAAGTTCACTTTACGGTTATTCATAATTATTTTGTGAACTTTGTTTTCACTCGTAACAACCTCTTTCGGGCGTCCACTGCGTGCATCGTCTTCGGTACTCATTTCGCCCCAGCACTTCGCAACGGTTGATTTTCCGGTAGCAGAGTCCGAATAATGTTTATCTAGCCAATCTTCAACAGAATTCTCTTCCATGATACAGCAATGCTCCATTAACACACAAAATTCTTTTTTATCCATTTTTTTTCAAATTAACGAAAGGTGCTTAACTCACAATGTTATACCTCACGAACCAATTATCCGAAAGCTGTCAAATTTATACACGTATCATTTAAAGGTTAATACTGCTACCGATCATATGGATTTAATTTTAGTAACGCCATCTATGTGTCAACCTACGAACTTTTCAGCCGACCTTACTTCAAAATTTGTGTATACGTTACGCAATATAAATTTATGATTATTTCATTCTTGTAGAAGAAAGTATGTACAGTGTAATGTAGTTAGAAGTTCAACGAAATTATAGATGTTTAATATTTTAATATATAACATAACATAAATCAGTACATGTATTCAGTCCACCTATTGTAGAGTTATCAGTATGTTACGTACAAATTAGAATATTTATATTACATTGGAATTAGAACATTTAAATTAAAAAAAATTTTTTCACTGTCAGTGTCTCTCTCAGCAGTGGAATCCCTAACAGAAATAACTAATGGTTGCACAACCTCAAAATGTTCTTCAATTTCCCACCACTCTAACATACACTTCGGCGTGATTAATGAATTTCAGCCAATATGTCCCACAAATTCGTTGCAAGGATTCCACCCATAGTTCTTTTACATGGTCAACGTTAAATGTGGAATTATATCTTCCTATATTTTTATTGCAGTGTTCTTTACAGTTTGTCCACACCAGTTCAATAGGATTAAATTGAAAGTGATATGATGGTAACCGTAGTACCCTGTATCCACACATGAGGGGAACCAGCTATATCCTCGATGGCTTGATATGGATAAAACACATTATTATTCATGGATTAATAAAACAGATTTTGTATAACATGTATATATTTTCATGCAATAAATAATTTGTTATATAACATATGTATATGTTCATGCATGATAAATAACTTCGGATATAATAATAAATGTCTAAACCTATAACATAGCAATAAATAATAACGATAATATAATCTTCTTAACCTGTAGCATAGTGTGCTATTTCATCTATTTCGTACACCTTTGGTATGGCATTATCTGCAACTAATTGCAGTAAATCTTTTTTAAATATGCTACGTTCATAAGCTATGTTGTGCTTTAATAGAAAATTAAATATTTATTTTTTCTCAGATGAATTATTTGGAATTTTTCGAGAAGTTTGGAATGATAAATAGCATTGTCCATTACAATTAGAGATGGTTCTTTTAAGTTCACAACTAAATTATTTTCATACCACTTTTTAAACAACTCCGCCCCATATCTCCATGATAGCCTCTACTTTGTGACTTTGTAGAAAACAAAAGTGAAGCATCGGAAATAAATCTATCTTCTTTATCTGCACGAACAACTATAAATCTAAAAAATACAGTTATTTTATTTTGAACTATAATGTAATAACTAAATTACAACAAACCTTTCTCCTTGATCGATAGGCTTCTTCTTCACGATTTCGCTAGATTTATCATGCCAGCTTTTTGTGTGCGATCCTCGACTGGAAATACAAGTTTAACCTAGAAGTACAGGATTGTATAATTTTCCTTGTATAATTTGTCTATGGGACGATAATGCTTTCCACTGGATTGCTTCTGTTTTGCTGCTGATAAAGAAAGGAATGTTTGAAGATAAATGGGTAATCTTGGTCAGAAAATGTGAAGAATAAGTGTAAAATGTTTTAGAAAATATGTAGAGAAAGATTGGGTATGTTTAAGTGATAATTTCAGAAAGTTTTGTAATGTTGTGCAATTGTTTTGAGAATAAATGTATGTATATGGAATTTGAGACATTAGACTGTACTTATTTTTGCAAATGTTGCGGAACGAGATTGAGCGCAAGTTGAAGATAAGTGTTAAAACTTGCGTAATGATTCAGAGTGGCTACTGAATAAATGTAATGACGAAAAATGATTTCTTCACGAAGTAATTGAAAAATTTGTAAGTGAAAACAAATATGGCGATGTATTGTAATTACACGCGTGCTTGTATAGAGGGAAGCAGTTATCAGAACTATGACATTTTGAGTGAATACTATTGGAGAATATAACGCGGAAGGAAGACATGTTTAAAGATGGATGACTGAAGTTATAAATAGGAAAGTCAGAGATTGAGTAGGTAGTTGTCGTTGGGAGTTAAAGGGAGTTAGTTAGGAAGTTAGCTTTTGGCTTGTGATGAGAGCTCGGTGAGGCGCACGCGAGTGATAGACTGTGATGATGTTGGAGTATGTTTGTGAATTTTAATGAATCAGTAATTGTTTAATTAACTGCGTAACCCGAACCGGGGATAAATGAAAAAAAAGACATTCATAAACAAAACAATAATTAAAAAAATTGAAGTTGAAGATAAAAATTAGTTTGTTTATTTTCAAGAAAATAATAGTGCGTAAGCAGATTTGAATAAAGATAACAGATGTTATGTTAAAGTATTAAGTGCGGCGCGCGTCCTTGTAACGAGATTCGGCTACAAGTATTTATGAGACCACCTGTTAAGTGAACGAAGGGTTCATTGTATATTAAGCCAAAGTTTAAGTAACGTTATATGACATTGAAAGTTTTATTTATATAAGGAACTAAATTGGTGTAAAGGTTGCAAGAAATTTTAATAGGCAACCAGAGGTTTACCGTTATTACATGTTTGTTGCTTAGTGAATTAATCGCGAGTGCACAGAGGAATAAGTTTTGTTGAACATTTGTAATGTGCTTCAGGCAATTTTAAGGAATTACCAATGGACTACATAATTAATTTACAGAAGAAAGAAAATCCAAGGATTTATGGACAAATTTGTTAAGTAAGAAATTAGATTAAGGAATTTTATGAACGCATTTAAGCCCGATTATCTTTTTGGTAGTTTTATTTGCGTATAGTTGTTTAAATTATTAAATAGTTTTGAAGGGAAGAGATAATCGTTCTTGAGTCGTATTGTATGGTTTGTTTTAGAAGTAAGTTTGCAAAGTGGTAGTGACGTGTGGTTTTGATTTTCAACCACGCTGATGTAATTTATGTAAATATTTGTGTTTTTGTTTAGTTTATGCAGTACAATATATATTTATTGTTAAATGTTTTATTCTGTTGTTTATTTAACCAGGTGGATTACAAAATTCTTATGTCAGTTTCATTAGAGCAATGCACTATTAACAGATCAGCTGTTGTCTTAAAAATTTCATTAAGTATAACAAAAAGTTTGAGTTTTGAAACCTTAAATGTTTATGAATGTCAACTACGATTCAGAAGTAAATTAAATTCAAAAGATATCGTTCATGTTAAGAATTTTAAAAATCAATTACCGTTCATTGAATGAATTTGAGTGACAAATTTTATTTTGGATATTTTAGTTTACGAGGTGTACACAAAAAGTTTTTAATAACCTGGATAGTACGAAATTTATTTGAGTTTGAGTTGAATTGTTTTGGACGAGTGTTTGTTTTAGAACCTTCGTATATGAGTTTACCGAGTAAGCACAATCCTACTTTCCACAATCAAGTAGGGTTAATTAACATCCAGCTTAAGACAGTTATATTAACAAAGTTTCGATTGTGGTGGCGCCTAGAGACATATTTTCCTGAATTGAGCTATTTGAGTATAAGTGTAAGGTGTTTGAGCTTATTAATCATCCATTTTACTTATTATTTCGACCACGCCCATCTCCCTGTTAGCTGGCTTGGCAACCCGCTTACATTAGTAAGCCTACACGACGCCTAGTGCGGTTTGGACGTGTAACAACTATTAATTAAAATTTACAATTGTACTTGCTTATTTATTAATCAAATGCCTTAATTTTGATTAACTCAAATTGTTCTAGTAATCTAAATTTTCGAATCTACTTTCAACACAGAAAATACGGAAAGTACAGAATGATAACTATAAAATAAACAATGAACTAAGCAAGTGGAAATCCCTTCTGTGGCTACAACTTCATAACAAAGAAACTGCGTTGCGCCTGAAAGACGCCCGCTCAAATTACGCACCTAAGCACAAAAAAAAACCAGTTTTATTAATTATCCTAACCTTGCAGTTAACACATTTGGAACAGCA
Organism: Vesta saturnalis; assembly: GCA_036346205.1. Classification (NCBI taxonomy): domain Eukaryota; kingdom Metazoa; phylum Arthropoda; class Insecta; order Coleoptera; family Lampyridae; genus Vesta; species Vesta saturnalis. Next base: position 489,099 of record JARFJB010000114.1, on the reverse strand, counting down.
TTTTCTTTCCATGTCACAACTACAAAGTACGAGACTGAAATTACCGTCGTTGAAATGGTCCTTTTAATTGATCGAAAACAATAAACAGATCTAATCTTAAATTGTTACTTCATAAACTACCGTGAACTAATCTAAACAATTGGGGGGCCTAAGTATAAAACACTTCTTCTCCCGATGGACACGAGAACGTTTATAATAATCGACGAAAGACAAACACGACAATTTTCCTAGGGTGATTGAATTCTATCTATAACCCACAAGCAGTGAAAGGCTAACTTTCTCACGATATCTTCCGGTAACCACCGGGTATTTCGTGGGTATCTGTGTGCGCATTGCCTGCTATATCACCAAACTCAAGCTCTCATAAGCAACTCCCTAGAACTAACTGATTAAAATTCTTTAAAAAAGTCTTTACTCCATTTGATCATGCCATCTCTAAGCACTACCAATAAAAGTAAAATAAAATGCAAACTGGACATTCCTCACGAGAAAAATACACTCCAAGCTATTCGTGTGTAAACCTTAATTACTTAGAGTCGAGATAAAGACATCCTCTTCTCAACAACATAACTACAAATATGTCAACTAAACCTTCAACCCTTACTTTAAAAATTTTACATATAAGCGAATTTGTAGATCATTAAGTACTAGAATCTAAACATTCACTCTATCAGACACGATAAACGATGAAAGCAACTCTTAAAAAGCAGTCCCCCATACAATAACACGTAATATTATTACGTTGCTTAAAATCGTTTACAGCAATGATAAAATTTAATTCTCAAGAACAAATCCATTACTTTTTAACGAAACTACAATAACAAAGTTCTGGGGATCCCTCGCCTCAGACTTAAGTTCTAGAGAATTAATTGTTGCTAACGTTTTGAGATTAAATAATTAGCATTAATCATATTTTGTTACTGTTTGACCATCGTAGACGGACTTTAATGCATAACACTGAAAATGCAAACAGTTTGATTAAAACTCAACGTAAATAACGATATAATAATGAAATTGTACTCATAACTTTATGTCACAAATATGTAACATAAAATTTAATAAAGTGGTTAGATTTAACATTAATAAATCAAATGCTTTTAATTTCCGCATACTCCCAACAGCATAAAAAACTATCTTGCATATAAAATAGTAAACTCATTAATAACGCTCTTACCACAATTTTGTAATTTACTCAAATATTAAAATTTTAATTAAATAAAACAAAATAATTTAAATTAATGTTTCAGGAAAGAACATCTGAATAACGATTTTTTGCATTTAAACTTTAATTTATTCTATTTGCTGATAGGTTGTATATAGGTTTGGGATTATTTATTTAAACCATAAACGTGCAATATTATTTTTGTTAATTATGTGATGTTTATTAACGATGTGACCTAAATAGGTAGTTTAGATAAAGGATTTTAATATTTGGAGTGTCGTAATTTGCATTTATTTGCATAGCGACTATAAAGAAATAAAATAATTATATATTTTGGTATTGGTGGTAATGCACCATATTTTATAAGCGTTTTGTTTACACAAACCCGTGAGGATTTTTAATGTATATGTGGTGAGTTCTGGAAATAATGTTTATTATCAAATTATTTTAGTTCTAAAAGCAAATCGTCGAAATTTAGGTAATTCATTTATTTTAACTTAAACAACATTAAGTATCTCAATCCGAAGCGAACAAAGGGGATTATCCGAATTGAATTATATTATTTGTGCATGAAATATAACTGAGTAGTCCTTTCTAGCAAAGCTTACAGATCTAAATAAACAGCACAATAAAAATAATTTAAATAAATTATTGTTAATACGTTCGGTATTCCACAATACTTCACACAGGCGACATTACTTTGCCATGTTAAAATAACATACACATACCGTTTATGACCGACTTTATTAATTTAGTTCTAATAATATATAGGTAACGCAGCATTAAAGTTGATTTCATAATATTAAACATGAACAATTACAAATAAAACATTTTAAAATTATCATAAAATTTAATAAACGAATTATTCTACACATTTATATAGTAAGGTTTTGTAACAGATTTAAAATAACTATTTGTACAATTTGTAACATCCGTAACTAGGCTTATAGCATTGTACTTCACCATTAATGCTTTGTTGTAAAGTTTGTGTAAATATACATAATGGTTTCATCTTATGTAAAATTATATGGTACTTCACTGTCTAATTATCCTAGAAAATAGTTTCCTATCAAAACTTACTTACTACTTATTTCCGCAACTACATTCACGTATCGTTTATAAATCCTAACAGTTGCGCACGCCTTTCCCACTCCTAACTAGTTCCGCAATAATTATCTGACCTTCCGAAGAAAATTCGAGGGATGGAGTATGTCGCCGGCGTCCGAGTCACCGTAGAGGACTTGCGGCGGAAATCCGGCATCGGACAGTGTCAACGGTGCCAAGGTTCCGTCATGAACAACTTTGCTTCAGGGCGGCGGCACGCGGTGTAAAGTGCGCCCAAAGTTCCTTCCACCGTGACAACGGAAGGAGATAGACGGACCACAGAGACAGAAGAGGACACCGCCGACAGCGGCGCCTTCTTCAACCCGGACCGGCGTCAGTTAAACCCGAGCCACGGCAGGCACAGTTGAGAAATCGAAAATATCGAAGCTTTCGATATCCCGCCTACACAACCCGCCTTAGGGTTCAACGCCACACTGGGCCTCCTCGGAGGTCTCCAAAAGGTGACAGCAGCACTCGCTCGAGCGAAAACTGCGACTAATCTATGGGGAATTGATCTGACTACCGCACTGTAGTAACCCTCGTAACAAATAAAAAATTAGGTGTTTGATTTATTGTTATATTAAAAAGGTAATTTCCACCACGGTCTAGCTCAGTGCTTATGAAACTTACGGTAATTGAGAATTCATTGATTTTTAGGTGTGAAGGATGCAGAGAGATATCCATAGATATAACCAGCATTAAACATTTGTTTGTTGTTAGACGCCACTCAATTTGTACGTTTAATGATTAAAATACAAAAAAAAATTAAGAAAGTTGTACCTTATTAACATAGGTAATTTAAATAACAATACACAATTGTAGATATATGTGAGATATAAGTGAAACAAAATGTCTGAATAGTTTTGACATAAAATACCGATATTTCTCGTAACCATTAACGATTTTAAATAATTACTAAATCAATGCAACTATGTAAGCTTATCACGTACTTTTACTTAAAATTCAAAATGTAATATGATCAACACAGTATTCAGTCATAAAACGTACTGACCTATGTCAAAAAATATTACAGTATGATAGGTTATGAACTCAAATGTTTCTATCCTAGAACAGAAATCAGCTGTTCTTTTGTAACCGTATCAAAACAAAACTACGCTGATTTTTTATTTGCTTAAACTGCACTAAAAGGATACTTGTACAAAATAAATGCATTAATCTCGTCTTAAAACGAACTGTACCTTGAGAATTTTCATTTCCACTCACAAGACAAATATACTATAATGTAAAGGTAGCTTCCATTTGTGTTCTACGTACAAATAAACGAACTGTAGCATATATTAACGTAAGGTAATTTTTATCAAATGTTCTTCCTACAATAATGGAAATGTATATTAAACAACTAACGCAAATTCGAACAACCAAAGCGGTAGACATTGACGACGAATGCGGAATATATATTACAGCATGTGTGATTTATGCAAAACCATTTATACTCGTGAAGATGACATGCATTATCATGCGTCATTTTATGCATTTTCCGTGATGTGCCTTTCCCAACACAATCGGATTTCCAGAATGTAGAGACGCACCCTTGTTCCTTTCTTTCTGGTTCCCTATTAAATATAATATTTACAGAAGTGTAATTAGAAGCCTTACATACTTTATAAAAGGGAAGCAAAACTTAAAAAAGATAACATTCAATTCACGCTGCGCATAGAACAAAAATTGATGTCTCAAATATACACAGGGACGTTCGCAATTATGTAGACTAAAGAGAAAATATTTACATATACTAAAATTTGATTATTGAAAGAAAAAGATACCAACGTAATGTAAATAGTAATACAAATTCAAAACTTGAACTAAGGTAACGATAGACACGAATTGAAAACTAATTAAGGTAACAATAGCAAAGAATTGGTACGTTACGCCCTGTTACTACAGTACGACTTATGCGTTTTACTAATACTTATTCCTTTCTCTTACAGATCAACTTGGGCATCAACATTAACAGCCACATCACGCGACAGCCTATCAAAGTACATCCGCAACTCCACATCACACAACCAACAACAATCCACATCCAAGTGCTGAACGAGGGGAGGATCCTCAAACTGCACGTCACACCACATGAATACACTTGTCATTATATATTACGTTAAGACTCGTTATATATATATATATATATATATATATATATATATATATATATATATATATATCGTTGTTAAAAACCTTTAAATTAATATACACAATAAAAATGTCCAGATGATGATTTCCAACCAAAAACATTATACGAAAGTGAAATGAAATACTCATAACGATAGATAATATGAATGAAATTGGTAAATACGTAGAAAAGTGAAAAAATCATATAGTGTAGCCAAACTCCGAATCATGTTTGAACGCCCCTTTTTGGACTATTAATTATTTCTATTAATTAATGCAAGTTGGGAAAAACTCTCATTTACGATACTTCGACCTAGCTGAAATTTCGAGGCCGGGGTGGTTCGAAGGTTTACTTGAATATCTATGTGAATCACTAAGGGAGATTGCTTCATAAATTTGCTGTACTACCCCGTCGAATAATCAAGATCCGAAGGATTTTATACGATTGCCTATTTTACAATGCTAATAAATTATTATTTCATCTAATAAACTAAAATGTATACAGAAATATAATGCATAAGTTAGAACTAAATACATTTCGTAATGTAAAAAAGAAAAAAAAAACAAATAGCTGTGCAAGGATACCTCTCTGGACGGCAGCAGATGGATATTCGGACTCTATTAGCTGAAGGCAGATTTATTAGTAAAACAAATAATGCATTTTGGAAAAAAAACGCCCAAAATATGTTAATTAACCCGGGATCGGTCGCGCTGTTAGAAAAAATCTAACATTTTTAGTTTTTTGTTCATAAATCTTGATATATTTGTTTTACATCCGCGCCCCTCTAGAAGTGCCTGGAGGAGGTATTATGTTAGTGCATGACAGATCGGCATTTAATTCGGTTATGCTGGTTGAAAATGCGGACCGGATGTTAGTTTCGTTCTAACACGCGACCGATAACGTACACTTACTTGTTAGAAAAGATCTAACGACGCGACCAAGAACGCATGCAAAATTTTGTAATTTTTCTGTGTTTTAATTTGTGTTATTTCACGTTTTTGGTAAGTTTGACTTAACTTTCCCCTCCGCGTTAGCTCTATTTTATCCCTATTTGATTTTTAGACTTAATAATTACTTGAGAATGGAGAAGAAAGAGGAAGAAAAGTTATTGAAATGGTATGAAGAAATTCCAACTGTTACAGAAGAACCCGTTGATTCTGATCAGGATCTTAGTGATGTTCCCTCTGAACACAGTTTTCATAATACCGATACTGAACAATCAGACGCACAACCGCGAACAGAAAGTGAACCTATTTTCGTGGGTAAAAATCTTACAAAGTGGCTGAAACACAAACCGGACACGCCTAAAAGAAAAACACGTCCCCATAACCTTATAACACAACTGTCTGGAGTAAAACCTGTTGCCAGGAGAGCTACAAGTACCTTAGAGTGCTAGAAATTATTTTTTCCTAACGTAGTAGTTGAACAAATTGTTACGTTCACAAACCAGAAATTAGAACAGCTGAGAGAATCTTATTCGCGTCCTAGAGATTGTCCATCACTCGATTTTGACGAAATTAACGCATTCTTGGGGCTTTTATACATGGCAGGAGTAAAAAAAGGACAGCACTTGAATACTTCAGAGTTGTGGATCACCGATGGGACTGCACCAGAATACTTCACAGCGGTAATGCCAGAGCGAAGATTTCACGTCATTCTCCGGGCTTTACGATTAGACCATAAAAATACAAGAAACCAAAGAGCCAAATATGATAATTTAGCCCCAATTCGCGAAATCTTTGACTATTTTGTAAAGGCGTGCTCTTTAAATTTTAGTCTTGAAGAGTATGTTACAATAGATGAAATGCTCGATGCATTTCGTGGAAAATGCCGCTTTAGGCAGTACATTGCTAACAAGCCTGCCAAATATGGCATAAAGATATACAGCTTATCTGGAGCTAAAACATTTTATACTCATAACATGGAAATATATGCCGGTAAACAACCACAAGGCCCATATTAGTTACCAAATGATGCTTCCAGTGTTGTGAAGCGTCTGATATCCACTATTGATAAGTTCGGACGGAACGTCACAATGGACAATTACTTTTCCTCCGTACCACTTGCTAATGATTTGCTCTTAAATCACAAACTGACCATGGTTGGCACACTTTGAAAGAATAAGTGGGAAATACCACCTGAATTTCTTCAAGTTAAAAATAAACCTGTATGCAGTAGTATGTTCGCTTTTGGAAAAGATGACAACAACTGTGTTCTCGTTTCTTATATGCCGAAGCAAAATAAAAATGTTCTGATGTTTACTACTCTGCATGATGATGATGAAATAGATGCGTCTACCAAGGAAGCCTACAAACCCAATGTTATAACTTTTTATAATTCCACAAAAGGTGTGGTAGACGTAGTAGATCGATTAAAATCAGAATATTCTGTATCAAGGCGTAGTAATCACTGGCCATTAACAGTATTCTTTTCACTACTAAATATTGCTACCATAAATTCCCAGATAATTCAAAAATATAACACCTCTCAAATAATTGAAAGAAGAGCATTTATTGCAGAGCTATCAAAACAGCTTACTCTACCTCACCTACAAAAGCGTTCTTCTATATCAAATTTGTTAATTCCACTTCGCCAAAAAATAACTAACGTTATTGGCAAAAAAACAAGTACGAGGGTCGCGCCATTGCAAAACCAACAGCTTCTACAAAAGGTTAGGTGTAAATACTGCCCAATAAGGAAAAACCGATTTACACAACATCATTGTGCAACTTGTGCTTCCCCAATTTGTAAGGAACACACACAAAGAACCACATATATTTGTATTGAATGTAATAATTCCAGTGATGAATCTTTGTAACTCCACATTTTTTGTTAAATAAATTTAAATATTAAAATCTAGTTGTTACTTAGAGAACTCAAGCAAATTAAATTTATAAAATAATAAGTTTAAACGCTCATTCTGATTTATTTTTTAATGTTAGATACAATCTAACACGCGACCAATCGCGTTATGGGAAGGGTAGCGGCCGATCCCGGGTTAATAAAGTTTTGAAACTTCCTCGATACGGATCTGACGCCCGGAAGCGGTTAAACGGGACTCTTTAAAGTCTCGCTCTCATGGAATGTTGTAAAGTATATATTCTTTCAATGTTATCAGCTTGTAATACATTTCTGTAGAAATAACTTCCAGGTCAATGTTAGTTAAAACAAAATCGGTATTTTTAAATTTAAGTATTTAACTTTATATCTTACGAGATTTTACTTATATTTACTATAAAGGGTTTAAATACTAAGTTGTTACACCCGCAAATGGTAGTTAGAACTCATGGAAACAAACAACTTTTTTTTTGCAGCAAATTTTGGTGTGGGAACTGGTCGTATATATTCGACTTGTTAAGATTTTTTAACAAGCGTCATATATTCCTTATTAAAATCATATTTTAAAAATCGGAATTTGATTTACTAAAACATTTGTATTCACAATTATTTCATATTTGAAATAATCAAAAAGTGGCGCCCGATTAAAGGTTTCTAATGAATGAATAACCATCACATGGGTTTTTAAAAAAGAAACGTTTATAAAATGCTTGAATTGTCTGCTACAACGTTTATTTGAAACATTCTTTCATATTTATCCAATAAATCTTAATAAATTTCAGTAACTATTAAAATAGTAACAAATTAAGTTAAGTAGCTTTGTGTTATTGAAAAATCCAACAAAAAACTACTGGATACGGAAGTGTAACAACTTATTTATTAGTGAATTAATAATTTATTACAAATTTTCAAAATGGCCACCATTCGCAGCAACACAAGCCCTGTAACGCGTTTTAATATTTGCGGAAACTTTTAAAAGCAACGCTTGCTTTTCTTTAACATTCTCTGCTGCTGCCAAGATTCTTGCCACTAACCCCTTTTCTGTATTTACTGGTGTATCGTAAAAAAAGGTTTTAATATAACCCCAAAGAAAATATAGTGTAGTTAAGTCTGGACTCTGGGCTGGCCACTAAATAGGACCGTTCCTCCTAATCCACTTATTTGGGTATTATCTATTCAGCAATGCCGTAATTTCCCGTGTACTGTGTGCTGGCGCGCCATCATGTTGAAACCAGAGTCGTTGCCTGATGTTTAATAGCTAATCTTCTCAAAGCTCTGGTAACACAGTATCTTAAACAATATGGTAATTTTTCCCATTCAAGCGGTGTGGTAAAAGGTAATGTCCGATTACATAATTTCCTATAATACCGGCCCATACATTCACCGCAAAACATTCCTGATGTACACTATAAACGTTGCACGAGGATTTTCGTCAGCCCATGAATGTAATTTTCTCGAGATAAATACTCAATCTCTTGTACAACAAGCTTCGTGTGTAAACAAAATAAATCTTTGAAAGTAGCCATCGACAGAACAATAGTTTTGGCTGAAAGCCTCCATGTCCCAAAGCTTGCACTTTTTGTCTGGAATACAGGTAGAGGCCGTGATCATGTCAAACATTCCAAACTGTCATATTATTGACATTCGACCTTCTACCTATTACTCAAGTGCTTACCGCAGGAGCGTTTTCAACCATTACAAGTATATTTCTTCGAAATCCACTAGTTTGCACCAATTTTTGGATGAAAGCAGCCATTTTCCTCTAAACGTTGCAAACCTCTTTAAAGATAAGTACACTTGGTTGTTGGCGATGTGCATATCTCCTTCGATATAATCATCGAGCTTCTTGCGCATTTCGTTTTGCTTCCCCAAAAACTAATACCATGTCAAGAAGTTCTACATTTTGGTAAGTACTTATTTTTCTCCGTGTAATTAGAGCAAAAGAGCAAAAAATTTATTTATACAAACTACAAAACAGCTAAATACTAATTTAGACAAAACACCAAAAGACTAATACCAAACAGCAAAAGACCAACTTTACAAAACGGCAAAAATGACGTTTACATCATCGGCTTCATTTGTTCCACTTTTTAACAAAACAAGGCTACTTTTGACTTCTTTTGTATTTTTAGTTTATTGTTATTGTACTAGTTGTTTAAAATCTGTAAAGGTTTCTTACGTAGATATAAAAAAATGTTTCAAATAAATGTTGTAGTAGACAATTATTAAAGCATTAAATGTTTCTCTTTTAAAAAATAGGATGGTCACCTTTACACTTGACGGTTTTGAAGAAGGGAAACTTTCTGTCTGCATTTTGCGACCTAAGCAAACCATTCCATTGCATTTCTCATAGTATACTGCTTACAAAATTAGAACGGTTTCAATTTTCAGATTGTAGCATTTCTATGATTAAGTCGTATTGAGTGAACAGATATCAATGTGTAGAATGGAATAACTCTATTTCTAGTAAACTTTTATTATCATACGGAGTTCCTCAAGGCTCTATATTGGCCCCTTTGCTGTTTTTGTTGTATGTAAACGATTATAAGATCACTTTAGGTCGTTAAACTTTATAACCAACTTAGTTATGTTTATTGACGACACAACGCTCAGCACTAGTTATGTCTTTATGCTTAATTTAATCAATGAATTAGATATTACCGCCATCGCGCAGATAAATTATTTAAAGACAATAACTTAATTTTAAACAATAAAACAACTATAAGTATTTGCTTTACATCGAAACCATTGCATGACTCACTTAAATCGAATGTTAAATTCTTGGGTGTCTAGACTCAAAATTGAAATGGAGTTGTGACGTGCATAATCTTTCACAACGTATTTCTAAATTTCTTTTTTTATTCAGAAATCTAGCCAATCATGTTTCATCAAAACTACTACGCTATGCTTACTTCGGTATATTCCACAGGCCAAACCGTACTGTCGTATGCTATCTCAGTACGGCGTTATGCTACTTCTCAGGTCGGTTATTTGTATCATTTAAAATTTTTTATCGGCCGCCATCTTGTTATTTATTATAATATTAAATAGGTGCAAATACACGTGTTAGAAAATCAACTGCTGATTTAAAAAATTGTGGAATTTTTGAAATGTCTTCTAAAATAAGATAGGTATGACGATTGTTAGAAACTCTTAAGAAGTCGAATAAAGACGACCAGAGGTCCCAAATAAAAATTTGTTACCAAAAAAAGTGGTTTGTTTCGATGGGTTCTAACTACCATTTTCGGGTGTTATGACTTAGTATTTACACCCTGTATACACTATAAACTATTTTTAATTATTAGATAGTTACGATAGGAAACCTCAGACCTATTATTTCCACGATAAAGTACTACTGATCGGTTGATGGATTACGTTAACAGGATTGCAATATTTAATAGTGTGACTATTTACAATTTATCTAAGACGAATTTTTAACTGCAGATGCTAACACCTTCGCTGCTATTATAACATAGTGTTATTTACACTATGAAAACGAATGAAGCGGAATTTTTTTATAAATGCTTGGTGGGGTACGAATGGTGATTTAATTAGTGCGATTAGATTTCAGTGTCTCGGACCAATTGAGGTTTTTATATAGAAAGAATGTACGAATAGTTTGTAAATAACTACTTTAACACATTTGAGGCTTTAAAGCGATATCGGGCTACCGCATTATGTGTAGTGGATAGGTACTTTAACATGATTTTATTTGCACACTAGATAAAGTAAAAAACACCGGGGGAACTCCTCACAAGGCATGAGCAGGAGAGGAATAAAGCTAGACTTTATAAGGGTCTAGTTAACTCTTATCAGGTCTGGGTTTTTACTACTTCAATAAATTTTAAAACAGAAAAATTCTTTAGGTAAAGGCTTTACATTTATTTCTGGAGATGCAGGATTGAGCATGTTGAAAGCCAACTAGTTCGGCATTAATTACAGCACAGGAAAGTACGCTGTAAGTAAATACTCTCGGAATTACCTCTTGAATCCAGGGACTTTATGAAACTAGACTAATGTTTACCTTCAGAACGGAATGTTGCGACAAGAATTGATTACAGAAGTTGAATACGGGACAAAAACAAGGTTACCTTCTGTACACGATTCTGCATGCACGTTTATTCTACTTGGTGGATGTGTGTGGGTGTGAGTAGTACTCTGATACCTTTGGCCGTCATCTTGGAATTTCTGGGGAAAATCCAACTTTCACTTTTTTAAACGCCCACGTGGGAGGTTTTGTGTATTACTTTCTAAATTAGTTAATGATCGGAATGTAATAGCCAGTTTATATCCACCCATTCATAAATCGTGGTTAGTGAGATTACATGTGGACACGTTGTATAAAGAATATTTCAGTTCAACGTATGGTACAGCTGAAGGAAAAAACACTTCTAAAGGTAAGCGTATTATCTTTAATATATGTTTTTTAACTGATATTGCTAACAAAAATGTCGATAAAGATTTTTAAAATGTATTATTATTCTTATAGGATGACGTCTTAAGATGAGCTCTACAGATAGTTGGCACGTATTCGTTGATTTTAAACTTGTTGTTGTTAATTCAGGTATAATTATAAAACCATTAAAACCTTTTGCCTTTTATTTCCATTATATCAGTTTGATATTCTTGAAAGCATGTTAAGTTAATTTAACTCTATGTTATATATATAAGTAATTATTACTTTCCAGTCTTTCTTAATAGGGTTTTTACAACTGTTAATGAACACGCTACAATAAAACAATTTTGTATGTATGTAATTGAACATACAGATAAATCAGATATCATGTTCCGAATGTATAGGTGGTGACTGTTTAGAAAATCTGCCTATACATAAAGCATCATTGCATTAGGGTAGAAATTATTTATTATTTCACGTCATATTTAATTAGACATTAATGTATTCAGTTTGAACTGTAATATGGTTTCCGCAAACTGTAAGACATAATTTCGGTTGATTGACTGATTGATTGAGATTGATCTGGTGATCGAGCATGATTTGTTTTAGATTGATTAATTAATTGATTTGTTTGTGTGTGTGTGTATGTGTGTGTGTGTGTGTGTGTGTGCGTGTGTGTGTGTGTGTGTGTGTGAGAGAGAAAGAGCCGAAAGAGAGAGGGGTGAGAGAGAGAGAGCAAGAAGAGAGAGAGGTGTGCATTATCAGCTTCTACTATAGAAAATGTTCATTAGTCTATACGCCACTACATAGCGCTAAAATCAATATTAACACAAAGGGGCCAGGGCGCAGACCCTGATACAAGTCCTGTCTTATAAGAACCTCCTCATTAGAATATAATTTTGTATGACGAGGCGAAAGCCTACAGCTGTAAGATTAAGTTAGAACCTACATACAATTGCACCACGGGGCCACGATAGGGGCTAACCTCTACACTTGTCTTATAAGGTTAGGGTTCCATACCATCTCCAGCCAGGGGGCGAGGGTCCGAGAACAAGTTGCATGGCCCTACACGTGTCTTACAGGAACCTCCTTATTAGAAATACAACCTATAAATAAATTTCTCGTATAGGTAAAAGATCATCCGAACGTACCCAATAGCATATGACCATTTTAAAACAATAAGATCGATAACTTTAATAATAATATCTTATTAGGGTAATTATGTAATTTCCAACATTGTATGCGTGTGCGTTTGCCTAACGTCCAGGAGCTAAACTACCAAAAAGACCTTAATTAGATAACCATCAGAAATAATCCTAAGACCAACCCCAAGTCCAAGACCAGCTCCAGGTCTAGCCCTAAGACCAAACCCCAAGACTTATCCCAGGTCTAAGACCAGCTCCAGCCCCGACCCTAAGACCAACTACAGGTTCAGCCCCAGCACCAAGACCAACCCCAACCCCTCACGTGAGCAAGCACAGAAGGCTCTAATTAGGGTTGACCCTCGACAAGAAACCATAGGGTAGAAAATACGCGTCCTATACGTCAGCTGTCATAAAATAGGTGTGAAAACACGTCCTACACGTGGGTGTGTAAAAGATAATTAGAGATGAAACCTTTGGGTGCACACGTGGGTGTGTAAAAAATTAGGGGTGAAAAAATACGTCCTGCACGTGAGCGAATAAAAAAGAATTAGGGATGAAAATTCCAGCAGGGGTGGAAAATATGGTCTCCCGTGTGAGCGTTTAAAAAAGTGAAAGGTGGGTTTTGCCCAGAAAACCCAAGATGGCGGCCAAAAGTGTCGGAGTACTACTAGTGTGTAACAAAAGTTACTAGTGGACAAAGGCCTTTTAGTAAACTTCGTGAGTGTATGTGCACGCTTCCGCTTGTATATTTTATAGTGCAGGTGTTGTTTAAAAACATACGTGTTGGCGATATAGGCCACTCAACGAATTCTGGTCGGGAGCGGTTAAGGAGCTAATCAAGATAAGGTCTAGTGGTGCAGGGGAGAAATGGCAGAATCGGAAAAGGCTCCGAAATAAAACTCCGATCTTATAAGCGTGATACGCGGCTTTATGTAAACGAAAAGTAGGAGCACCATGCTACTTGTGTGACGTAACCGTTACTAATTGGTTTACGGAGAGCGAGGGTTACCAACGAGATTTTGTTGCAAAAATTATTTAAAGCGCTTTAGCAGTAACGTCAGCGGGGATAAATCTAGCTATTACTCAATTTGTAAAGGATAATAAGGAAATTGATTAACTAATAAATAGTCAATCTGGGTACCTGCCGTAAAGAATTTCAAATCTTGCATACTTCTATTTTTAAAGTTTTAAAGGTTTAATTTTTGGTAATGTTTCTTCCCTTCAATCACTAAATAATCCTTCTACTAATTAATTTTCCCGGCTTACTCTAGTCGCGGCGAGTAGTAAGGAACATTGTCGATAACCATTAACTATGGACCTAAAATTTTCAAAACGTTTTCTCAAACCACCTTACAAAAAACGTCACGTTCATATTATCATAGTAATTTATCTGAAAAGAAGCAACTCTACTACGTTGAATTGTTTAATTATAATATTTACAGGGTTAGATCATTTCTTAGTTACGTAATGATCTTAACTTAGGAATAGGGGTACATATTAATTTTATGTCGATTTTCAATCTTAGATTACAGAGAAATGTTTAGTATATAAATTGCATTTGGAAAAAAAATCATCATGTTTCTAAGGAAAAACTCTAAAGCAATCCAAAGAATTAAAGGCTAAAATACTTACAACCAAACGTAGTGTAAATGGTATAAACCATAATAGCCTTCAAAATTTTGACTAATGACAAATACAACTATTTTACTTAACTAATAATTATTATTAATTTTATTAAATACCTAAATAAAAAGTTTACCTCGAGTAGGATTTGAACCTACGACCTGTACTTTGCAAAAGTACAGGTCGTAGGTTCAAACCCTACTCGAGGTAAACTTTTTATTTATGTATTTAATAAAATTAATAATAATTTTTAATTACATATTTAACTTTGAACTTAATCGTTCATAACAAAAACTTTTAATAATTTTACTTAACTGTTTTATCAGATTTATAGTTAATTTTCATATTAACAACAATCCCTGTATCACTACTTGACTGTCCAACGCAATCCTCAAAATCTGCAAAATCACATACTTTTCGCTTTCTCCCTAGCGACATCACAACTTGGTGATGACATGAGTCTACTGGCATGAAGGTGTGGCCAGGCTCAAAAAAACTTAATTTAGAGCTTATCAATAATAAATAAAACTATCATAAATAATGTCAGTTTTGATTTTGTGACGAACAATTGTCCAGTCACAAAACATGTTGGTCGTCGTAAGAAGAATGAATAAACTGTACGTATGTCAGTTTTTGAGCGACTGGCCATACCTTCATGCCAGATTATAGCTATAGTCTTTTTGTTTATTTGTTTCTCCTACTGGAACAAATGGTTCGTTGAAAACTATGATTTTTCCTGTAAAGGTGACTTCCTTCAGTGACTCGTATCTTGGGAGCATGATAACCTATCATTTAAATAAATTCAAGAACGTGTTTGACACGTTATTAGGCACTAAAGTACTATGCTCCTGCAAATCTGAAGAATATACAGTGCCCGTTTAAAGTCTACCCTCCCCCCCCCCCCTTCCAAACCAATTATGTGAACCATAAAACTGAAATTAATAACATTTTGGGAAAGCGAACAAAGGCACATATACAACCTATTTGATGGTATTTAGTGACGTAATCATTAAAAATGGCGGACAGCCTCCAGTTTATAAAAAAATTTTAAATGGGATCATATAGCTCGTTTCAAGTCCTTTTTAATGACATCAACAACATTAAGATATTACTACTGATTCATGAGTTTTAACCCAAAAACGCCAACGAATGTTTCGAGATTCCTGGGTTGAAACTCATAAATCAGTAGTAATATTTTAATGTTACTGAGGTAGTTGAAAAGTACTTGAAACGAGCTTTAAAATGAGGTATTACTTAAATGGAATCATTTGAAAGCTCGGTCCAAGCTCTTTTCAACGACATCAACAACATTAAACAAACCGTAAACAAATAGGTCTATTCTTGGTTAATAGTCACTGAATTTATATACAAAACAACCAATAATACGACAAAGCCGGACGAAGATACAGGTATACTTAAGGTGTAACTACAGTCATAACCTCAAATGCAAAATTAATATTGTCGACCTAAATTTTAACAGCCAGATATTTTTCACTAAATAATATTTAAGTACATCTCGAAAACAACGTTCATATTTAAAATTAGTACCTTTATTTATTCAATAATATTGAAATGTTCACTTACCAAATACAAGGTACATAACATAACATGACAGTACTAATTTGGGTTAGAATCGTCACTGAAATTTTACCGTAACTACAATTACAATGTGAGAGGATATTTAAAGGTAAGGCAAAAGGTCCTATCTGCTACAGTAATGCACATAGGACTTTTTGGCTTAGTAAATCTAGATACGACCATTTTGCTTTGTGAAGTGAGTATATGGTTCAGATAGCCAATATTTCACAAGGTGTTGCAAATAGCGTTAGAATGCAGATACTCCATTTAGCCTTAGGTTAAGCAGGTCAGGATATGCCATTTAGATTTGTAGCTTGTTTAAAGGCTATTTTCGTTTTGGACACCTGATGATTAACACTAAATAAAAATTCTAAGAGAAAAAAATTTTGTGTATCTAATTCATATACTTAACTTAGCACTCTTAATTAGAATATTTATAATGATAATTACGGATGTTAAGTCGGAACACTAACATTTGTTTTTAAATATTTTTTTTTGTGTGAAGATTCGATTTATCGCTACCAGGGTAGGTAATAATTAGCATAGTATACCTAGCATTAATTGTAAACAACTCCCAACATTCCGTATACATTGTGATTGATTAAACGGACTAGTCTGTACTAAAATTAAGATATAGGATTGAAATCATCAACATAGAAATAATTAATCCGAAATCAACTCCTGAATTAAGCAACCTACGTAACTAAATTCCTGTTAAATACTGACAAGGCATTACCTACGAGAATAGAAGTAGCTAACCCCTTGTGTTTGAAATAAAATGGTTTTAATACACAAATTTAAAGGATTTAAAATGTTACACCGTTACACGTGATTACCTATCTTCTTCTATGATTTCTCAATTAAAAGTATGACGAATGTTTGCTTTGAATAACGCAATTTATATTATAATGTACATCTTGAATGGAAAAACTATAAAACAAGCCTTTTATTAGTTGAGTTAATCGGCCTATTTCTACAGCTTTTGCTTTTTGGACGCGACGTTTCAGAAGCGGACTCTACTTCCGCCATCAGGCTTAGTCCTGATGCGAAAACAATATGCTCAAAACGAGAAGACCTGAACAAAGAAAAACAAATAGCTAATACACTCAAAGAAAATGGCTACCCCGGTCTAACACCTAACCTGCACAAGGTAAGAGGAACCGGAAACGAAGAACCTAAATATACCATACCATATATACAAAGTACCTCAGACAAAATACGAAGGATACGCAGCAAATACAAGACACACGCAACCTTCAAATTGACCAGAACGCTCAGGGGAATACAACCCATTATAATGCGACAGAGAATTCATAGGAGAGGGCAGTAGACCACTCAAAGAACATAATAACAACGTCCGCAAGGGCGAAACAGAGAAATCAAAAATCGCCGAACTTGCCTGAAACGAAGACCACCGAATCCAGTGGGATAACATAGAAATAGTGGCAACGAACGAGAATACAACTCGTCAGAAACTCAAAGAATCCACATACATCGTACTAGCAGAAAATTCAGTAAGCCAATCTAGTGTGGAAGTGAAACCCATACAGATTCCAATTATGCGCGAAGAGCTTAAGCGCAATACACCTGCGCAATAAGTTACGGCGCAACATGCGCAATAAACTTTTGCGCAACCACGATAGGGTTTAATACATACATGAGTTCTAAAAAATATATGCTGAATTACTCAGTGTCAGACTAGTGAGTGAAAGGTATCAAGTTCGTCAAGTGCTTGGGAAAAAATTACGAATCATGAATTTGACTCAAAACACTTAAAATACACACCGTATAATTATGTGATTTCAATTTAGAAATAGAATCTCAGAATTCAAAGGAACAAAGTCTTATTCTGGACGAACATAATTAGTCAACATTCTATTAGCAAAGTAAATTTTATTTAAAAGTGCACGCAAGGCAATCTCTAAAATCTCTAAACAGTGGCATTTTATCTAGCCGTCCATGAACACCGTTTAGTATACACATGGTACCCTTAGTAACATTCAACCGGCACTTTGTCAATACGAACAAATGAAACTTTAATCAATGACTTTCAATAATTAACGATCTAATTAGTATATAAAATAACTTCCATAAACTATAACAAAGCAACTCTAAGGTAGTGTAATTAAATTTTCCTGTTAATCTACTCTTCTAGTATGTAAAATACTTTAAAAGTTACATTCAAGCGTTAAACTACGTGAAAATGCAGACGAATGACTTCTCTAATATTAAATTTTGAGTTAAAATATAGGAAATATGATGACCTTGAAAACCATGTACTTAAACGTAGACAATGTGATGACCTTGAGGAATATACATCGATGTATGCAATGCCTACGATGACCTTGACCTTTAAAACCATTGATCTTGAAGCGGGGTGTGTGTACGTTAAGAACTTAACCTTGGAAATGAGAGCGAACTTGTAGAGACTTGACTGTGTTACCAACTTTTCCTGTCACGTGACCTTGAAGCGGTGATATTGAAGTAGACAATGTTATGACCTTGAAATTTAGTGACTTTTCTGATGACTTTTTTTTCCAAATCTGGTGACAAATCTAGTGGCAAAAGTGAGACAGCATCACAGCTATACTACTTATAAGAGACAAAACTCTGAAATCCTACAAGTGAAATTTGTTTCTTAAGGCACTGGTTGTGTAAAATACAATGTACGTAAACATTACGTTAAGACGTTAATATATGTAAAAATTGGGTTCTGAAATTTTGAATTCTGATAGAATTATCCGCAATTAGCAATTAAGCCGCCATGTAAACCATTATTTCTTTAGGTATAATTTTTTTATACCAATCCATCTGTTGTGAGATAATCAGTAATTTTAGCGTATGGAGATAGTGTAAAAATCAATAGCTAGTTTAATTTTAATTAAAATATATTACAACACTCCGGCCTGAATACAGGAATAAATGACATTTTTAACATGTTCCACCACTAATGTGGCCGAGGTTATATTAGTAGGACGCACAAGTTCCCCCAATGTTTTTGGTTTTATTTAAATTGTCGAATTAAATTTCGCTCTAAAGGGTACATGCTCCAAAAGTGACATTTAAGGTAGCAAATTAATACTTGTAGTGAAAATTGATCGGTGCTGGAAAACCTCCCGTTTATATTTTGATCACATAAGGTTAATTTAACTAACGAGAGCTTTTATTTAGTACAAATCATTAACTAGTAATCATCAATCACTGGAGAAGGACCCATGCACGTAGAGTGAAGTTGCGGCATTCGTCTAACCATCTAACCGCTCTTCCGCCCAAAATAATTTTATTTTAGGAACATATTCAACCACCGTTCAAGCCCTAAAGTGATCTTTTATTGATAAACCTGGAGCATTCTGTTTAAACACCGTAAAAGGGTTTATTAGTGGACCAAAGACAATCTTGACTATGGTACGTCTTTGGATGAAGTCTGATGCAATTTTCATTCATATATTCCTCCCAGGTGTTGAAATACCGTAGTTGATTGAAACTAAATGCAAAACAGTTAAGTAATTATTTGCGGTATTTCATCTAGGTGCCCAATTTTATATTTGGATTTAGCGATAGAAATTAAATCAAGATCAAGGTTTGGTGTTAGATACGATTGTCTTTTTGGCAATTTGTGTATGTCTGTAGAGGCGTGTGAGTGAGCGGGTTTGTGAGCGCTAATGTTCACTGGTGAAACGGGCAGAAGGTCGGCACAAAATCTTACCAGCAATGGTCTATACGGAGAAAGAAAGCAACATAATTAAACCAGCATAACATTTTTGTCCCGCGCTTTCGTTTTCTTTTGATAAGGTAACGTATACGTGAGTAAATATATTTGTGCTGAGAGCAAACAGACGACGGAAAAAAGAATACATAATGATTTCGTCTGGTGTTTTGTGCTGCGAAACATATGACAATTCTGTGTAACGTGGTTACACTCAACTGCAAAGTGGACAGTTACGAATTTGTTCAGGACGCCCAAATCTGTGATAGATTTGATGGAAGGTCATAATTTGAAGAGAATGTGGCGTACAAAGGTCTATCGACGGCTTTTATTTTAGGTAAGAAAGGGTAAAACAGGAGTACTAGTTTACGTTGAACTCCAATAAGAAAAACTGTTAACTTATAAATAATTGATTCAAGTCACACAGTATAAAATATTTCTTTTTGTTAAACATCGATTTTCCTTAGTAGAATCTAATAGACTAGTACCTTTTACAAAACTATCAGAAGTGTAGGCATGATCAACAACAAATGGTTTACCGTTTCTCGTCTCCGAGTATGTTGCATGTCCCCGGTCAACCTGGCCCAGTTGATCAATGTTACAGTTTCTGTGTGTAGATGTATACAAATCCACTGAGTTTAATTACGGCTATACCAAGGTCTTCACACAAATTCCTCTGAAGTTCCGATATTTTTTGCTGCAAAGATTAAGATTAAAGCGTTCATTTGTACCAAATAATATATTATTTTATAACCAATGAATACATTTTTGCCTCAAATAGAAAATGTCCAATAAATTATGATTTCGTTTTTGTGAGTCGCTTGTCCAAAAATAATACTAAACACTTGCGCTCTTATAGCATAGCATCATATTACTTTCCCATATATTTACATATATAGAGAAGCTATGTAATCAGTTTCAATTTTCAAAATTTTTTTGCATTTCTCGACGTTTTATGGCCTAAACAACACGAAAAACTCATTTTTAGAAAAAAAATGTATGTCTGTCTGTGTGTCTATGTGTGGGTGCGCGATATCTTTGAACTATTAAAGCTAACGATATGAAATTTGGTACAAAAATTCTTTGATCTAGGTCAAGTTTGTTAATAAGCAAAATCCAACCAGTGAGGGGATATTTTTAGGGGCTTAGAAAATTAAAAAAATTCATTGCTCCAAATTTCAAAAAGTTATAAAATTAAAAAAACCAACACTTTTTATATAATTAAAAAAAAAAATAATAACCAGTGGCTCACCGTTTCTGGGGTGCAAAATTGTGCATTTTTCAAATTTATAAACCGATTTTTTTTAAGTCTGGTATTTGGGATTTTTAAGATCGCTAAGTATATATCATTTGTTAAAATTAGA
The DNA here is from genome assembly GCA_036346205.1 of Vesta saturnalis. NCBI lineage: Eukaryota > Metazoa > Arthropoda > Insecta > Coleoptera > Lampyridae > Vesta > Vesta saturnalis. The sequence goes on along the minus strand of JARFJB010000114.1, from coordinate 468,052 downwards.
AAATTCAAAATGGCGGATTAAAAATGAGGGATTGCCATGCTTAAAAACCGAGATGACCCAAAATTCAATTATTGTGGGCTTTGAGTTGTTTATTAAAACATTACAGCAGATAATTTGGCAGCCGTCTTTATTAAAATATAATCAAAACCATAAAATACATTCACAAAGTGGACTTACACTCAAACATTATAAAAAAAACTATCCCGTGCACCTAAGTTATGCTTGTCGTTAGTTAAACTGATTTAGTGTGGCTGCTTATTCCACAATTCGCATTGAAAGGTAGTTGCAAGTGAAAGTAACTGTTCATTTAATCCTTCCGAACGCGCGGATATCTGACAGGTACATCGCTCGGCAAATATCGTTGTAATTCGCGTCTCTGTTAAGGTATGGTAGTGTTGCATTACATGTGATCTCGTCGAATAGCATCAGTAAACGACTGTCTGTGAACGTGTAAGGTATTCGAAATATTTCTAATAATAGTGCTTTATTATTAGATACACTCTGCTCTTACAAATTTCGAATAGTCCTCACTGTAAATTCAAGCGTATAGTCTCTAAATTGCTGGTTTTGTAATTTTAGACTACAGTGCCTTCAGGAAAAAGACCTCAATAATCCAAAAGATATGGAAGAGCTATTAGAATTACATGAAGATGATGATGAAAGAGAGAATGACGTTGACGGTAAATCTGTGGCCAGTGATGAGGGGGATCAAAATGTGGAAATCGAAGAAAGACAGGAAAGTTCGGATACTGAACAAACTGATTCAGAAAGTAAGGTTGATACTGTAAACGAGGAATTTTATATAGCACAGAAAAAAGTTAAAAATGAAATAAATATTTGGAAATAGAAGAAAACTCATTCTATTCGAACGGGCCGACGAAATATTCTGAAATGTAAAGCTGGAGAAATTTTAGGTAAAGCAAAATTTTCAAGAACACCAATTGAAGCATTGAGCTGTTTTATAGATAATTTCCTGATTGATATTATAGTAAGATATACTGATCAATATTTTGAAAGAGAAAAACCTAAATTTAGTCGCTATTGAAATCGACTTTAGGACTGTTATATTTAACTAATCGATTTCGAGCTCATAGCTTGACTAGCACCTAAATTTTACTTTATGTAAAAGCAGTTTAACAGTGGCTTCTACACATTGCATATATTTCTTTTGCTAATAACGTATGTCTCAAAAGTTTTGCCACAAAATCCAATGGATGTGAAATACGCGAGAATGATAAAACATTAGGTTGGTTTTGGAAACAAAAATTCTCTGAAAGTTTGGCTTCACTTTCACAGTTCAGTTCTACAAATCAGTTGTACTAAAATAGCTTACTAGTTAGATCTTCGTCAAAGTATTGAAAGTCTAGTTGGGCAAATGCCTAACCATGAAATAGTTCGCATATTCGAAAATCTAAATATTTCTTGCACAACTGTTTATCGCATAATAGCGGATTGTTAACAAGGTGTACCATGTATAAATTTCCCAAAAAGTGGAAGACTCAGATCCATTTCCAAGCAGACAGGTTAGTAAGAAGAGCAACCAATAGAGTTGAAATGCCGGTTAGGAAATTGGCAAGGGAGTATAGAACTGCTACGGGTACAGTTAGGAGGAAATTGGTTAGGAATGGTTCAGAATACAGAAAAAGAAGAAAATGTCTAAAATACAGGTCAAATCAGTTTGCACGGATACCACGATGCTGTCAGGCATAAAGACGGATATATTTTAACAACAACAAAGTCATTGTTATTGGTGATGAGGAATAGTTCACTCTAAGTTACTCAGAAATTAAGGGTAACTATGGTTTCTATTCTGATAACATACAAAGCTGCCCATAGAATGTTAAAAAGAAAGAAAACGCAAAATATGTTGACAAAATGTTAGTCTGGTGCGCGATTTCTATGAGAGGGGTATCAAGGCTTTATGTCGGGCTTGTAAGAGGTGAAGTACTGGATAGTCAGCGCTATATTCAGAATTGCCTGGTCAAACTGAATGATTTCATTCATGAACATCATGCTGAAGACGATATAATGTTTTGGCTCGATTTAGCACCAGGGAAGATCAGATCTGGCTCAACGCTCGTTCATACCACGAAACGACAAACCCCCTAATCTACCTCAGGCCCGCGAAATAGAAGAATGTTGGGCACTTTTGAGTAGAACAGTGTACGATGGAGAATGGTAAGTCGAAAATGAAGAACGTTTATACTGGGGATTGACAGAAAAATTCGAGAGATGGGTATTACAGCCGCCCAACACCTCATACGAGATGTTCGTAGAAAATTGCGTCTTTTGAGACATACGTTATGTTGAATTGCTCACAAAAAAACTTGCTTGGAAGCTTAAAGAAGATCCCATTTTTTCACTGCTTTGGCATTATCATCTACTATTCTTTGTAAAAGTGCTACTTTAGAGAATAGAATTTAATAATCATATTCAAGTCAAGTTACTATAGGCCACTCAAATAGTACACCAGAAATCGCTAAAATCGCAAACTAACGGCTAGTTCTGATGTTTTTAAATGTCGTTAGTACCACTACCTGTAGTGTATATCCAAGTTTGTAGCTTCCAAAGACCTGTGTTAACTTCGTACTCGAAAAACCGCGTAATTTTCGCATTTTCTTTTTGTTTTTTCACTGTATCACCTAAACAATGCATTTTTCATAAAATATGTTATTGTTTTTAAACTAGATTACGTATTGTAAAATTTGAGATCAAAACCAGCTCTGTAGGTACACTAGTCACCAAGATACAGCCCTCAAAAGATTGGCAATTTTTTCCAAAAAAGTGGAATGTTAAAGAGTTGGTCAACTTTCGACCCCAAAATCGGAGAAAATACTCATTTTACGGGTAAAGTAACAGGAAGAAATATTACATCGAATATAATTAGCTTTAAGCACACAACCATGTCTGCAGGCCCCATAGTTTCTTCACAACTCTAATAAATGAAAAAAATGAGAAAACTGCATTTTTTTTAAATTTACTTTGTTGCTCACGGAGGTTTCAGGGTTATTTGACAAATAATGTAATCATTTTAAATCAAAAGTTCTCCATTACATTAAAAAACTCGTATAAGCATAAGACTTGGTGCTTGTATTGAATAATACTTCCGGAATAACATACTAAAAGTTGTCGAAAAAAAAACTTGTGCTATGGCAATCATATTTTAAAATGGCGCCCAAAAACCAGTTTTTTAGCCATGAAATGCAATATTTGGAAAAAAGATTGACAATTCGTTAAAAATCCAGTAATTTTTTTTTGTGAACAGTTTCATACAAACAACATGACTTTTCTCTTTGTATTAATACTTTCTGTGAAGTTTTAAAAGTAACACTGCTGATCTTTAGTTGCATTTCGCTACCAAGCTAGGCTACCATAATGAACTCCTACCGAATATTGGGTCCATGGTTTATTTTATTGTATTGATTTTCGCCACGCCTTCACTGAGTGAGACACCACCACTGCCCCTTTCGGGTGTGAGAAGATTAAACTGTGAAGCGCCATCCAGAAATATCCTCAACCCATGACCACAGCTGAAGTGTTCCTCCAACCATCTTCAATCCACCAAGCGACCTCAGATGCCGGAGCGAAGTGTCTAGTAGCTCTATATGGAGGAGACTACACTGAGGATACGCTCCAGAGCCAGCGCCATAATTTTTTTGTGAAAACAGTCGCTTCGGCTAAGGTTGACTTCCAACTAACCACCAAGTTCAGATGTGATTGGGGGTGGAAGAAGGTGCCACTCAATGATGAAGTCAGATCAGGGGCTCATTCAAATAACAGTGATACACGAAGTGGCACCTCCTCCCTTCCAAAATTTCTATCATGAGGGGGAAAGAAAGGGGTTTCCTTTCAAACTAACCTCAAACCGTGGTAAGAGCTTAACGGAGCAAATTTGCGAAAAATGCAGTTTTCCCATTTTTTTTATTTATTATCGTTGTGAGGAAACTATCCTGCCTACAGACGTCGTTTTGTGGTGAAATTAAAACAAATTATACTCGCTGCATCTTCCCCTATGACTATATCTGTAAAATGAGTATTTTCCCCGATTGCGGGGTCTAACTCTCAATATTTCACTTTTTTGTAAAAAATTTTCAATATTTGGAGGATTGTATTTTGGTAACTATTGGACCTACAGAGCTGGTGCTTGATTTCAAATTTTAGCTAATGTAATCTACTTTAAAGAAGTAAATAACATGTTTTATTAAAAACTCACAGTTTAGGAGTTATGGTGAAAAAAAAAGGCCAAAGTGACGCGGTTTTTCAGTGGTACGAAGTTGGCACAGGTCTTTTGAAGCTGCAAACTTGGATATACACTACTGGTAGTGGTCCTAACAATATATTAAAGAACTAGCTATTAGCTTGTATCTTTATTGTACTATAAGACTGGCCTACTAGGCTAAAAAATGTTAACTGTTTACAATTACGCTTACTTTATTATTATTACTGTATCCAGTTGAAGACACCGCACCGGTGCAAAAAGGAGACAACTCCAACATTTTACGATTTTTCGTTTTATAGCAGTATATGGAAAGTAAAGGACGCTCAATCGACTGGTTCAAAAACGGCACACCTCCGTGTATTACGAAGTGATATGTAATGTATTCTTATACACAACTTTCAGTCGGTGCAAAAAGAAGGCAGCTCCCGAGCTACCTCCTTTTTGCAGCGGCGAAGTTCATATTTGTGCCGTTTCGATGCAACACCTGTAAAACACTCCTATTGAAAGCCACTTATTGGAATTTGGGTAGGTCATTATTAGTTTGTGAGAAAGTGTGCTGTGATTATTGGTGCCTTCTTAAGTAGTGCTTAAGGTGGTTATAATCAACAAAAGTAAAAAGAACAATATGGAAATAAATAGCAGTTGAATTTGATGATTCTGACAGAGATTCCGATTTTTATCCTGATGACCCTGAAACCAGTGTGAAACGTATTTCTGTGTTTAATTCAAGTTCTGAAATTCCAGCTTTGGTCGAGAGTGACAGTGAAAGTGACAATAACTTACAACAGCTAAATAAAAAGAAAGTAGGAAGAAAACGAATTAGAGACGAAAGTAAATGGAAGCGCAGCATTGCTAAAAATAGAAAAGCTGAAAGGAAGTCTTATATTGGAATGAAAAATAAAAATAAGTGTGTTAAAGAAGCAAACCGAAAAACGAGAAAGAGATAAAAAAAAATTAATAATCGAAAAAACACTACATGAAAGGAAAGCTAACTATTTCTACACAAAAATGAGAGAAAATACTGCTGAAGTAAAAATAAGCAACAATAAAATTGAATTGTTAGCTTTCGATTATCAGCAAAACATGCCTCTTCCCCATGTACCAAGTGGAGACGTTTTCTTTAAACGTCAACTTTGGCAATATAATTTTTGTATTTTTCAAGTCAGTACCGGAAAATCTTACTTTTACATGTACGAAAAAAAAAGGGCAAAATGATTTAGTTAGTTTTTTACATCATTTTATTGCAAACTTTATTCCAAAAACGGTAACAAAGTTATATCTATATTCTGATAACTGCAGCTCACAGAACAAAAACTATACTATCACTCGGTACCTGTATACTCTTACCAACAATAAAAACTTCTCGGAAATCATTCATCGATATCCAGAACCAGAGCATAGTTTCCTTCCGTGTGACAGAAGCGTTGGATTGATCGAGAAAGAAAAAAGAAAAAGAGAAAGGATTTTTTTACTAGAAGAATGGGCTAGTTTAGTTAAAAATACTTGTCGAAAGTTTGTAGTAGTTTCAGTTACCCAAGGAATACTGTTAAACTTCAGTGATCATTTTCGAGCACTGTTTAAAAAAAACATATCTAACAAACGGAAAGAAAAATTCGCCATTTTGTCGTACCTTGTAATGGAATATTGTCAGGTTGCGATGACGCACCCTGTATGTAGGATGTTATAATGACGTGTATTACGTGTTTTGAGCGCGAGTGTATTGAGTTTGAACGAAAAAAAAATTTTTTTTGTATATGTATAATGTATGTGGGTGTATGATACGCCACTGGAAATGTAGTAGAAATATAATTCAGTATGTAAATACGTGTATTTGAATATTAGAGAGACTTTAGTGTTGGAATAATTAGATTTTGATGAATGTAAATGTGAAGAGAAATTTGTCCATGGGACGATAATGCTTTCCACTGGATTGCTTCTGTTTTGCTGCTGATAAAGAAAGGAATGTTGTTGGATAAATGAGTAATCTTGGTTAGAAAATGTGAAGAATAAGTGTAAAATGTTTTAGAAAATATGTAGAGAAAGATTGGGTATGTTTAAGTGATAATTTCAGAAAGTTTTGTAATGTTGTGCAATTGTTTTGAGAATAAATGTATGTATATGGAATTTGAGACATTAGACTGTACTTATTTTTGCAAATGTTGCGGAACGAGATTGAGCGCAAGTTGGAGATAAGTGTTAAAAGTTGCGTAATGATTCAGAGTGGCTACTGAATGAATGTAATGACGAAAAATGATTTCTTCACGAAGTAATTGTAAAATTTGTAAGTGAAAACAAATATGGCGATGTATTGTAATAACACGCGTGCTTGTATAGAGGGAAGCAGCTGTTGGAAGTATGTACTTTTGAGTGAATATTATTGGAGAATATAACGCGGAAGGAAGACATGTTTAAAGATGGATGACTGAAGTTATAAATAGGGAAGTCAGAGATTGACGAGTTAGTTAGGAAGTTAGCTTTTGGCTTGTGATGAGAGCTCGGTGAGACGCGCACGCGAGTTAGTGTGGTAGACTGTGATGATGTTGGAGTATGTTTGTGAATTTTAATGAGGCAGTAATTGTTTAATTAACTGCGTGACCCGAATCGGGGATAAATTGAAAAAGACGTTCATAAACAAAACAGAAATTTAAATGGAAGTTGAAGGTAAAATTAGTTTGTTTATTTTCAAGAAAATAATAGTGCGTAAGCAGATTTGAATAAAGATAACAGATGTTATGTTAAAGTATTAAGTGCGGCGCGTTTGTAACGAGATTCAGCTAAAAGTATTTATGAGACCACCTGTTAAGTGAACGAAGGGTTCATTGTATATTAAGCCAAAGTTTAAGTAACGTTATATGACATTGAAAGTTTTATTTATATAAGGGAGTAATTTGGTGTAAAGGTTGCAAGAATTTTTAATAGGTAACCAAACGTTTACCGTTATTACATGTTTGGTGCATTGTGAACTAATCGCGAGTGCACAGAGGATTAAGTTTTGTTGAGCCTTTTGTAATGTGCTCCAGGCAATTTTAAGCAGTACACATGGACTACATATAATTAATTTACGGAAGAAAGAAGAAAGAAAAGCCAAGGATTAATGGACGATTTTAAGTAAGGTTTATATTTAAGTATTTTAAAAATTTAGTAAAGCACGATTATCTCTTTGGTTTATTTCATTTGTGTGTGATTAAATATTAATTAGTTTAGAAACGAAAAGATAATCGTTCTCGAATTATGTTGTGTTGGTTGTATAGTATTAAGAATTTTTGCAGAAATTGGTAGTGACGTGTGGTTTTGATTTTCAACCACGTTGTTGAGGTATATGTAAATACCCTTGTGTATGTAAACATTTGTTTTTATTATTTTATGCAGGACAATATATATTTATCGTTAAATGTTTTCTTCTGTTGTTTATTTAACCAGGTGGATTACAGAATTTTTATGTTTGTTTTAATAGAGCAATGCACTATTAACAGATCAGCTGTTGTCTTAAAAATTTCATTAAGTATAACAAGAGTTTTGAGAAATTATACAGTTTACGAATGTCAACTACGATTCAGAAGTAAAGTAAATTTAAAAGATATCGTTCATGTTAAGAATTTTAAAAATCAATTACCGTTCATTGAATGAATTTGAGTGACAAATTTTATTTTGGGAGTTTTGGTATACGAGGTGTATTCAAAAGTTTTCAATAACCTGGGTAGTACTAAATTTATTTGCGTTTGAGTTGAATTGTTTTGGACGAGTGTTTGGTTTAGAACCTTCGTATATGAGTTTACCGAGTAAGCACAATCCTACTTTCCACAATCAAGTAGGGTTAATTAACATCCAGCTTAAGACAATTATATTAACAAAGTTTCGATTGTGGTGGCGCCTAGAGACATATTTTCCCGAATTGAGCTATTTGAGTATAAGTGTAAGGTGTTTGAGCTTATTGGTCATCCATTTTACTTATTATTTCGACCACGCCCATCTCCCTGTTAGCTGGCTTGGCAACCCGCTTACATTAGTAAGCCTACACGACGCCTAGTGCGGTTTGGACGTGTAACAATATAAACAAAAATATGTTATGTGCAGCACCTCAGCTAGTGCTTTGTTAAAAGACGAATTTACTCTTCAAAAACCTGGAAGAAGTTTGTCTCTACCTGGTCATAATTCACGCCTGTATTTTGGACTTTTGCCAGTAAAACGTCCTAAATATCTACATGTTAAAGAACTAGCAACAAAATATGTACCTGCTGATTGCATGTGGTTTTACGGTAGATTAATACGCCAAACCTGTCAGAAGACAGCTTCACTGATGAGTATGTCGTTATAAGCTAATTATACATTATCTATATTATTTTTTCACTTTTATGAATAAAGCTATCTGAATAAAGATTTTAATATCTACATATTTTTCATTTTAATGATAAAAATGTAAAAACGCACTTTCCGGGGCAAAAAAGGAGGCAGATCCTCGATCTTCTTTTTTAAAAATATCCTTTAAATCAGATGAATTAGATATGTAAAATCAACCTATAAAATATACATACCGGGTGGTCGTAAAGTAAGGAATAAATTCAATATCTCGTAAAGCACAATTTTTTTCAAAAATCGCTCGGACCCGTCGATTGCAACCCAGTTTTTTTATTGCATTTTTGGATTGCCCTTACAATTCTAAACATTTGTCATGTAGCATGTGCTATACCTAAGTCCAAGCGTTTTGGAGTTATTCGCATTCAAAATTTGGAAATTAAAAAAAGTCATGAAGAAAACGAAAAATAAAATAATTTTTATAACGCTTTATTATATCGAAAACAAAGATTCGTAAACTTAAAAATAATTTTATTTCAGCAAATGTTCGAAATGTCCACCGTTAGTCAACTGACAATAGCCTAATCGATCTACAAATTCCTGCTGCACATTTCGAACCATTTCGGGCGTTATTCGACGTATTTCTTGACGGATGCGTTGTTTTAAATCATCTAGATTTGCCGGTTGGCTTTTAAATACCTTGCCTTTAAGGTATCCCCATAAAAAAAAAGTCTAGTGATGTTAGATCGGGTGATCTTGGTGGCCACTCAATAACACCGCTCCTTCCAATCCACCTGTTTGGGAAAGTGTCGTGCAAATAAGTTCGAACTACCACAGAAAAATGGGGGGGAGCACCATCTTGTTGGAACCAGATGTTATGGTGTGGCAAATCCGGACGTTCTATCTCAGGAAAAAGGGTAGCCGGAGCTGGAACAAGTTCCTCTTCTAGAAAACTCAGGTATCTCTCACCTGTTAAAGTTTCTTCAAAGAAGAAAGGCCCGATAATAATATCACCAACAACGCCAGCCCACACGTTTATTTTTCGATTGAATTGTGTATGTCCTTCCCATCCAGTGTGGATTTACATCGGACCAGTACCGATAGTTCTGGGTATTTACGTCACCATTCAACCAGAAAGTGGCTTCATCGGAAAAAAGTATATTTTTCACTAAATTTGGATTCTCCAAACACATATTTTGCAAAAGCTCACAAAATTCAAGGCGCCTCTCAAAGTCTCCTTCCAAGAGTTCTTGATGAACTTGCATCTTATAAGGGTGGTATTTATTCGTTTGTAGTATTTTTAGAACACTTGTTTTTCCAATATCCATGTCCTTTGCTACCTGCCTAGATACTACATGCTGATTATCTTGAACCGCCAATAAGATTTCTAACTGCTAATTTTCATCAACTTGAGGACGACCACATCTAGGAACATCTCTTACATGACCGAATTGACTAAACTTCTGCTCAATCTTGCTAACTGTCGATTGCGATATTGGCGGACGATTGGGGTATTTTTTATTAAATAACTCACAAACTTCCTGCTGCGTTCTAACTCGATTACCGTAGCCAATCATAACCAAGATTTCTATGCGCTCTCAGTAAGCCGCATACTAATGTAATTTAGTGTTAAAAAACGAAAATATACTTTGAAAAATTAGTGAAACGTTACGAAAATACACACAGAACTGTCAACGATAATAACTTTAATAATAGACCTTGAAAAACTAGTGAAACGTTACGAAAATACACACAGAACTGTCAACGATAATAACTATTGACATTAAGTATTATTTTGTTTCCCGCGTCATAAATCCAAAGCCTACTATTGAGCTAGAATTGTAAGGACAATCCAAAAATGCAATAAAAAAATTGGGTTGCAATTAAACAAAAAAAATTTTTTTTTAGCAAAGCTTTTTTGAGAAACTGTATAAAAATTTTTTTTCGCAAAATATGCCCCGAAAAAAAATTAAATCGACGGGTCCGAGCGATTTTTGAACAAAATTGTTGAGGGAAGTAACAGCCGTTACAACGTTAAGGAAAAAAAAATTTTATTATTAACTAATTGCTTAGTGTTATCAGGCTTGCGGCTAACTAGGGTTTTAATACGTTTAAAACTCTTTGATATTTGCCAATATTTCGGAAGCTTCTTTATTTTGTTCCTTTATCAAGGCTTCTACAATAAAACAATGTTAAAACAAGTCAAGTTGCTTACGTTACTTACATCTAAGTTATTCTTTAAAAACTAGCTGTTTATACTTCATAAATAAATTTGCATTATTATGTTTGTTTACCATTAAACTGTCATTGTTAATTGATGATTAACAGAAGCTGGAGTTGCATTTAAAATTAATTAAAACATTTTTTTAATTTTATACCATGAAAGACACATGTGCTTGCATTGTTACAATTTTTCTGTCACGTTGGTTACAATTAATTTTACTTAGGTTAAGTCACTGATATAAATAAATGCGGCAAATTTGAATTCATACAATAACTAATTGTCTTCAACATTAAAATTAAGGATGTAAGAATATACTGCTGACAGTTGTTCAGTATCAGATTTGTCATTCATAGAGTTACTCTCTTTTTTTATGTGGCACATTTCCAGAAATAATCTGGATTTGTACACTTTTTCAAAATTGAGAATTTTGACATTGTTGAAATCGGGTTGATGATTTAGTGTTTTACTGTGGTTTGCAAGAGCACAACTATTGCTTTTTTTGGCAATTCTACAGTCACTTCTGTGTTGTGTAACCCTATTACGCAGCCATTGTAACGTCTGTCCTATGTAAACTGTAAACTTCCGTGCAATCAATGCATACATATATATATATATATATATATATATATATATATATATATATATATATATATATATATATATATTGTACTCAACTAGATGTTAATGTTTACAAAAAAAATCTAAAACTTAGGGTGAACATGTGAGAATGTTATTTCTTTCTCCTGAAAAATTTATAAAAATGGAGGTGTCCCCTTTTTACACCGGTGTCTTCAATTACTCACGCCCACTTCGTCTAAGTTATCCGCAAATATACAACATACAGTTTAGCACAATTGTAAAACTTCTTAACCACAAGTAACTAAGGATCGTATAAACTACCTCAGTTACGTTCAGCACTGAGAATTTGTGCAATTTCTTCTTACCTTAGGCATAATTTTGCTATACTGTCGACTACCTGCTAGCAGGAGTTAAAAACATACAGACAGACTAAGCTAAATCATATAACCGAATAAATTTATATTTTAGCATACCTTTTCTTGATTCCTACTATATTTTACGAATTAAGACGAGCAATATGTTGACCACATCAGTTGATTTTAAACCATTTGGTGATCTTACTAAGGTAATGGACAACTCGGTAACTGTATGACCTTGAAGATATGAATACCTTTGAGAACGTAAGTCCTTGGAAATATGGTTTCAAAATCTTCAAAACTCACCTCAGTAAAATATGCTCTATATGAGCACCTTTAACAAATAATCCGTTAAACACAAAGTTACAAATACTTTATTGGGTTGATGTGCAAAAGTTGTACAATCAATGAATCTGTACGGGGTTACGTATTCATAACCAAATTGAAGTGTCTAAATGAGCTGAGCGTTAATTACAAAATATGCAGCCCTTAACATATTTATAAGTTGAGCTAGTTGTACGCGTTTTACTCACACCAAAAATCAATAACGTTAGCTTTATTAACTTTAATCTAATATACTCATGCATGTTTAATTAGAATTTTCGCCTTAATGAAAAATAAATTATAACCCACAACAAAAATTAGATCTTGCCGGACAGAACATCTCTTCAAGCTTCCGTTATTTTGATCAAAGTTAAAATCGGGTTTATGACTATCATCATCTAGAATCAATCCAGCCAAAATAATTAATTCTGTAAAAGTATACGATAATTAAAATTCTTTAATAATAATTATTTTAGATTGTAAGGAATAATTAATTTGTCGTCGTCATTATGTACGTTAATAATAAACGCTTGAAATGATTTAATTTTTAATTATAATTATCGTTAGTAAATAATTCTGTAGTTATTATTTTAAGATTTAAAAGTGGATTTTCTTTAGCCGAAAATAAAATTTTTTCAAGTTTTTTAATCAAGCTAAGGGCGTTTCTCTAACCACTAAAGTAATTGCATAAAGTTGTTAAGATTGATTACTTCGAGGCGATCAATGACTTAATGCAAGAAAATATTTAAGTGAAAAAACCACGTTTGATATTGTAAAGGTTGAAAAAAAGGAAGCTTGGGTAAAACTAATAAGTTTCCTTATTACACGTGTCCCAGAAGTGTGCCTTCGGTCTTGATTACCTTCGTACGTGCAAAGTCACGAGATTTAGTTCTTATTTGATATTCAAGGCAAGATGGTGGTTGTTTTTTTTCATTTTAAAGGGGCATGCTATTCACACATCTTACGTTTCCGCTTTATGGTTTTAAAAGTACTCTTGAGAATATTTAGGATTAAGATCTCTTGTGTTACGACCTAACTTGAATGAATTAAAAACTCAATCTGCATCTTTTTCTTTTATTTTCACTTAAATTAAATTGTAATTCTAAAATTTACAAACCGAATTTTTTTTTAAAAATATGCAATAAACGGATTAGATGATTTCTCACGAGACTTCTCCGTGTATTCGCGTATATGAGCAGGTCTGATATTAATTAATGCATTTGCTCTTGATTGTAAAGGATTGTAAAGGATTAAAATCGTTTTCGGCATTAAACTTTCGAATGCACATATTTCTGCATGGGTAGCTTTACAAGAAAGGAATTCACAATAAATGTGCTGGATACCAATAAGGAGTAATGGATGAGATTCGGAATTGGACATAGTGCGTGCGAATCTGAAGCTCAACCACTGAGATAATTCTGTGATTTTCTTTAATCAATTTACAGACGCTTTATTTTTTTTTTGTATTTTACGTGTTGTGAGAAATCTAATCCGCCATTAGTATGTACATTCAAGTAGACATATAAAAACAACTACTGTGTGATTGTTAGATTCTCATATTAAGTAGTTATGTATATCTAGATTAAATTATTTAAATTATGGCTTTTTCCAAATATTCACCAATGACAAGACAGCAAAGATCTGATATGGATAACTGTGTTTAGCTCTAAATGGGTACAACCGTATTTGTTTAAATTTTATATGAAAAAATAGTGTGGTAGGGAATTATACTTCATCATCGAAATAAAATATGCTTTGCTGACGGGTATTATATGGGTTGGATAAAAACTTTTTTTTAGATTGTTGATAAAACGGAGTGGGAGGACTAGTCGAGAGAAAACATCGAAATTAAAAGGCATGTTCGTGGCCGTAATAGTTCTATGTTTACGGAAGAGCTAATTAAACGTAGGTATGTAATTTGGGTAAAGGTAGCAAACAAACAAAAGGACCAGGTGATCATGTTCAGGAAATCAAAATTGTAAAATTTCCCTCACAATAATATGTAATTAGATAAAACTTTCTGCATTGGATAACTGGATTTATAAGAAAGCCTTAATTATCTTACAAAGGAATGTTTGAATGCTACAGAAGGATTTTCGTGTTGAAAGCGTTAAATTTGGTTGAGAAATAATGTTTTGAGTAAATTTTTGTTGATACGACACTGGTAAAACTACTAGTCTTTTGCTACTATGTATGGAAGAATTTAGACTAAAAGAAATGAATGTAAACGTATGAATGAGTGAGTTACTTACATGGACAGATGAGATATAATCTGGTGAATATACTAAATGAATATGGTGAGGATAGGCGATTTCTTTGAGGATATTTTATAAATTTTTATGTAAAATAAAGATAGCGGCGAGTGTTGTATAAGGGTAGCGTTATTTAGTCCATGTTGGACATTGTGACGCGATGTGGAAACGCACGAAATACTCAGTAGTGATAGGTGAATTTTGATTTTGGCGGGAATTTATTGTGACTTGTTGCCAATATGGCAGGCAGAAGGTATATAAGCGAGTGCCCAGATTGGAGGAAGGAGAGTTAAAGGTAGTAAGTAAAATTAGATGATTAGGGATTTTGAGTACGGATTGCGCGCGTGATAACCATCAGAATGGTTAGTTGTTGGAGTTTTTTTGTGAAAATTATAGTTTAGCAGGGCCTGTTTAGCCACTGCGCTAACCCTTAAGGGATAAATCGTATAGACATTCACAAATAACTAATGTGATACATTGAGAATTGAAGGAAAACATTAGTGATATTCTTCAAGAAATAGAAAGTGCTTAAACAGATTAGAAGTCAATACAGCAAATATTTTTTTATTGGTGTTCGATTGTGAGACGTGTGACCTAATGTTATTATAACGAGACCTGGAGGTAACCATTTATGCTAGCGAAATAAAAGTTTGTAAAATTTAGTTAAAATACTGGTGATCATTTTTGACATTGAATGTGTACAGGGTGGTTCATTTTCGATGTTTTCTTATGGGAAGTACACTATCTATTACAGATAGACAAACAGTAATATGGGGTCCTTGTGCTCGATTTTGATGTTTATTAAGATCCAATAGCCATAATCAAGATATCTCTGGCCGTTATTGCGCAATTAGCCAAAATTGAAAGAATGGCGAATAACTTTCTTATTTCAAATGTATCGACAACCTGTAAAAACATTCTTAAGGCACTTTTTTAAATAGAATCCCGCTAGTGCATTCGCATTTTTAATATCTACTTAATTTAAAAATATATGACATAAAGTTGCATTCTATTATATGGAAACCACAGTTGGCTATGACATTTTTAAATGCCATTTTTTGTGCTTTTCAAAAATATATAACACTTCTATGCTATTTTGATAATTAATTGATTTTTTAGTTTTACTTATTTACGTTTTATATTAAGAATACACAGTAGGCATAGGAGACTGAGATTTATTTAGGTAAAAACAAATGATACCTATATGTCAAATAATAAATTAAAAATTAGAAGTGTGCAACAAAGTGATCTTGGAATTTAGTTTCTAACATGCCTAATTATACAAATTCTCCATGTTAAAGTGTTTTATATTATCCGAAAGTTATAAGAATGTGGCATCGCAATTATTTTACAAAAGTTTCTTGAAGGGCAGCGCCCAAATAAAAATATTTTTGAACGGTATAGTTAATATTTTCCAATTATATTTAGAATTTACATCAGTTCTACATACATAAAGGCAAAATTTGCATCGATGGTGGGCTTGAATCTCGATGGCGCAAATGGTTAGCGCGGTACTCTAGCAAAGTACAGGTCGTAGGTTCAAATCCTACTCGAGGTAAACTTATTATTTATGTATTTAATAAAATTAATAATAATTTTAGATTAAATATCATAACTAATTATAGGTTACAGAAAAATTTAATTGGATTCGGTTCTTTTAAAAATCACAGGCCAAACACTTACTTTAAACGAAATTCTGAACAAAATTCAATGGTCATCTTAGGACAAGTCGAAGCAGAGCCAACAACTACATCTAGACAAATGGTTAATCTAGGCATGTCTCGAATCAAAGCCCTTCGAATTTTAAAGAAACACAAATACCATTGCTATAGATTTCGGAAAGAACATTTTTTGACTATAGACGACAGAAGACGGTGTACTGAGTTTTGTAACTGGCACATAAGTCAGTACCAAAATATACCTAATTTTTCAAACTCTATTGCATGGTCAGACGAGGCACATATCAGTAGTGACGGTATTTTTAATAATCTCTATTTACCTTACTGGGCAGATACTAACGCTCATGTGCGTGTTGTCCGCAAGGGGCAAGGGAAATTTGGAAAGGTGCTGCATTAAAATCGGACGTTTTTATTATCACATATACCAAGGAACATTAAACTCAATAAGATATCTCGATATTCTACGAATTCCTTTGTAGGGATTTCTAGAGAGTCTACCTTTAACACAATACTGCAATGTCATATTTCAGCAAGACGGAGTCCCCGCACATAATTCCCGTGTAGTTAGTGACTACTTAAATTTGCGTTTTCCTAATAGCTGGATGGCAACGACAGCACCAATTTTGTGGCCTACTCATTAACCCGATCTTTCGCCTCTACATTTATTTTTAAGGGTTTTTTTGAAAAGCATTGTATACAAAGGAACTAATAATACTGTGAATGAGTAGAAAGAAAGTGTTCGAGAAGCCTTTACAAAATTAACACCATTATCTATATATAGTTTTATAAATTCAAATAGAAGGCGACGCGAAGTCTGCATCTAAAATGAGGGCGCACAGTTTGAAAAATATTTTCAGTTTTAGTGTGTTTTTTATATTTATACTTTCATATTTTGTTCGTTTATACACTTAGATGTTTACATACGTATAAAAATTGAATTGCTGTTAGATTTTCATAATTTCTGATGATGTTGTATTGTTTATTTTCATATCATTTCAATTTGCATTTGAAGTTTTTTGATAATTTTATATTCAACTTTTAGATTTTGTAATTTGTTACCATTCCACAAGAACAACATTAAAATTAAACTTGACCAAATAGACCACAGCATTATCATTTCAAAACAAAAAACGTTTGGTTTTAACGAGCTATTGTAAAAGTTTTTCACGTCATATTTGAAGTGCCGGGCCCAGTAGGTGTCTTTTAACAATCACCGTTCTAGCGATTTCGTTGCTGCTTCTGGTGTTCCACAGGGATCTAACCTGGGTCCTTTACTTTTTCTTCTATTTGTTAACGATCTACCATCTAGCCTGTCCGCTAAAAAATTGTTATTTGCAGACGACATAAATATCTTCTGGTCAGTTAAGGCTATTGAAGACTGTAAACAGCTGCTATTGCAAATTGACAATATACAAAGTTGGTGTGCTAAAAATAGTTTCCATCTTAATCCTGCAAAGTGCAAGGTAGTAACATTCTCAAAAAAACAATCTTGGTATAAAATACCCATATATGTGTGAATATCGTCTTCTTACCCGCTACAATGAGGTTACTGATTTAGGTATAACGTGTGATCACAAATTTAGCTTCAGTAAACATATTCATAATATATGCAAGTCTGGTTTGAGAATGGCAGGTTTCATATCTAGGAATTGCAAAGATTTTAAAAATATTTCTGCACTAAAGTCGCTATATTTTGTACTTGTGCGTTCCAAGTTAGAATACTGCGCATTAATTTGGTACCCTTTTTATGATAACCATAAAAATATGTTAGAATCCGTCCAAAGAAAATTATTGAAATTCTTGTTCTTTAAAGTCGAGGGTGCATATCCTGTAATTGGCTACGATAATGATCTACTCTTATCTAAGTGCGACATTCAGTCTCCAGAGCTCAGAAGCATACAAGTCAGTGTTATCTTTTTGTATAAGTTGTTACATAATCAAATTGACTCTCCCGTGTTATTGTCGTACCTAGATTCTTTTGTGCCTCGGCGTTCTTGTCGTAACCCTACCTAACTAATGTGTTACGTAAGTCACTCATCTTTGTTATGTGCACCAATTTCAACCAAATATCGTCATAATGTGAAATTAATAGCTCTTCTATTACCTTTCTGAAAAGTACTATTCAAGGTCATGCGTAAGTTGTATTATTAGTTATTGTACTTGTTCATATATGTCTATGCCATATTGTAACAACCTTTTTTTGTGGTTGTATAAAAAGTCATTAATTTAAGAATCGTTCATCTATTTGGCATAATATTAGAAAAGTTTTTAATTATTAGTATGTAGAATTGAGACTGGCAATTTAATTGGCATTTCCTATAACAAATCTTTTGGGTGTAATATTACATAAATAGTTTTAGTTCCCTTTCTTAAAAATTGGATTTATATTAATGTATCCGCGCAAGCGTTAAGATTTTAAATACACTTGAGTTATTCTGAAAGAATTTTCTTAATTCACTTAATGCTGAATGTTAACAGCAATAAGTATGATTTTACTTAATTTTTATATTTTGGTGCCATCAGAATTTTGGTGGTAAGTTATTTTCAATTATATTTTAAAACTAAAGCCTTTGCTTTTAGGCACCACCTTTCACTTTCCTTACTTACTTTAAGTACTTATTTCAAGTATGCACTTTATTTTTTACGTATTATTTTTAAGGCCACCTTTAAATCACTTAATTTGTATATTTTAAATGGCAAGTTTTACATGAGTTACCTTTACAACGCAAGTTCTACATTCTTTTACAAATAAATTTGGCGAATAAACTTCAAGGAAATTCCATATTTTAAGGATAACTAAGCAAGACATTGACTCACCATATGAACCATTCTGCTTCATAGTACCTGTAACAGTGTAATACAGAACAGTTAAAAGGTAAAGTTTTTTCATAATTTAGTATGTCATGACTTTTGAATTTTATCTCGTTTTCAAACATATATTAAATAAACTTATGTAACTTGTTATTTTATTTTCATTTGTGTTAATTGTTTATAGTGTTCAATAACTAGGTTTTGTTGTTCCTAGATAGATATATATAAAAAGAAAGACAACATGGCGATCGAGAATTTATTATTTTATTCATAATTTTTGATAACATTTTGGAATTAAGTGAAAATAATCAAGAGAAAGAAGCAACTAGCATTCCAGGTAGGTTAACCAAACTCTAAATTAGAACCCACCCTTATATTCATCTACCGATGATCCGACGGCACTTAGCGATTATTAAAGGGTAATTTTTTATATTAATTAAATTACTTGATCAATTACGAATGGTATGTTACATCATCGTTTTTTATTAATGTTACAATTTGATGCCTTTTAATAATTGTTGTTATGCTTTGGCTTAAATTATAAGTTTACAATATGTATATATGTATATATTTCTTTACTTTATTTCTGTATAGTTAATAGTGTCATTTTTAACACTTGGTTATTATTAGATGTTCATTAAATACTGTTAATACTTACATAATTTGTAATAATTAGTTTGTTATGTATTGTCCTGTAAATGTGATTATTCTGTTGGACAATAAATAAATAGATAAACAAGTTAGCATTAGGCCCCCTTGTTAGGATACATGTTCAAATTTCTCGCGATATGCAATCAGAATGTAAAGGCTTAATAAATACAAATTCAAATTTTCCACAAAGGGGACAGGGGACAAAAACCCGAAAGCAAGTTGTGAAACCGTATACTTGTCCTATAAGTTAGCAATAAGGCCCTGCTTATTAGAATACGAATTCAAATTTCCCTCTCATAGATGGTGCCATAAACAAATTCAAATTTTTGGTCAAGGGGGATAAGGCCTGACAGTAAGTTGCTAAGCCCTACAACTGTCTTACAAGTTAGCATTAGGCCCCTTATTGGAATAAAGTGCATATTTCCCGCCGTAACCTGCAGAGACTTAAATACAAATTCAAATTTTCCACCAATGGGGCCTCGACAAGGAGACAAAGCTCCGAAAGCAAGTTGCAAAGTCCTAGATCTGTGTTACAAGTTAGCGTTAGACTCCCCTTATTAAAACAATAAGTTAAAATTTCTCGCTATAAACAATCAGAATGTAAAGACTTAAATACAAATTCAAATTTCCCTTCAAGTGGGCCAGAGCGCGAATCCTCGAGATCAAGTTGTTGGACAAGGGGCTAAGTTCCGAGAGTATGTTGCGTAGCCCCACACTTATCTTAGAATTTAGTATTAAAGCCCCATTATTAGAATACAACTTCAAATCGCTCTCCAAAAAAAAATGGCCGTGGATTTTGATTACGGTGTAATTAAATTAAAATAGTTGCTTGTTTATAACTCCCAATTAAAAACAATGCCCCTTATTAGAACAGAATTCAAATTTCTTGCAATATGCAGAGACTTAGTCCATCAACCAGAGCACAGATTCCGAGTAGTGGGGCTTAGGACCAACTAGAAACTAGGTGGGCTGGCGCAACCAATCAGGTTCAAGGAGGGGGCGTAGTCTAGTCTTAACCCCGCTCTAAGACACGTACAACCAATGAGTTAAAATGAATGCACCCGTCTTCATAAATCCATAAGGGCCTTATCTAGTCTTAATCCCACCTTAACCCCAGCCAGAATGGTCTTAATTACAACTCCCATTCCCTCACCTAGGAACACGTTAGCATCCAACACTCCTGACCAAGGGGTTAGGCCGTCAAAAAGGCTCTTATATTGCCATAAGGACCTTAGTTAGGGACTAAACCCCCACCCAGAGATTGACAAAGGCCCTTGAAAAGAAGCCACTACAAGCGTGGGAATTTTCCTATCCTCCAGGGGCTCGACTGCCAAAAGGACACTAATTAGGGGTGAAAATGCCGTCAAGGGGTTAAAATTTCCATCAATGGGTTTATAGATGACCCCGAAAAGAAGCCATAGGGGTGAGAAGTGGGAATTAGGCATTTACTATCCCTATCTTCAAAAATTTTACTGTGTCTTTTCTTGTCTCATTTTTCTTTTTGTAGTGCTGTGTGTGGCCATTGTTTATCTAAGCAAATAGTTAGGAGAGTACAGGTTATCCAAAGTTCGTGTGTACGTTTAATTTATGGTCTCAAACGGTACGATCGAATTTCATATCAATTAAGAGCTATTCCTTGGCTAAATATGGAACAAGGTCGACTTCTTCACTCAGCTACATTACATCACAGAATTATAATGTATAAATCACCTCATATCTGTACAATAAGATTTGCTTTCGTACTGAGGTACGAAAGGATTTAATTACTGTTCCTAAACATAATTTAGAACTTTTAAAAAAATCATTGTATACAATATATGTAGTTTGTATAATTCACTACCGCCGAGTATTAAACTGCTCTCACTACCCAAACTTAAAAAAGAAACTATTTAAGAGACTACTGTGCAATTAGATACCCTTAAGTTACTATATATACATCGCATTTCCATCTCATCTCTATCTTTATATCTTTATTTACAACTTTTCCATTTTATCTGTTGCTCATACCCAGCCCATCCGTCAAGTCTAAATTATAATTTTGCAGGCTAAGTGGAAAAGCAATGAAAGATGCTGTATCCCGAAAGTGAACTTCGCCCTTTGGACATAGAAATCCTTATACACACTTTTTTAATTTATTTATGTATATTTGTAGTGTCCAAATAAGTACATTATTATAATTATTATTCTTTAGTATGTGTATGCTGTATCAGTTTCCTGTACACTTAAGGAATACTTGTTTTCACATATTCAATACAACAGTTCAGAACAAATGAAGCAGTAGTAGAGAGCAATACTTTTAACAAAGGAGTCTCGATAGTAACCGACAGTCAGGAAGACCTAAAAGCTCTGGGCTCGCGATAGGGTGCAACCGAAACTTTACCCAGCTAGCGAAGCACAATAACGTAAAGCTGGTGTCGGAACAATCATTTAGGCTAATGAAGTGGCCGATCGAATAACCATGTACCTGAATCAAAGTGTGAATTGCACATGACATGGTGAGAAGGCGAGAAAAAATTAAGGCTTTTTTAACCATAAACTTAAGGTTAAACATTATTCTCTAAAACATCAAGTTTCAATCTTATAATATTTTAGAGTTGCGATTTGTGTTTATTTGTTTAGAAATTATCAACAAATAGTATTAAAAAATGACAATATTAGTTATCTTAAAAAAATATGAACGTTAGGTGACGGGGGTACTACATTTGCAAATTAAGTTAAGAAAAGTATCTTAATCTTGACGAATTTAATTAGCTTTACGTTATTGTGAAGTGTAATTTCACACAACGAAGTTCTTACACAAGTAAATTACAATTCACGTATCTGCATACTGCAGGTTTCAAACAAGTTAGAATTGAAAGTATAGGGTAGATTTCCTTGTTTAAATATTAATAAAAACATCCTTTAAACTACTTTGTAACTCACAGGATAAACTTAGTTACTTTTATATTAATGTGACACTAAACTTAGTAAATACATTTGCATCTAATCCAATAAAATAACTAACTTAATAAAAAAATGTTATTGCGTTATTATTCACATTTTTAAGCTTGAATTAACTTTGACAGCTGCCAAACTTAATTAAGTCGTAACCCTAAAATGTTTACGTAGAGCGAAATTTGAATCTATGAGAATTCTACTGAAAAAACTCAATATGTAGGTTAATAATAGCGCATAAAAGCACAAAACTGGCCTTTCAATTACAGTTATAAAAACGTTGATATACATATTGAGATAAATATTTTTGGGGCAGAAAAAAAAACAATCTGTCAAGGTAAATTGAAGTCTATTAAGAAACATAATTTTGGGGAATTTATGTTATGATTTGAGCGATAAAATCAATATATTTTGTTGCTCTATATCAAGATAGTTAGCTGTTGGTATTAATTTATGAGACATATTTAGCATTAACGATTATGTAACGCATTATGTAACATACAATGATAAAATATTGAAAATAATATTATAATAAAATACTTATATTATTGATTATGTTGTATTTATTGTCCCGCTATCTATTTTATTACTGCTCTGGTAAAGCGTGGGCAAAAAGAATACCCGGTTGCTCAAATAAATAAAACACCTCAAATTTAGCTTTTTAACCCCAATTTCTTTCCTAATTGTTAGATCCATGCAAAATAACTTTCTCGATGGCAAACTGTGTTTAAAATAAAGCCAAAATTTTTTTGAACGTATCAGAACAAAGGTTTTCGTTTATTTTATTTCAAAGCGTCGAAACCTTATTTTTTATACTTAACTCCCCCTAACGACGATGATAGACATTAAAAATCACTGTTGCTCCTTAATTCGATTATCTCTTTAAATATGAGACCAACATTTATCCAATTCGGCTCAGCAAGACCAAAGTTGGTCAATTAGTGTTAAAAAACATACATTTCGCTATAACTTTAAAACGAGGAAACATAATTATCATCTTGCGGTTTTACGATTACGAGAAATTTAATTTACTTTTTGAATACGAGGTCAAATGTATACCGTGTGATTTAAATTTTCGAAGTGAAATGAAAAAAACTAATATTATAACAAATTGCGCCTTCTAGCACTACTTTATTCTTATTTTTACTAAAATTGGATAAGTGGTTTATCATTTAAAGCAATTTTAATGATTACAGTTTCAATAGCTTCGCCCATTCTTATTTTTTTTTTATGATTGTGGACCTGAACAGGCTAAATAAGGCCTACCGTGCTAAAGCACTCAGGAACACTTAGGAGGATGGATAGAGGGATAATGAATTGCCAATAGATGCCTATGAACAACTACCATAAATTTTTCATATCATAGGTGAGAGGAAAACAGGAACTAGGTAGATCATTCCAGAGTTTAGAAGCTGTGTAGAAAAATGTGGATTGCACCCGTTTGGTACGACAAGTGGAGATTTTTACTGCATACTGATGATGTGAATGAGCGAACCGAGTGTTTCTCGCAAAGATAGCCGGAGATGGTATCAAAGAATGTAATTCACCAGCACAATAGCCGTTGTAATAACGATAATACAAAGAAAGAACTGAAACCATCCTTCTATGCTCAAGGGACTGTATGTGAGAAGTTAAGGACGGGTCATTTATAAGCCTAATCGCTCTCTTTTGAATACGATCAACGATATCGAGAGCGTATTGGGGAGCACTAACCCAAAGGTGAGAATTATATTCCAGATGAGGCCGAATTTGGGCCTTATACAGCAGAAGGAGTTATCGAGAGGTAAAGTACTGCTTAGATCTGTACAAAAACCTATTTTACGAGCAGCTGTTTTGGTAGCTGACAGAAGATGGTCAACCCATGAGAGATTTGAAGATACAGTCATACCCAACAGAGTAATAGAGTCTGAAAACTTAAGAACTGAGCCATTCATACTTACAACAGGAAATGATCGATCTTTGTTGGCGGACATATGGCAACAATGAGTTTTGTTTGCATTAAATTTAACTAGATTATTGCTTCCCCATTGGAGAATACGTTGAATGTCTTTGTTGATTGAATTTGCCATTTCAGCTTTAATTTCTTGATTTGACATAGAAGGTGGATTATCACTATGAGTAGACTGAGATGAACTACAGTGAAGAGTGCTATCGTCAGCAAAGCAATAGATGGGGTTAGTTGTTGAAGAAATAAGGTCGTTTATGTACAGCAGAAGAAGTGTAGGCGTTATAACGGATCCCTGTGGTACGCCCGCGTTAATGCTAACTTCTTTTGAAAAAGCCATCAACTACGACACGTATTCGTCTTTCATCAAGGAAACTAGAAACCCAGTTGATGAGCGCATCATTTAACCCAAACGAGGTGAGTTTGGCAAGTAAACACTTATGCCAAACTTGGTCAAATGCCTTTGAGATATCTAAAGCGACTACAACTGTTTCACCGGACTGCTCTACTGTATTGTTCCAAACTTGGGTCACATATGAAAGAAGATCGCCTGTTGAACGACTTTGCGTAAACCCATATTGGTGGTCACTTAAGGAGTTTTTTAGTTTCAAGGAACGTGAGCAGTTGCTGATTGATGGCTTTTTCCATGATTTTAGACAAAATGGAAGTGATGGCAATTGGTCTGTAATTTGAGGGATCGGTCTTATCACCTTTTTTGGGAATAGGTTGAACATTTGCTAACTTCCATGATGAAGGGAATTCCCCAGAAGACATAGAGATCGTATAGAGCTTAGATAGGACTGGTACTAGTTCGGGGGAACATTTCTTTAAGACAATAGCTGGGATACCGTCTGGGCCAGTCGTCTTATTGAGATCAAGCCTACTGATGATCGATTCCAAGAGCTTGTACCGAAAATGAATTGGTTTCATAACGTATGAAGAAGAGTTGACTAGGGCACATCTTTTCCAGAATCATTGAGACACGAGTTTGATGCAAACAAATCCACAAAAACGTTGGCCTTGTCTACAGAATCAGCAACTACCGATCCGTCAATGTCAGGGGGAAATGAGATGTTCGAAAGTTTTTACTAATGGCTTTTGCTAAAGACCAAAATTTACGACTGCCTAAAGGAGATGTAGTTAGTTCATTGCATTTTCGTTGTTCGAACAACTTTTGAGTTTTAGTGATGACACTTTTGCAGATATTTCTAGCATCAACGTATTCTACATGACTGTCAACCGATTTATTAGATTTCCATTTAATGTAACATTTATTTTTAAAGATATTGCATCAGAACAAGCCTTATTGAACCAGGGTTGGGAACGTGAATGACCTACACGGTACTGTTTTTCGGAATGTATAACACCATTCCCATGAGGATGACTTCAGATACTGAAAGAGCGATGTCCGAAGGAGAGGACGACTTAAAACAATATTCACGCCATGGAAAGGATGCAAAGAAATTCCGTAAATCACTCCATCGAACTGACTTAAAACACCACAAGGTTCTATCGGTTTTGCGAACAACAGTGAAATTAGGTACAGTAGAAATGATTTTTATTAGACAATGGTCGGAAAGACCTAAAGGCGAAAGAACGGAAGTTTTATAAACAAGAGGGTTTGATGTAAGAAAGAGATCTAGAAGATGTGGAGTATGGTTAGGGTTATCAGGAATTCTTGTGGGTTCAGAAATCATTTGTGTGAGATCACATGAAATAGCAAATGTTTCTGCACTATGATCAGCAGGATTTGTAGTAGATGAAAATTGAAGCCAATTAGGGTTATGAACATTGAAATCGCCTACAAATGAGATATCGCAAGATGGAAACTGAGACAGGAGATAGTCAAGTTTCATACTAAGGTAATCGAAGAAGTCTTGAAAGTTGCTGTCATTAGGAGACCTATAAATGCAACAGTAGAATTTTACAAAATTAGGACCAGAATGTTTAAACCAAATCACGCCAAAATTTTATTTTCTAAGGAAAAACCCTCTTGCAAGCAATTCTGTCCTTGATGTACGCACATACGCCTGCTTTATATCGAAAGTTAGAGTGAAGATGGTATTGAGGAAATTGCAAGTCGGGTGACTCGGAGCTTTCAGAGGAGACTTGTGTTTCAGATAGAAACAATATATCAAGTTGTAATTGTTCAAGATGTTGATGAATAGTATTAATATTAGACCTGATACCGCTGATATTGCAGTAGTGAATCAGAAAGTTGATACTTTCGATGATCGAGGTCGCTTGGGCCCTGCCCTCCCGGACATCCGCGTGGGGCAGGATTTTACGTCCGGAATTTATAACCCTAGAAACCACAGCCATCTTATTTTTTAATTTGAGACTTTTAATCCGACAGGAAGACAGTGAGGGCGAGAAGGAAGAATAAGGATGAGAATAGATTAAGGATGATGGAAAAGGTAACCGGCAGCCCTTAGCGAGCTCGGAAAATCGGAGACCCAATATTAAGGAGCCCATGGAAGAGTGGTGGTACCTCCCGGCTGGCATGGAGTATACATGCCTACCACGTATTATTATCGTCAGTACACCAATCAACCTTAAACTAAAATTGTATAGAATTGTCTAAACTTTCTAACGATATAAGCAGAGGTATACCTTTATATGGGAGTTTTGCTAGAAATTTAGAATTTTGTTAATTAATTTTTAATTGCGCCCCATAGCGGTGAAATACGGAACTTCCAGCATTTTCTCATGTCCACATTGATAATAAAAAATTTTTCCTCGTTGTTCTCAGATCCTGAGGTACGGCCGCTTGCACCTTTTATTTGCCCACTTTTTGCTGTACTGTAACACCACCCACTCATCCAGTGTACCACGATTTTGTGGTCCTCAAAGATTGGCTGAGCTAGACGCTATCTTCTTATTCTATCTGTATCGTATTTCGCCCTGTATTCAAAGATCATTACTTTTTAAACGTTAAACAAGCCTAATTTGACTGGAAATTTTCAAGGTCACGCCCCCATCAATTTAAGGAAGGTCATTGGCCTCTGTCTCAAGCCCTGAGGTGTTAATTACAATTATCAAGGTCAGGGGGGTTAAATAGATTTTTCAATAAATTTTTCATAATCAATAATCAATAGGCATTCCTAATCAATGACGTTTTTATAGGTCGTAGATGTTATTACAATTCCTAGAAATCAATTTTCAAGATCACCTGCAGTGGTATCATATCTCATGGAATGATAGATTGTTATCTATGCTAAAAGTAGGTCAAGGTTAAATGGGACTTATATTAGCTCAATGCTCTTCAAGGTCAAATCTAAAAATAGAAATTAGAACGTCATCAGCAAGGGAGGGGGGGGGGGGTGAAGAAGTGGTTAAGGTATTTAAACAGATTGATTCAATATGTGGATGTGCTATGCTGCATAATCATGTACCAAACAACCGTGTAACGTTTACTCCAACAATTGACGACATTGGCATTTGATGCTAATCATGAGGCAGTATATGGTGTAGGACGATTTTATACGGAAGAGGACTGTCATGCACTTGCAAAGAAATATGAAAATGGTAAAAAAATTGTGAAAAGTATTTAAAGAGTCGACATTGTTTGACTTGATTAATAGAAAAGATAAGTGCGGCACAACTAGTAGAGTTCACTTTATATTTGAAGGAGCGGGAAGGTGGGGATACCAGTGAAGATGAAAAGGGGGAAGAAGAGGAATATGAAGGGCAGTAGTCAGCTACTAATTATATTTTCTCGATTAGAAAAATATGTATAATTAAAAATAAAGACCTTAATTATTGTTGTGAATATATAGTGTTCCTTTGCATACACAAAGGATGTGTTCATGAGTAGTCTGGATGCAGTCAGAAAAAATAACAAACAGCAGGGTCCCCAGCCATATGTAAACATGATTTAACACAAATCAATTAATAGTTATCGTCGGAATAGGAAAAATGAGCCTAATTGACATTATATACGGGGTGTTCGCGTCAAAGGGAAACTTATGCATCGAATTGCGTGATTCAATTAAAATACATTCAAAATGCTATAAACGCTAAGTATAATATTAATTCACATAACACTGTATATCATCATGCTTATCTAATGTATAGCATTTACTAAAAACAAAGTTTCTGTGATCACAGTTTAGGTGTAAATACCCCACCCCATCCATCTCGGTCAAAGGTTTTAGCATTCCTTAGAGGTTGAATTCTTGGAAATTGCAAATATGCATTCCCATTGCTCAATTCTAACAATAGAATCAGCTCATGGAAGCAAGAAGGATGATGGGGTTGTCGTCTATGCTAATATCAAGGTTCTTGTATTGACGAAATTGTTGTTTGTAGTAATTAAAATATTAGGCTTACGTGGGCTCATGCTACTGGCCTAACCGCCAGGATGAGGTAGTTTTCCCGAGAACCGGATCCGGTTCCCAAAGACAGATAACCGTTTCCGGAAACAGGGGAGTCGTCACCTAACACAGGTAACCATTTCCCCCCAGAAAACAAGTCAAATAGCTCATTCGTCGTAGCTGAGGCTAAATTGAACTAGGCTGCGCAAGGTAGTGATCCATTCATCTTAGAAATTTAAACATAGAATCAAGCCGTGAGGGGTTAAAGTTTATTGCTCCGAAGAGCGCCATCTTAGAAATCTCAATTCGGGGAAATATGAAGATTGCATCCTAGCAGAATTCTTAGAAATCTGAAAGTAGGTCAAGGTACTGATAGAACTAGTTTTTATATTATTCAAAAAGCTGGACAATCCGTTTAAATCACCTACTTTAGGGGTATTTTTTATGGGTCAACGTACTGATAGGGGGTAGTTTCTATATTATGGAAAAAGCTGGATAATCCCCTTAAATCAACTACTTTTAGGGGAAAAGTGCAGCTTTTCCAATAGTGATAGATACTGGAATAAGTCAATGGGGCTTATCATCCCTTGTTCGCGAAAAATGACGTTTTGTGTTTGAAATAGCTGAACTTAGAATGGTAAATTCTGCGTCGCTTTTGAGAAGAAGAATGACTCTTTGTGTTTGCAAAGAGCTGGAATAAAAAGTAGCGTTGGAAACTATGATTGAGTGTTAGGGTTAGAATGCGGATATTTAGTATAAAAGTCTTCATTGCGTACAAAAATCGGTAAACTCTTGATTAGCAGAAATGACGAAAGTATGGTAAAAAGAGAAAGTAAAGAAAAAGCAGTAAGTGTGGAACGAAAGAAGCGATTTGGAGCCGTTAATAAAGCAAGTAAAACTCGGTTTGGAGTTTTATATAATGAAAACAGAAAATGATGAAGCTGTATATTAGCAATGTGTAATATGTAAAAATAGCGTGAATGTGGTGAAGGTATAGTGTTAGAAACGGAGGTGCTTAAATGTGCATTACCTAAACGCTTTTACGAGTATTTCAAAGAATTTAGAGCGCTGATAAATACAAAGAATGTGTTCATGAGTAGTTTGGTTGCAGTCAGAAAGCCAGCAAACATAGTACTGTCCCCAACCATATGTAAACGTGATTTAACTAGAATCATTTTACAAAGAGTGCGTTTATTGCTGACAAATGTCAACAAGCTTCTGTAGTACTGGTTTTTCAGTAGTATTCAATCCTCGTGCAGTCAACCCATCAGGGTTAAACGATTCTTTATTGGCTCTGCATATCTATGTTTGGGCGCGGCAACCTTTGACAAACGGCTAGTCATTAGTCATTAGTACCGTCCGATATCGCCCTTCTTCCTCCAGATGAGAAGGCGATACATATTATGTAATTTAAGCTATCGAAACACTGAATGAGGTTATTGTAATCTCCCATAATGAAATTGAACCTCTTTCCCAAGTTGACTTACGTTGGAACTAGCTTTAAAGAGGTGAAATGGACTATATACAACGCATAAAAGAAGAGTATATAGATTTATTGGAAAGAACAATGACAGCTATATACATTGCAGTATAGAAGGAGAGTTAACAACGTATAGATTTAAATTTGATGTACTTCGTCTATATAAAATGTTTTAAGTCTAAATGATCCTTAAATTAATAAAAAATCAATTTAGTTATAGATTTATTGGTTTTAATGTATGCAGATCGCTAGACAAGGAAACGTGTTGCGCGTAGAGCGGCAAACTGCGATAGCTCAGTAAATGTGAGTTATAGAAAGAAATGTTTCCACTCCAAGTTTTCGGTGTTTAAGAGGTGCGTATTTTAAAATTATTTTCCAATATACGGGGTGCATCATAAAAGTGGTAGTAACAAATTATGTTTTTAAATAAAATCCTCAATGTTTTCCCCATATTCGAATTTATTGTAAAATGTTAATTTATGTAAGATGTGTTATCTTAAACATTTACCATTTTCGAATTATTTGAAAAACTAGAAAATTTTGACAGGTGCGGATTTCACAAGAATCGGTGCTGTAACCTGAGCCCAACGAATTTCGGAATCGGTATTCTGGGGCTCTAATAAAATCTAATAAGCTACGTTCTGACGTATTTTAATTTTAAAAAGTCCTCTACATCCCCGAAATATTCATACGAAGTTTTATGATTTCAAACCTCGATTAACTTGCTTATTTGAAATGGAATGCTCTAGTTTTTATACCGTTTTCGGATTTATCGTCAAATCTTAAGATCAGTTTATGTAATGTGTCTTATCTTTAAAATTCACCGTTTCCGAATTATTTGGCAAATTATTTAGTTTTATTCTGATCAAATGAACCGTTTACATGTAATGCCGTTTTGCCAGAACAGACGTATTTACTCTCATAACACCTCAATGCTTACGCCATTTATAAACGCATAAATTATGCATTGTATCCTATCTTCTGCAGTAGTGGAAGTAGTTTGATACACAACTTTTATGTGATCCCCATAGAAAAAATCTAATTTTGTTAAGTCATGCGATCTAGGTGGTCTATAAACGGAACCGCCATGGACTATTCATCTACCTTCAAATTCTTGATTTAAGAAGTCTCTAACATTTAACGCAAAGTTAGCAGGAACACCGCTGTAGCCACATATTTTGCCTCAAAACAACAGGAATGTTCTGCAAACGTTAGAGCAAATCATTTTTCAAAAATACAAATATTCATCATCGTTAAAATGTCCATCAAAGAAATGTGGCCCAACTATAAAGTTACCTATAATACCACTCCAAACATTTACAGTCGACTGCCGTTGCGAATTAACTAATATTATTAATTTTGGGTATTCCGTTTGATTAATAGTGAAGATTATAACGGTTTTGAGCTACCACTATGAGTGAAAGCTGACGCGCCTCGGAATAATACAGTTTGGGCAAAGTTAGGTGTTATTCTTTCCAATTGCAACAACCATTGGCAAAATATTCTCCTAATTTTTATCAGAACACAACAGTTCTTGATGGAAGGATATACTGTAGTCGTGATACCTGCTCCTCTTTAAAATTTCACTAACAGTAGATCAGGGTTAATGGGTTTCCTTGAACATTGTTGCTGAACTAACAATAGGATCCGAAATTGCAGACAACAGAGCATTCAATTAGTCCTCGTAGCTTGTCCTCTTAGCCCTTTCACATTTTTCATAATTCAAATTCCCTGTTCTAGTAAACCTTCCTTTAGGTTTTTCTAAACTTCTAACCCAGGGTTGTCTTCTATCGGGATGTTTTCGCACATACATCCTTTGAATTAGCAAAACAATTTTGATCAGCAGATCCCAAAACGAAGATCGTGTCAACCACTTCCGTTGTTTCGAAATTTGTCTGTGCTTAGTTAACAACAAACGTTAATATGAGATAAGAATGAAATATACAAAACGAGTGCGTAAGTTCTCACCAAGTGGATAATAATGAACAACTTTAAAAATTATGTAAGAGCTATTTAAAAATATGTCTTTGGATTGAAAAAAAGAAATAACGAACATACAGGGCAATACTGCGTGTCACTTATAAACAACTCTAACATTTATATTTTCGGAAAAAAACGCAGACATCAATAGAAATAACAAACGTTCTTTTTGTTTCCATGTCAACATGTGGCAGGTTGACTTTTTCTAATTTTGGAATAATTCGGAACCGGTAAATTTTAAATTTACCGGTTCCGAATTATTCATAAACCGACCTTAAAATTTGATGATAAATCCGGAAACGCTATGAAAATTATGGTATGCTATTTAAAATAAGCAAGTTATCGAGGTTTGAAATCATGCAACTTCGGATAGATATGTCGGGGTTGTAGAGGACTTTTTTTTATTAAAATACGTCAAAACGTAGCTTATTAGGTTTTCTTAGTGCCGCAGGATACCGATTCCGAAATTCGGAGGTCAGAGTACAGTACTGATTTTTGTGGAAAAAAATTAACGGGTTCTATTTTAACAAAACATAATTTATTAGTACCACACTCTTATCGTCCATCCTGTATCTTGGAAAATAATTTTAAAATGCGCACCTCTTAAACTCCAAAAACTGTGATAGGAAACATTTCTTTCTAAAACTTATATTTACTTGGCTATCGCACTTTGACGCACAAATGAGCAATCCTGTATATACAGGGTGGCCCAATTGTACTTGGTTTTTTATGATTGTGGACCTGAACAGGCTAAATTAGGCCTATCGTGCTAAAGCACTCAAGAACACTTAGGAGGATGGATAGAGGGATAATTAATTGCCAATAGATGCCTATGAACAGCTACCTTAAATTTTCTCATATCATAAGTGAGAGGAAAACGGGAACTATGGAGATCGTTCTAGAGTTTAGAAGCCGTGTAGAAAAATGTGGATTGCGCCCGTTTGGTACTACAAGTGGAGATTTGTACTGCATACTGATGATGTGAATGAGCGAACCGAGTGTTTCTCGCAAAGATAACCGGAGATGGTATCAAATAATGTAATTCACCAGCACAATAGCCATTGTAATAACGATAATACAAAGAAAGAACTGAAACCATCCTTCTATGCTCAAGGGACTGTATGTGAGAAGTTAAGGACGGGTCATTTATAAGCCTAATCGCTCTCTTTTGAATACGATCAACGATATCGAGAGCGTATTGGGGAGCACTAACCCAAAGGTGAGAATTATGTACCAGATGAGGCCGAATTTGGGCCTTATACAGCAGAAGGGTGGAAGATTGTGGGTTTATTAAGGAATATTTCTAAAGTTTGTTGATGGGATGTGGTAGGGTATCCTTAAGGCTATAATCCTAAAATATTTCCACTTGAATCGCAAAGTTTATACAGGGCGATTTGTGTCAAAGATGAATTTTTTCAATGGAACTCTCTGTGTATTATTGCATATTTTGGATTCCTTGGTCAATTATAGTATGACTTTATGTATTACATATAGGATCTAAAACGAATCGTTTAGTCGCAATTCGTCATGTTTGCAAAAAGTAGATGTTTAAAAAAATAAATATCGCTGTGATCACAAAACTTAGATGGCCATGACTCTGCGATGTTAGTAGACATGAAATGTACTAGTGTAAACCGAATGGTCAAATTTGAATTCTTCTTGTGTTTAAAGAAATTACTTTGTCACTTTAGAAAATTTCAATCAATAATTGCTTTTTCAAATGGAATGGCCATTTTCTCATTTTTGCATCGAATGCGGAATTTTTAACCTTTCCTATGATATAGATTATTCGGTATTTATCTTCGGTAGATTTCTTTTAATATCACAATTTCTGATTAATTTGCTGCATTTTTCAATTTTATTTTATGTTATCTAGTAACCCGTGGAAAATCAACAAAAAATATTCGCGTTTAAAACTTTATTTATTAAGTAGAAAACACATAAACACAAAAACAAAATTACGAGCTAAATTAGAAAATCAACTAAAAAAAGAATAATAAAGAAAACCAAATTTCATTCTTAGCACATCCAACATCAAGAGCTCCTGGAGACATATTTTCAAAACAGGATTAACCTTTTCACTTGGGTAGAACTAAAGATAAATGAAAACGTACAATTTTTGGATAAGATAGTGTTTACAGATGAGTGCACCTTCCACTGCAATTTGTTAACCAGCCCAATGTTCACTATTACTCAGATTAAAACCCCACTATTACCGAGTTCATAGCCAAGAGAAATGGCCGATTAATGTTTGGGCAGGAATATTCGGTACTTCAATTGTTGGCCTTTGTCTCCGACGGTATTCTAAATTGAATTTGTACTTGAAAATTAGGGACATGCATTTTCACACCGTACCCGTGTAGTAAGTGAATGACTTAATAATGCGTTTGTTGAAAATGGATAGGAAGGGATAGACCAACACGATGGCCCGCGAGATCTCTAGATATTCCCCTGTTTGATTTCTTTTGTGGGGTACGTCAAGGAAAAAGTGTATTCTTAACTACCAACCACTGCGAAAGACATGAAAACAGAATCCGAAACGTTTTTGCAACTATTAGCCCACTAATGTTAAATACGGTTAAAAATTATTTTCGTCGTAGAATTAAAATTTACTTAGAACAAGGTGGTAGACATTTATTAAAATATATGAAAATGTAAACTTTCACCATTAATCATAATAATATCTTTTTGTTTTTAATGGTGTACTTTAAATTATGCAATCTAAACGTTTCGATATATACAGTTATATCGTCAGTAGTAATGTTTGTTAAAATTGTTAAAGTGAAACAATTTTGTCAAAGTTGAAAAATTAAAAACTTTGACAAAATTGTTTACAACATCTTTAACAATTTTTAAGAAACATTACTACTGACGAAGATAACTGTAAGTGTTAGAGTGTATAATTTAAAGTACACCATTAAAAACCCCAAAAAGATAAGTATTTTATTTATTAAAATAGTTTTTATTTTTATTTTAGTTAGTAATTTTGTTTTTTGTGTTTATGTATTTTCTACTTAATAAATAATGTTGTATAGTGTGAATCGTTTTTGTTTACTTTCCATAGGTTACTAGACATTACAAACTAAAAATTGAAAATACATCAAATTAATGAGAAATTGTGAAATTAATAGAAATCTACCGACGATAGATACAGACTACTTTATATCGTTAGAAAGGTAAAAAAATTCCGTATTTGATGCAAAAATGAAAAAACGGCCGTTCCATTAGAAAAATTCAAGTTACCATTGATTGAAGTTTTTAAATTGACAAAGTAATTTCTCTAAACACAAGAAGAATTCAGATTTGACCGTCCGATCTACGGAAGTACATTTCGTGTGTTACGTGCACAAAAGGATATTGGTAGAAATTGTGGCTAAGGTGCTGTAACAAAGAATAAGGAATTAGCTGGAAGCTCAGTCGGTCTGTTAAGCACTTGGATGCATGGGCGTTTTGGCAGGAGAAAAGAGATACATAAAATTTAAAAAGGGCACCACTTGATTTAATTTTTTATCGCCCTCTATCAAGAAAAGGGCTACGGCCACATAGGACAAAAGAGACAGCTAAAAGAAAATGGTGAACTAAGTCCACACTGACAAAGGACTGGCTAGGAAGTTGATCGTAGATCACAGGATTAATGAAAGAACTTACAATCGTTTAACATCACTTATTTAATATACCCCAACGTAAAATGGTATAAATGTTATAATAATAATTAAATTTTCGTAAATATCTAACACAAAAATATAATCAGAGACAATATATCTACGAAATAAACCAGTAGTAATCAACTTACCTTTCCACCACAACTGAAAACAAAATATGAAATTTACTTAAAAATTTACCTACTCAGACACAATACGGTTCGGCATCTAGTGTTGACCCTAAAAGAAAAGGATACCCAAACATATATCTATAATTATCCGAAATTGAATTCTTGTATACCGATATTCCACGAAGAGCTCTCCGTTGGACTAATTTATCAGTTTCCAATCAACCGGACGCAAATAAACCCCAAATATAAAGCGAAAATTAGCACTAGATGTCTACCCTGTTGTTTACTTATGTAAGCACAAAATATTCTTCAGTAAAATTACTATGAGCATTACAGACAAAATAATAAGCATGAAGCATTTAGAAAATTTAGAAAGGCCAAGTTTATTACCGATTTGGCAATTGCAGTACAGGAATTAAATAAAGCGCAACACAAAATAACCCATTTATTGGCAAGCATAGGGCTACCAACAAAAGATTCAAATTAGTAAATCCTACTTCAAACAGTTTTATACCAAACAAATATTAAAATTGTAATCAGAAAAAAAATAACAAATGTTATACAACCCCAATGATAATAAATAAATATTCAATTTGATTTACACAGTAATTGAACCCCAGCAGTTAACATACATTGTATATTTAAACTCAACGAGTAGCATTCAGTCGACAAAACAGCTGAGCATATGTACAGTAAACACAGGTAGTTCCAACGGTTGAACAATTACGGTCATTTATCAGAATAAAGCTAGTATATAAGAAAAGTTGATAGATAAAATACAAATTCTATTGCAAAGTTAAATGTAAGTATAAGCAAAACTTTGAATAACCCAAATTATCTTTTACAGGTACAAATGAAGAGTATTACTCCCGACCACCAAGAAAATGTTTAACAATAAAGCACAAGCACCAATTTCAGGACCAAGACAACTGCGGAAACACACCAATACAAGCAGCAAGCACAGCAATGCAATGGCTAGAAGACCCCAGCAAAGTACAGACAACGAGATCCCGCCACGCAGAAAAGCAATCAAAAGTCACTCACCATATGTAAATTTTGTATGCATGTAACAATAATACTTATCAGAAACTAGTCGTAGGTGTAACGTATATTTCTTCAATTAATTCGGAAGATACTAGGAGAAGGAGTAATCGTAGACTGTTTCCATTCAGGCTCGAAGACCCATAACTAATATTTCACACCTCGGACGAATGATATCCAAATGTGCTGTCAGAAACGGTTTAATTATTCCTTATGGAAGCACGAAATATGTTAATCTTGAGTGAATGTGTAAAGGACCAAAAGAACCTACATAAGATAACTGTGTTAGAATTTTAAATCGATACCCAAATTTTATAAAATATGACCTTTATGCTGTATTAAAAATTTCAAAACATGTACACATGCATTTCAAAGCTATGTCTAGTAAATAAGAAAAGAAAGTGAGTAGCTTAACTCTTGAATGAAGCTAGGGTGTAGTAGAAACAAAAAAATTAAAGCCGAACTAAAATTCGAAATCCCAACAGGATTTATTTATATAGAAAAGATTAAAACCAGCAGCAGGCTGAGTTAAAATTTTACTTGAAAAATTCAATCAAATTTTTAGGAACACCTTTTCCAAATTTTACATGTGCTTCTAACTACGCATTTAATTTCTTTTGCCAAAATGGCGTTTTCCTTCTTATCTGAAGGTACCAGAAAACCAAAAGAACAATAGCCTGATTATTTTCACCAATCCAAAGATTTTAAAGTAATCACATGTTTGAAACATTTTAAATTTAAAACAATTTTTAGTAGCAATGTTGCCATTTTCCAACAACATACAAGATGAGTCGTAACTTAAAGACCATAAATTTATAAACCACAATTTACACGTATCACATGTCTAGTAACATCTCATAGTCACGGCCTTCTAAGTTTTGTGATCACAGCGATATTTAATTTTTTCAGACATCTACTATTTGTAAAGATGACGAATTGCGGCTAAACGATTCGTTTTAGATACCATGTGATATAATAAGTCGCACTAGAATTGACCAAGGAGTCGAAGTATGCAACAATATGCATGGGGTTTCATTGAAAAATGCAACTTTGATATAAATCGCCCTGTATAAACTGTCCGTTCCAAATGAAAATATTTTAGGTTTAAGAATCCCATCAACAAACTTAAGAAATATTCCTTAATAAACCCACAATCTTCCACCCACGCACTATTAGGCCACCATATGTAATACTACTTTAAACATTTATATTTTTCAACCTTACTTCGTAGATAGTAGGGTGGAGTGAAATTCTTTTTTCAAAATTGAAAACGCCTGTGGTGTCTTGAGGTAACTAGTTAGTGATTAAAATTTGAAACATTTCCAATATGATCTTGAGGTTCCTCTTCGCCCTTCTTTACCGAAGTATTATCTAGAATAGCAATTTTAGCCTAAAATCAGTGTAATAATATTTCAGATCACTGCGTCTGCGCAATTAGGGCGCAGTGTGCATGTCCTAATAATACAACGTCTAGGCTCAAGTCACTTGCATGTTTCAGTGTCTGTTTAGTTCACTTTCGCGGTTGTCAGAACGTTTTTCGTAATATAGAAATGCCGAAAACACGTAAAGAATCGTTTTGTGAAGTGTTCGGTTTATTCAAGGAATTTGATGGCAATGTATTTCCTACAAACTCAGATGTTATGAGATATTATTCGTGGTGTAGATTATTGTTAAAAGAGAACGCGAATGGGAAAGATCCGAGTGTGAGTGACATTTCCAGAGCTGTACTGGCGGATTTGAAAATATATGGCAAAAGCATCAATTCCAATAATTTCTGATCAAAGAATTTTGAGCTTGATAGCTAACCTTAATGAAAAATATAAGGCTATAAAAAAGTGGTAACATTCAGAGAGCTAAATGAAAAACGCTATTTGATATATCCGTCTGCAAATGTAAAAACTTCTGTGATTGTCAGTGCAAAATTAAAGTGCCTAAACCAGAAAGAGATTTTCTAGTGAACCAACGAACAGCTCGTAAGATGGCAATTGGTAATATTGATAAGAAAACCAGCCAAATTCTTCAAAAGAGTTTTGCAAGGAAAGTTAAAGAAGTATCTCGATTATTAGCATCTAAGTTTCCGGACATTACAACAAAGACACTTAAAGAAACATTTACATCTGTAATCTCAGGTATTACAACTTCTGTAGAAGAGCCTGCTACTTCAGAAATTTCAGAACCGTCAACATCATCTCAAACACTATTTTCTTCGGGTTTTGGAAAACGAATTAAATTACGCAATGTAGCCCAAGCGTGCGATCGAACAGGGATATCGGATCGATCAGCCTCAATACTAGTAAGCGCCGTTCTCCAGGATTTTCAAGTTATATCAAAGGAAAATCCGTCAAAAATAGTGGATAGAAGTAAAATAAGGAGAGAACGGAAGAAAAGACGGACAGAACTCCGAGAACAATCAGGAAAAAAATCATCAGCAGTTAAAGGACTTTATTTCGACGGTAGGAAAGACAAGACAATTCAGCAAGAAAAAAAAGGCACGAAATATTACAAGAAAACTGTCACAGAAGAACATATTGTCTTGATTTCAGAGCCTAATTGTAAATACCTCGGCCATATCACACCAACATCTGGAAGTGCTACAAATATCGCATTAAGTATCATGACATTCTTAAAGGATTTTCATGCAAATTGCAATGTGGATGAATTGCAAGCAGTTGGATGCGATGGTACTGTCATAAATACAGGTTTGAAAAATGGTGTTATCCGACAACTAGAAAAGTCCATATGTCGTCCATTACAATCGCAGGTATGTTTATTACACACTAATGAGTTACCTCTCCGCCACTTAATGCAACACCTAGATGGAAAGACAAAATTGGAAAGATGCTAGAAAATTGCGCGAAGTTGTCCGTCGTCGCATTTGAGCAAATTGAAGCGGAATTGCCGATTATTGATCCAAATGAACTGAGTACGGATCAGAAATATCTCTTCGATATATGTAAATGAATTTTTAGAGGTGATATATGATCGTCTTTATCCCTGCGGGATCCTGGGAAGATGTCACACTCGCGCTGGTTAACAACCGCAAACCGAATTCTCAGGTTATATGTAGCTACAATAGAACCATCTATGGAACTGAAAACTTTAGCTACATATGTGATCAAGGTATACTATTCTAGCTGGTTTGAGATTAAAACCAAATCTACTTGTAAGGACAGATCTAAACATTTCTTTGGAATTAGTTACCTATCTGACGAACTTAAGAATATAGTGGATCCAATATTACAAAGAAATGCGTATTTCGGCCATCCTGAAAACATTCTGTTGGCGATGTTAGCTGATGAACGAAAATACTTTCGGGAATTAGGTTTACGGCGAATTCTCAAGTGTAGATGTAGAGCATCAAGTCGTAATCAGGGCACTATTCAGGTGTTTCAAGTGCCCAAACTTAATTTCAAAACCGAATAGTACATCGATATGATCGATTGGCAGTCCTCTGAAGTTACCGAACCACCATTAACAAGAAATATGTCGACTGAGGATTTGGAAAATATGATTTTAGACGTTCCTGGCAACATCAGCATTTTGAAATAACCTTGCCACACTCAGGCGGTTGAACGATGTATAAAGCTGGTAACGGAAGCTTCTTCTTCAGTATGTGGCAACGAAGCAAGAGACGGACTTATTCGTGCTAAACTTGCATCTCGAAGTGAGTGACCAAAGTTTGAAACCAAAAACAATTCATTAATGTGTTGAAGTAATCACTACTCTGTACAAAATGTGCAAGAAGTTTTAAATAAATATTTGTGATTGCTAACAATTTTTCTAGCCATCATACTTACCACTATCTACTATAAATTCAAAGGTACCAAATTCTTTAAATAAGAGATTTGTGATTTCTAGGAATGTTTTTCTATTATACACTATTATAGAACTATCTACCATGAATTCAAGTGGAGAGGAACCTCAAGATATTATTTTATCGAACTCAAATTTTACACATCTCAGTGATAAATCAAAAGGCACATTTCCACCCCAGGACAAATAAAGAACGAAAAATTTTTTCCGTATAGAATCGCTCCACACTAATAGATAGCACTAGCATTTTGAATACAATTCCTCCACAGGATCAACATATTCGTTCATAAAAGGTACCTTCCTTAAATTAAACACTTAAGGAGCTATTTGGACACTCTATCTTAGTCACACTTATTGCTAAATGATTGATTGTTTTATGGTTTGCTGAATTTTCTTTCATTAAAACTAATTTAAACCATTTTTAGTGGTTTTGATCCTTCTGGTTGCTACAATACTACCGGAAAATCTGTTAAAATTTCGCCCCACCATCTGAACGCGTAGAATTCGTTTTTTATCGGTTAAGCTCGTTTTACGTTGTGGCATTACTAATTACGATTCAGTATTATTGTGACGTTTAACGGACGGTGTCGATTACGTGATTCTCCTTCTTATTAAATTATATTTGCATAGTAATAATGAAATATCTATGGCATTGCTCAAAAGTGAAGTGACGTCCCATATTTGATACGGGAAGTGAGTTTTTAAAGAATACGTTGCCTACGTGTGAAAATGTTATGAAGCTGTTGATGTTCATCTCGCAAAGTTATAAAAAACAGTATGCGCAAATCAGTAAAATTGTGACAGAAAAGGTAGAAGAAGTGTGGTACAGAGATTTAACACCAATCGTAGAACACAAAACAATATTGGCTCGTATTATTGCTTACCATGATAAGTACATAAAATTGTTAAAACCGGATTAAAGGAGAAAGGGCGAGCGAAGGTATAAAGAAAAGCTGTTGAAATTTAATAACGAAAGCAAAACATTGTTTGATATTGCTACATGCAAATGTTTGAAATTTGAGGATTGCAGCTGCCCCAGAAATAGAAAAATACCAATAAAGGAACGAGATTTTTTAATAGATCAACGCAGGAATAATAAAATGATGATTGGTTGTTTAGACTGAGAAGAGACAAACAAAATTGAAAGGACTATTTCGAGAATAAATCAACGAAAAGTATTAGAAAGAAAAGCTCTACTCTCTGAGAATCAAGTCCTAGTATAAGTTGAAGAAAAAACGTTAAGACACCACAGGACCCTAATGATGAAGAGCCTGAAATCGATTCTTTCAATCTCTTCACTAACAATGACGGATGTTACAATTGTTACACTTCCTGTTGTTGTCAGGACATTAGATCGTTATGGCGTTTCAGATCGTGCTGGATCTGTAATTATATCCGCTGCTTTTCAAGATATCGGTCTGATTACTGAAGATGATTCATCGCGAGTTATAGATCGGAGCAGAATTCGTCGAGCTCGCTCTAAAGCTAGGACTACATTGGTAAACGAACCTGTAAGTAGATTAAATGGCTATTAAGACATTATTGGATTGTTTTACGATGGCAGGAAGGATAAAACTCTGATGTACGAAGAGAATCGTAGAGTGGTTCAGGAGGAGCACATAATGTTACCGAAGGAACCGGGATCTGTTTAGCGCAGTTATATTTCCCTAAAAACTGGTGACGCTAAAACCATTCGCATATTTTATTATTCCTGTCCTCCAATTCGATCAATGCAAATAATACATTGGCTATTGGTTGTATGGAAACTGCCGTAACACGGGAACCAAACGTGGTGTTATTTAGTTATTTGAAGGCAGGCTACAACGTCCACTTAAGTGGCTCATATGTCAATTACACGGAAATGAACTGACATTTGCGCCATGTTTTCAACATCTGGATGGAACAATAACTTTGCCAAAAAGCTTCAATGGGCCAATTGGAAAAGTACTTGCTAACGGTGGAATACTACTGGTTGTTGCTTTTCGTGCGATTAAATGTACCTTGCCTGAAATTTTTAAATCAAAACTTATTTACTATAAATATGTCTACCTATTCACAATGAATTCTGTGATCAAAATCTTGCGAAAAGGAATCCAAGAAAAATTGTTCACTCTAGATGACTAAAAACGGCAAACAGAGTTTTATAATTTCATATTTCACCTGAAACACCGTCAGAAAATGTAGTAATCCTCGCTATATTTATTTCAACGTTCTATGCTCCTATGTGGTTTCGCATAAAAATTGGGCCACTTTGCATTTTTGGTGCAAGACATTTGTATAACACAATAAAGCTATCACGCGATTTGACAGACGATTTAAAATCTGTTATTGTCCCAGTCATACAAAGAAACGCATTTTTTGAACATCCCGAAAACATAGTGCTGGCAATGTTGGCCGATAACAGACAGCACATCAGAGAACTTGCACTCCCTATAATACTAAAAATCAATGTTGCCTATTTTCTAAACACCAGTTTTAAATCTGAATGCTGAAGATTATTTGTTTTGATAGAATGGAAATCTATTGCGGAGCCTCCACTTACAAAACTATAAATACTAAGATAATTTCTCAGGCAATCACAGAGCCAGAGATTCTTGACAATGAAATTTTAAAAGATATTAAAGATTTGCCGTGCCACACCCAGGCTACTGAGAGATGTGTCAATTTAGTAACTGAAGCAAGTGCTGCTATCTGTGGATCACTTAAAAGAAAAGGGTTTACCAAAAATAAGCTCAAATCATGTCTTGCCACACTTAAATTTAATATCAAGAAAGAGTATAGTTTACAGTAATCTTGTGTTTTTTTATTAACTCTGTATTTTTTTTCTTTTACTAGATAAGTCAGAATATTTGCTGTTTTAATTTTTTTTTCCTTATTTAAGGAGCTCAATGATCCAAAAAATGAATTATGATAGACAAAGTTGGTTAGTAAAAGAAATTAATTAATTGCACGTGCAAAATATGGTCTTGAATACGATTCGTCATCAATCGGATTTTATTGATTAATCAATAAAAGTGAAAGTTTGACGTTTTGTAGGGTATCTTACTGACCGGAAGGGTCTCTTGGTCTCAGGGGTGTACTAGATGATGATGATGAATGAGAGAAACGGCTGATTTTTTTGTTTTAATGGGATAGGGGCGTCGCAACCGAAAGGAATTTTTAATTTAATTAAGATGAATGTGGGTGATGGGAACGTAGGGGGATGTAAAGGTACGGTAGATGTATACTGGTGTGCAAATGTACATCCATTAAGGCAGATGGTGATAGTGGTGGTGG
The DNA here is from genome assembly GCA_036346205.1 of Vesta saturnalis. Classification (NCBI taxonomy): domain Eukaryota; kingdom Metazoa; phylum Arthropoda; class Insecta; order Coleoptera; family Lampyridae; genus Vesta; species Vesta saturnalis. The sequence goes on along the minus strand of JARFJB010000114.1, from coordinate 424,107 downwards.
AATAGTACAATAATTTTTTTTGTTATTTTAATTTTTAGTTTGATGGAAGAGAGGGAGAGGACAGGATTGCCATCAAGGGTGGTTCCTTAGAGATCAACCTGGGGTAGAAGTACCCTGGAGTTGCAAGGGAAGGAAAGAAGGATGTTGCCTTTGGCGAGAGAAGCTCCGTGAAGCGGAACGATATAGATCGCAGCGTGTACTCGCCTTACCCTCAGGGCCGGAACCCACGTTAGTAAAAAAACAACACTGAAGCGTTCGTATATATTCTTCGAGTACTTACACCGAATAACTATATTGTCAAAGCTTTTTCTGCTCACTTAGGGATAGGGTAGTAATAATGTGAGGCTCGATTACCGGTATGAATGAAGGAATAATTTACACACTGCAACGGGCGTAGTACCCTTAGGTACTACTTTCGTGTGCTTAACCCACTTCAAAGAATAAGATTTGAGTTCCTTTAAACCATTTTATAATATCAACATTATTAAAGAAAATTTAATACCTGAGATGATTATTTTTTATTTCGTTTTATTAAAACTGAGTGAGTTCAATTTATAAAGATATCATTTACAAGTTAATTTTTACTTTGCTTACTAATTAATTTCGGTTTGCTTAAATGAATTTTAAGCTTTATGTTTACTAACTCCTTTCTTAATTGGTCTCACCGGCTAACTCGAGCTGAGATAAAGAAACGATTTCTGTTATCATTGCCCAAAATTATATTCATTTCGATTTATTTATTTATCTGGATTCCTATGGAATTGATCTCTTTCTGCATTTATATATTCAATAATTGTGTAAGCTGGTGATACAATAATCTGTGGCAATAAAAGTAAATCAAACGTTATACTCATTTAATTAAATTCTAATTATGAACGAAAATGCATCAATCTGCTGGTCAGAAATGTTTATAGAATCAAACCTAAATCTACAGTAACCTTCTTAAAGTTAACATATAACAAATAAAATCCTTATCAGAATTAAAGAGATTGTCCTCGTTTAATAGTGATAATCAAATGTAAAGTTTCGAGAAATCAAACACCAAAAAGTTTCATTTATTAACACAAACAAAAAGGTTCTTACTTATTTTCGTTGCAACTGATGATGTAATGCTGGCGTTTCTTTGACCGCTAAATTGCTCTTCAGATGAGGTCACTTGCCGGCACCCTGGCACCGTTTTTTTATTGTTTTCCTTATCCTCTCTTGTACCCTTGTGTAGTTGAATACGCTTCTAATTTTCGTTCGTCAATTAATGATTATAGTAAATAATTGTTCGACATGTTTCCACTATACAGTTTTTACATAATTGTTCAAATATAATCACAAACGGCGTACGCAGCAAACTGCAAGCGCACTACGGAAAGCCATACTTTCATTATCAATGTTTTTAGTTATTACACTTTATATCCCGATCTATCAATTGGGTCGATTGTCTTATTGTACATTTATCACTCGCTATTAAACCATCAACTTGGAACACTTTCAATGAGAACTTAAAACGCTATTGTAAGCTATTACGCAATCTTTCTATTACACCCAATTTGCCAATTTTTGCACTATTTATTATTTTAATACGGAAAATAATTTTTTACTTCTTCCCTATCACCGTTAATTAATTCTTATTTCTAATTTTCGCACTTTATCGCACTTTATCGGGACTATAAAATGTCGCTTAGACTGCGAATTCTGATCGCTTATTTTTTATGCGATCCTTTCTGTTCGCTTACTTGTTGCGACTGCCTGCGTTCGCTCACTGTCAGCGACTGACTTAAAAACAGTACATTGTGATGACAGAGTCATCCCTTCCCAACACATTAGTGCACTTACAAATTTAACATGTAGATAACTTATAAAAATAAACTCATCTTAGTATTAACTAAATTCAAATACAAATAAACAATAACCGTTTACTTATCCAGAAAATAATATATATATATATATATATATATATATATATATATATATATATATATATATATATATATATATATATATATATATATAATCTCGTATAATTTAGCGCAAAATTTTGATTTTTCTAAAGCTTCCGTTACAGTACCCCCTATTTGTTTTTGAATTAATAACATTCATTCGAAAACAAACATAGAAACCACTTAGCAAGCTTTAACTTTTCAGAAATTCTTTCTTCAGTTTGGTCTCAATCAATTCTTCAACCCCCTCCTGTTTTTCTGGTCTTCGATCTTGTTCATCGACTTCATTTATCTGCTCTACCGGTGTATTCCTTACTGGACTTCCGGTTTCCTCATTTTCCCGTGGGTTCTTCAATGAATTTACATTTAGGTCACTTTTCCGAAAAATTTGTGTAGTACCTTTAGTTCCTAATCCACACACTAAGTATCTTACTCCTCCTGGTTCTTCATAAAAATTATCCTCATCTTCACTAAGGAACTCTTCGTTAATTTCTTCTTCTTTGCGAGTTTTACTTTTACTATTGTACACCTTATATGTCGCCGCTATCCGGGTCATCCGTTCTTCTGTTAATGGTACCAAGCATGGATTTTTTCTTTTAATTTAATATATACATTTTCCGAAATAACGCTTATCTGACTTGCAATATCAATCGGTATGCGTTGGCTGAATCCTCCAACTCTCCTTTCAAAGCTGGGTGGTACTTCGCTTCTTCTTCTTCATAATCCGCGGTGGAATCATCCTACTGATCATTTATATCTACACTATGTAATTCTACTTGACCATTTTCTCCTTTTTCATTGTATTGGTCTTTTAAGTTTAACATATTTAACGGTTGTTGTCGGCAGTTTTGGTAATATACCTTCACAAAGTTAAGTAATTGGGTTTGCTCCTCTTTATAAGTCACTTGCGAGGTGAGTGGAACTTCTCGTCTCGACCTCCTTAGTTTTCCGATGGCGTGGGTGACGGCGATCTCTCTCTCTCTCCTTCTCTCCTGAATGTTCGCTGTCCCCTTGTCTTCTATTACCCTCTTGTCTTGGAGGTGAGGATACTCTCCTGGTACTCATCGTCGCCACTCTTCTTCTCGGACCTCCTCTACCTCTGTCGTAGTTCTATTATCTGTCCTTTCGTTGCTTGGTCTGGTATTTTCGCGATTGTATTCGTTCCTACGGTTATAAAATCCTGTAGATCTATCTTCGTAATTTGCCGATTGCATTCGTTCCAAAATATTTGCTAGTTGGTCAATGGTTTTTGCTCCTGATCCAATTAAAGTATCCTCCACATCTCAGGGAAAATGTCTAACTAATGTTTTTACTAGATGTTTCTCTTCGATTGGTGGCTGTAAATGTATCGTCTCGCTGACCCAAAACCAAACGTGGTCTACATATTTTCCTTGGCTTGGCTTGTATAATCTTGGTGTAGCTAATCTCAATTTAATTTTTTCTTGTACTGATTTCGACCAAAATTGTTTAATAAAATCTTCTTGAAATTTGGCAAAATCTGTCCAATCAAACCGATGTAATTCTGCCCGTGCTTTGGCGTTGCCTTCTAATAAGTCCATTGATGCTCTCATTTTTCCTCCTTCACTTGTTTCCGCTTGGTCTAAGTAGTTTTATAATGCCTCTACAAAATTAATTGGGTGGATGGTCCTTATATTTCCATCAAACTCTTTTGGTTGTTGAGGTGGCCAGTGTTCTGATTTGTATAATACTGTGGTCTTTTCTTTTCCTCCAGTTTGCTCCTTTTCGTGCAATTTTTTTTCCAAAGTTATGATAGATTCTTCATATTTAGTGATTCGCATTCTAATACCTTTTCTTCATCTTCTTCTATTTTGCATCCTATTTCACCTCTTATGTGACCTGTCTGAGCTCTGGCGTATTCATTTCTTTCTTCAATTTGTGTCATTTTTATGCTCTGTATGTACAGTTGCTGATCTGTGTCGTCTTTTTGTTTCTTTATTTCTTCCTTACATTTGATCATTATTTCCTTGTTCGTTTGTCTTAAATTTTCTTCTTTGAAAATTACCTTTAATTCTTTTTGGCTAGCTTTTATATTTACTTCTATTCTTTTTTATAACTTCCCCTGGCCCTTTTCTATCTTCTCTTGGTTTGCTTCCATTTTCTTTTGTCCTTCTTCCGTCTTATTTTGTCCTTCCCCCATTTTCTTTTGTCCTTCCATTTTCTTTTGTCCTTCCAATGACATGCTCAACATATTCATCATCATCGATTCTTCTGCTTTTTTGTTGGATTGGTGCTCCTCCTATTGTTAACCTGTCTATTTTTGGGAATTTATCTTCTTCTGAAGTGTTGATTATATATTGGCTTTCTTGGCTGAAAATGAGATCTTCGATTTCCTTTGTGTTTACCATCTTCGTTTTAACTAGTTCCGATCATTTCCTAGCTAGTTTTTTAAAACCTGACCTTAATTCTATAAAGCAATAAAAATAAACCTGCCTTTGTAACTTCCTATATAAAATTAAAAATAAAAATTCAACTACGCCACTGGTAATTATTAATTGCTAAACTTTTTTCAAATATAAAACGAAATTAATAAAAAAAATTTTTTTCTCAATTCCTAATCTGGTAATTAAATAAATTTTCATTTATCATTACAATTTATCAGACTTCTTTATTTCTTTATGGGTTAATCGATCGTGCCCTCCACGTTTGGCGCCAATTTGCAACGGGCGTACTACCCTTAGATACTACTTTCGTTTGTTTAACCCGCTCCAAAGAATAAGATTTGAGTTCTTTTAAACCTTTTTATAATATCAACATTATTGAAGAAAATTTAATACCTGAGATGATTATTTTTTATTTCGTTTTATTAAAACTGAATGGGTTCAATGTATAAAGATATCATTTACTAGTTAATTGTTACGTTGCTTACTAATTAATTTCGGTTTGCGTAAATGAATTTTAAACTTTATGTTTACTAACTCCTTTCTTAATTGGTCACACCGGCTAACTCAAGTTTAGATATAGAAACGATTTCTGTTATCATTGCACAACATTACATTCATTTCGATTTATTTATTTATCTGGATTCCTATGGAATTGATCTCTTTCTGCATTTATATATTCAATAATTGTGTAAGCTGGTGATATTAATAATCTTTGGCAATAAAAGTAAATCAAACGTTATACTCATAGTAATGCTGGCGATTCTTTATCTGCTAAAGGGGGCCTCAGATAGGTTAAAAATTGCTCTTCAGATGAGGTCATTTGCCGGCACCCTGGCACCGTTTTTATATTGTCTTCTTTACCTTTTCGTATACCCTTGTGTAATTGAATACGCTTCTAATTCTAATATTTCATCAATTAATGATTATAGTAAATAATTGTTCGATATGTTTCCATTTTACAGTTTTGACATAATTGTTTAAATTTAATCACAAACGGCATGCGCAACAAACTGCAAGCCTACGGAAAGCCTTACTTTCATTGTCAATGTTTTTTAGTTATTACATTTTATATACCGATCTATCTAGTGAGACGATTGCCTTATTGTACATTTATCACTCCCTATTAAACCATCAACTTAGAACACTTTCAATGGGAACTTAAAACGCTACTGTAAACTATTACGCAATCCTTCTATTACACCCAATTCGCCAATTTTTGCACTTTTTATAATTTTAATAAGGAAGTTAGTTTTTTACTTCTTCCCTTTCACCACTAATTAATTCTTATTTGTAATGTTCACACTTTATAGGGCGGCGTGACTATAAAATGTCACACCGTTTATTTTTATGCGACCCTTTCTGTTCGCTTTCTTACAGTGACTCTTTGTTTTCGCTCCCTGTAAGCAACTGGCTTAAAAACTTATGATTATAACAGCGTGATTCCTTCCCAACGTATTAACGCACTTAAAAATGCCGCGTATTCAAATATTTTCAAATTAAATGTGTAGATAGCTTATGGAAATAAACTCCAGCTTTTCATCTTAATATTAATTATATTCAAATACAAATAAACAATAACCGTTTCTTTATCCAGCAAAATAATATATAAATATCTAATCTCGTATAATTTAGCGCGAAATTTAGATTTTCTAAAGCTCCCGTTTCAACATACAGGTGTCAGGACGATTGATTGGTTTAATGAAGATGAAAAGGAAACGCAAGTATGAAACTGAATACGAAATAAACGTATATAATTGGTATAAAATTGCAGCTAACGGTCACAAGTATATCAGGTTGTTAGATGTCTAACCTACCGCGTAATATAGACATAAATGAATGAATGAACTCAAAAGGCAGTTGAGTACTTGGATAGCCTGGGTGTTTTGGAGCGTAGATAATTATTAGGTTGATTTAGGTCAGAGAAACGAAGTTGTGGTAGTACACGCAACTAATATAATAAGCAAAGTTTAAGCGCCACAAACTTTAATAAGAGAAAATTATGATTTTGTGAGCGAGGTAAAGCTTGAAACGGGAAGAGAGGAAGCAATAAGAAACACACCACAATTACCCTGGTAACATTAATAGTTCATCACAGGTCAAAATAAGTTAATTATACTTGCATTTCAATAATTGCTTCTAAACCCACCAAAAATTTAGCACAATTACTAATTAATATTTTACAATTAATTAACAATTAATAATTCATCACAGCTCAAGGCAGGTTAATTAACTACGCATTTAAGCAGTTCTTTCTAAATCCACCAAAAATTTAGC